>CM035837.1:348778344-349222691 GCA_020510985.1 Pholidichthys leucotaenia | reverse complement strand
GGCTGATGGCTGCCATGAGTTCAATGAGAGCGGACTTTTCCTCTAGATTTGATGGGATTATGACAGCGTTGGAAGGAATAAGAAAGGAATTGGGTGACTGTGTAGAACGAACGGCGCAGATGGAGCTCCGTCTCGCTAGTGCTGAAGATGACGTCACCCGTCTTCAATTAAAGGTGCGCACTTTGGAAAAAAAAAAAAAAATCTCTGGAAGATAATATTTTGGATTTGGAATCTCGGTCGAGACAGAATAATTTGAGGCTGGTGGGTCTTCCAGAGGAATCAGAAGGTCGGGACGTATGTTCCTTTCTGGAAAAGTGGATTCCGGAGGTGCTGGGCAGCGAGGAGTTGCAATCAGCAGTGGTCCTGGAAAAAGCACATCGTATTGGCCCACGGAGAGATAAGGGACCGCCGAGGACCTTAATTATGAAGTTTCTTAACAACAGAAACAGGATGAAGATCTTCAACGCTGCACGTGCTAAAGGAGAGATTAAACACCAGGACCAGCAGGTGCGGTTCTACCCAGATTTGGCCACAGGAATCCAGCAATTGAGGAAGCAGTTTGATCCCGTACGTAAGGAGCTGCGCAACCTTGGATTCGTCATGGTGTAATCTATCCTGCGAGACTGCTGACCACGTATGAGGGCAGAACCCACATCTTCAAGACCCCAGAGGAGGCGCAGGAGTTCATCAAGAAGATCAAAGAAGAAGAAGAGACTGGTGGGAGCTAAGCATGAACAAAATATAAGGTAGAATAATTAAGCATTTGCACAGGCATCTGACTGACTTGAAGTAAATAGTAAGTTTACAAAATATAGATTGTATTATATATTAAAAAAAAAACAAAAACAAAACAAACAAAAAAAAAAAACTATGATGTACAAAGTTGTTAAAAATTTTGGAGTTAAGTTGGAAAACTACAGAGGAGAGTTAATGTTACGTCATTAAAAGCAGTAGAGTTAGGGTGATTGGGAGGATGAAGAAGGAGTGGCTTAGGCTGTTCCCCGTGGGTGTGGAACGGTCGATGGCTATATCGGGAGACAGAATTTTTCTTTTGATTTTGGGGGGTTTGCCACAAGTGTGGGAAGGGGAAATTTGTTTGTGTGTAGTTTGTAGGATGAATGTTCAACCACTCATGTTTTTGCTTCTCTGTATGAGCATGTTTACACTGCAAGGTAATCCCAAACTCTCTATTGATCATGGACCAAAGTGTTAATCTTAATTTAACTTCATGGAATTGCAGAGGTCTACAAAATTTAAAAAAACTTAAACAAGTTATGAATAAAATAAAGGACATGGGTTCAAGAATTGTGTTTTTACAAGAAACTCATCTGATAGAGGAGGATGTTTTTTTTTCCACAATATCTTTATTGAACCTTTTTTTTTTTTTTTTTTAACAAACATGATACAAACAATCAAACACTAACACTAAAGTACTACAAAAAAAAAAAATGCACTAAAAACACCAACAACCACCAACAAAATCAAGTCTTCAACAATGCTCCTCTGTTTAGTCTAGACAATCCAATACATAAGTATACATATTATGTTCACCAGTTTGGAATTTACAAGGTCCACACACATCATTCACCTTCTTCTTCAAGAGTTATGTTTAAATTTTTTACATAATCAATAAAAGGTCTCCATATATTCTCAAACACAATTTCCTTTGATTTTAGTATATATGTTATTCTTTCTAATGGAAGGTTTGTTAACATCTGTCTTAACCACTGAGTCACATCTGGTCTATGAGTCTTTTTCCATAATAGTGCAATACATTTTTTGGCATTAAGCAAACTGAGGTCTATGAATGTTCTTTCACTTTTATTAAAATTATGCTTTTCTGGGTACAGACCCAACAAAAACAGTTTAGGATTCAATATGATTTGTTTTGAGATTATTTTTTCAATTGTTACCCTCACCTCCTCCCAAAACATTCTTATTAATCTACATTCCCATAAACAATGAAATAGGGTTCCTTTACTTTCCATGCATTTTATGCATGTATCTGGTATATTTTTGTAATATCTATTTAACTCCTCCGGTGTAACATACATCCGCATTAACCATTTGAAATGTATCAATTTAAGGCGTGCATTTATTGATTTGGTTTGAGCTTCTGTACAAGCCAATTCCCATTGTTCCTCTGAAATTTCAATTTGCAGATCTTCTTTCCAGTAGTTTAATCTTTTCAGTGAATTTTCACTTGAAGATAGTGTCAATGAGTTATAAAACTCTGAAATAATACCCTTTCTTTTACTATCTTTCATCATCATTTTTTCCAAGGATGAATAAATAGGTCGAGTGAGAGCTTTATTTTGATTTGATCGAATAAAGTTTCTAAGTTGAAGATATTTAAAAAAATGTGTTCTATTGAGATTAAATTTGATCCTCAGCTCTTCAAAAGACATTATGTTGTCTGCACATGGCAAATATAAATCCTGAATCTTTTGTATCCCTTTTAAATTCCATACTTTAAATACAGCGTCCGCTCTCCCTGGTTTAAAATATTGATTACCCCATATTGGACTAAATTGTGACAATAACTGTGGTTCTTTTAAATAGTTTTTAGCTTCCCACCATATTTTGATCATATGCTTTACAAATGGATTTTTAACTTGTTTTTGTAATTTTTTTGCCGAATCTGAGTATATGAATATGGGAAGAGGTAAAGGTAAATTGTATGATTCCATTTCAGTCCAGTGAGGGAGATCATTTGATGAAAAATAATATGTCATAGACCTCAGTTGTGCCGACCAATAATACAACATAAAATTTGGACATTTCAGACCTCCACGATCAAATGGTAAATATAATAAAGACAAACGTAATCTAGCCCTCCTGTTGTTCCATATAAATTCCACTAACTTTTTTTTTATTCTTGAGAATAGATCTAAAGGTGGTGATAAGGGAATGTATTGAAATAAATAAAGTATTTTAGGTAAAATATTACTTTTAAGTATATTGATTCTCCCGATCATCGACATTGGTAGTGACATCCATCTCTGAGTTAACTCATTGATATCTGACATTAAGGCTTCATAGTTGACACTGGCGACTGATTCTAGCTTAGGCATAATTTGGATTCCTAAATATTTAAACTGATTTACAACATTGAATTGATTTACCTCAGGGGCTGGGTAATTTCTCTGGGTCTCATTTAGCATTAATATTGAAGATTTAGTTTTATTTATTTTATATCCTGATATTTCCCCAAAATTCTTTATTAAATTCAACAAGGTTGGAATTGATTTTTTTAGATTCGACATAAACAAAATTATGTCATCGGCGTACAGGGAGATTTTATGTTCTGTTGGTCCAACTTTAATTCCATATATTTGTGAATGTAAACGTATCGCTATCGCTAAAGGTTCAATTGCCATAGTAAACAGTAAAGGTGAAAGTGGACAGCCTTGTCGACATCCTCTATTGATTTTTATTGGTTTTGAAATATTGTTATTTGTTAGGATTTCTGCTGTAGCATTATTGTATATTATTTGAACCCATTTTATGAAATTATTTCCAAGTCCAAACCTTTGTAGGACTTCAAAAAGAAAGGGCCATTCAACTCTATCAAAGGCCTTTTCGGCGTCCAATGATAGGAGAGCTGTATCCGGTGCTTCTTTATTAAAATAAATAATATTAAATAGTCTTCTTACATTATGGAAGCCTTGTCTACCCTTTATAAAGCCATTCTGATCTCGATTAATAATATTTGGTAAAATTTCTTGTATTCGTCTTGCTAAAATTTTACAGATTATCTTAAGGTCGGCGTTTAATAGGCTTATTGGTCTCATATTTTCACATTTATTAGAGGGCTTACCTGGTTTTGGCAGCAGTATAATTAAGGCATTATTTATGTATGATGGTAAATTATTATTTTGAAATGCTTCTAAAACCATTTCCAAAAAAGGTTTTATTAATTTATTCTTAAATTTTTTATAAAGGTCAACTGGAAGACCATCTGGTCCTGCACTTTTTCCTGATTTCATATTATCAATGGCTAGCCCAACTTCTTCTTGACTAATTTTAGACTCCAATATCTCCCTGTTTTCATTTGGAATACACGGTATAGATAGTTCGTTCAAAAACCCATTTAGTTTTGTTAAATCAGGTTCATTTTTGGTATCATATAATTTTTCATAGTAATCTCTAAAGGCTCTATTAATTTCTAAAGGATCTATAACTACCTGTCCGTTACTTATAATACTGGTAATTGGTGTTTTAATTTCCAATTGTTTAATCTGCCATGCTAATAATTTTCCTGATTTTTCACCTTGTTCATAAAAAGATTGTTTCAATCTTAGAAGACTCGAGGCAGCTCTATTCGCTGATTTTTTGTCGTATTCAGCTCTCAAAATCAGTAATTCATTCTCCAACCTTGGGTCACTTCCTGCATACACTTTTTCCTGAAGATTTTTTATTTTATGTTCCAATTTAGCTCTCTCCTCTCGAGTCTTCTTAGATTTTGATCCTGTATAACTAATAATATGTCCCCTAATAAAAGCTTTGAAAGCCTCCCACTTTACACATGCTGATGTTTGTGTAGTATTGATGTCAAAGAACTCGTCTATCTGTTTTTCTATATACTTGACAAATTCCTCATCCTGAAGCCATTTATGCTGAAATTGCCATCTACCTGATTCCTTTATCAATTTTTTATCTACATATATTAGACAACAGGGTGCATGATCAGAGATCACGATGTTATCATAAAAGCAGTTTTGAATCTTGGACCTTAATTCTGTGGAAATCAAAAAATAATCAATACGTGAGAATGTCTTGTAGGTACTGGAATAACAAGAATAGGCTTTAACTTGTGGTTTCATTTCTCTCCATATATCTAACAATCTCAATTCTTTCATAAAATGATTAATAGTCATCCTACATCCAATGTGCGTACAATCCAGTCCTGTTGATCTATCCACACCTGGATTCAATGTACAATTAAAATCCCCTGCTATTATATGTTGCCCTGTAAGTGATGATAAGATGAGAAATAAATTAGCAAAGAACTTCTGGTCATCTATATTGGGACCATATAAGTTCACAAGATTTATATTTTCTAATAGCAAAGAACCTTGAATGATTACATATCTTCCAAATTTGTCTCCAATTACATTTTTCACTTGAAAAGGAACTGATTTATGTATGAGAGTCATAACTCCCCTGGCTCGGGATGAAAATGAAGAGGTGAATACACTTCCCTGCCATCTACTCCTAATTCTTTTAACATCCTCCTCTATCAGATGAGTTTCTTGTAAAAACACAATTCTTGAACCCATGTCCTTTATTTTATTCATAACTTGTTTAAGTTTTTTTAAATTTTGTAGACCTCTGCAATTCCATGAAGTTAAATTAAGATTAACACTTTGGTCCATGATCAATAGAGAGTTTGGGATTACCTTGCAGTGTAAACATGCTCATACAGAGAAGCAAAAACATGAGTGGTTGAACATTCATCCTACAAACTACACACAAACAAATTTCCCCTTCCCACACTTGTGGCAAACCCCCCAAAATCAAAAGAAAAATTCTGTCTCCCGATATAGCCATCGACCGTTCCACACCCACGGGGAACAGCCTAAGCCACTCCTTCTTCATCCTCCCAATCACCCTAACTCTACTGCTTTTAATGACGTAACATTAACTCTCTTCTGTAGTTTTCCAACTTAACTCCAAAATTTTTAACAACTTTGTACATCATAGTTTTTTTTTTTTTTGTTTGTTTTGTTTTTGTTTTGTTTTTTTTAATATATAATACAATCTATATTTTGTAAACTTACTATTTACTTCAAGTCAGTCAGATGCCTGTGCAAATGCTTAATTATTCTACCTTATATTTTGTTCATGCTTAGCTCCCACCAGTCTCTTCTTCTTCTTTGATCTTCTTGATGAACTCCTGCGCCTCCTCTGGGGTCTTGAAGATGTGGGTTCTGCCCTCATACGTGGTCAGCAGTCTCGCAGGATAGATTACACCATGACGAATCCCAAGGTTGCGCAGCTCCTTACGTACGGGATCAAACTGCTTCCTCAATTGCTGGATTCCTGTGGCCAAATCTGGGTAGAACCGCACCTGCTGGTCCTGGTGTTTAATCTCTCCTTTAGCACGTGCAGCGTTGAAGATCTTCATCCTGTCTCTGTTGCTTAGAAACTTCATAATTAAGGTCCTCGGCGGTCCCTTATCTCTCCGTGGGCCAATACGATGTGCTTTTTCCAGAACCACTGCTGATTGCAACTCCTCGCTGCCCAGCACCTCCGGAATCCACTTTTCCAGAAAGGAACATACGTCCCGACCTTCTGATTCCTCTGGAAGACCCACCAGCCTCAAATTATTCTGTCTCGACCGAGATTCCAAATCCAAAATATTATCTTCCAGAGATTTATTTTTTTTTTCCAAAGTGCGCACCTTTAATTGAAGACGGGTGACGTCATCTTCAGCACTAGCGAGACGGAGCTCCATCTGCGCCGTTCGTTCTACACAGTCACCCAATTCCTTTCTTATTCCTTCCAGCGCTGTCATAATCCCATCAAATCTAGAGGAAAAGTCCGCTCTCATTGAACTCATGGCAGCCATCAGCGCATCTGCGCCATTCCCCGCAGAAATCGCACCGCCGCCAGCCTCCTCCGCCATATATGGAGCCTTGTTTGCTGCGTCACAGACCTGAAAGTCCGTTAATTTGGACTGTTTCGGCGGCTCGCTTTTTCCTTTTCCTGGTTTTCCAGCCTTAGGCTTCGCCGACATATCCTCGCCCAAATGCTGGGATACGTTCTGTCCCAAATGAGAGAGTTATTTGCCGATTTTTTTCTCCAGGAGCAGAGCAGAGCGAGACACGTCCGTCCTACGTGGCAGCCATAACCGGAAGTCTCGATAGAGGAGGATGTTAAAAGAATTAGGAGTAGATGGCAGGGAAGTGTATTCACCTCTTCATTTTCATCCCGAGCCAGGGGAGTTATGACTCTCATACATAAATCAGTTCCTTTTCAAGTGAAAAATGTAATTGGAGACAAATTTGGAAGATATGTAATCATTCAAGGTTCTTTGCTATTAGAAAATATAAATCTTGTGAACTTATATGGTCCCAATATAGATGATCAGAAGTTCTTTGCTAATTTATTTCTCATCTTATCATCACTTACAGGGCAACATATAATAGCAGGGGATTTTAATTGTACATTGAATCCAGGTGTGGATAGATCAACAGGACTGGATTGTACGCACATTGGATGTAGGATGACTATTAATCATTTTATGAAAGAATTGAGATTGTTAGATATATGGAGAGAAATGAAACCACAAGTTAAAGCCTATTCTTGTTATTCCAGTACCTACAAGACATTCTCACGTATTGATTATTTTTTGATTTCCACAGAATTAAGGTCCAAGATTCAAAACTGCTTTTATGATAACATCGTGATCTCTGATCATGCACCCTGTTGTCTAATATATGTAGATAAAAAATTGACAAAGGAATCAGGTAGATGGCAATTTCAGCATAAATGGCTTCAGGATGAGGAATTTGTCAAGTATATAGAAAAACAGATAGACGAGTTCTTTGACATCAATACTACACAAACATCAGCATGTGTAAAGTGGGAGGCTTTCAAAGCTCTTATTAGGGGGCATATTATTAGTTATACAGGATCAAAATCTAAGAAGACTCGAGAGGAGAGAGCTAAATTGGAACATAAAATAAAAAATCTTCAGGAAAAAGTGTATGCAGGAAGTGACCCAAGGTTGGAGAATGAATTACTGATTTTGAGAGCTGAATACGACAAAAAATCAGCGAATAGAGCTGCCTCGAGTCTTCTAAGATTGAAACAATCTTTTTATGAACAAGGTGAAAAATCAGGAAAATTACTAGCATGGCAGATTAAACAATTGGAAATTAAAACACCAATTACCAGTATTATAAGTAATGGACAGGTAGTTATAGATCCTTTAGAAATTAATAGAGCCTTTAGAGATTACTATGAAAAATTATATGATACCAAAAATGAACCTGATTTAACAAAACTAAATGGGTTTTTGAACGAACTATCTATACCGTGTATTCCAAATGAAAACAGGGAGATATTGGAGTCTAAAATTAGTCAAGAAGAAGTTGGGCTAGCCATTGATAATATGAAATCAGGAAAAAGTGCAGGACCAGATGGTCTTCCAGTTGACCTTTATAAAAAATTTAAGAATAAATTAATAAAACCTTTTTTGGAAATGGTTTTAGAAGCATTTCAAAATAATAATTTACCATCATACATAAATAATGCCTTAATTATACTGCTGCCAAAACCAGGTAAGCCCTCTAATAAATGTGAAAATATGAGACCAATAAGCCTATTAAACGCCGACCTTAAGATAATCTGTAAAATTTTAGCAAGACGAATACAAGAAATTTTACCAAATATTATTAATCGAGATCAGAATGGCTTTATAAAGGGTAGACAAGGCTTCCATAATGTAAGAAGACTATTTAATATTATCTATTTTAATAAAGAAGCACCGGATACAGCTCTCCTATCATTGGACGCCGAAAAGGCCTTTGATAGAGTTGAATGGCCCTTTCTTTTTGAAGTCCTACAAAGGTTTGGACTTGGAAATAATTTCATAAAATGGGTTCAAATAATATACAATAATGCTACAGCAGAAATCCTAACAAATAACAATATTTCAAAACCAATAAAAATCAATAGAGGATGTCGACAAGGCTGTCCACTTTCACCTTTACTGTTTACTATGGCAATTGAACCTTTAGCGATAGCGATACGTTTACATTCACAAATATATGGAATTAAAGTTGGACCAACAGAACATAAAATCTCCCTGTACGCCGATGATATAATTTTGTTTATGTCGAATCTAAAAAAATCAATTCCAACCTTGTTGAATTTAATAAAGAATTTTGGGGAAATATCAGGATATAAAATAAATAAAACTAAATCTTCAATATTAATGCTAAATGAGACCCAGAGAAATTACCCAGCCCCTGAGGTAAATCAATTCAATGTTGTAAATCAGTTTAAATATTTAGGAATCCAAATTATGCCTAAGCTAGAATCAGTCGCCAGTGTCAACTATGAAGCCTTAATGTCAGATATCAGTGAGTTAACTCAGAGATGGATGTCACTACCAATGTCGATGATCGGGAGAATCAATATACTTAAAAGTAATATTTTACCTAAAATACTTTATTTATTTCAATACATTCCCTTATCACCACCTTTAGATCTATTCTCAAGAATAAAAAAAAAGTTAGTGGAATTTATATGGAACAACAGGAGGGCTAGATTACGTTTGTCTTTATTATATTTACCATTTGATCGTGGAGGTCTGAAATGTCCAAATTTTATGTTGTATTATTGGTCGGCACAACTGAGGTCTATGACATATTATTTTTCATCAAATGATCTCCCTCACTGGACTGAAATGGAATCATACAATTTACCTTTACCTCTTCCCATATTCATATACTCAGATTCGGCAAAAAAATTACAAAAACAAGTTAAAAATCCATTTGTAAAGCATATGATCAAAATATGGTGTGAAGCTAAAAACTATTTAAAAGAATCACAGTTATTGTCACAATTTAGTCCAATATGGGGTAATCAATATTTTAAACCAGGGAGAGCGGACGCTGTATTTAAAGTATGGAATTTAAAAGGGATACAAAAGATTCAGGATTTATATTTGCCATGTGCAGACAACATAATGTCTTTTGAAGAGCTGAGGATCAAATTTAATCTCAATAGAACACATTTTTTTAAATATCTTCAACTTAGAAACTTTATTCGATCAAATCAAAATAAAGCTCTCACTCGACCTATTTATTCATCCTTGGAAAAAATGATGATGAAAGATAGTAAAAGAAAGGGTATTATTTCAGAGTTTTATAACTCATTGACACTATCTTCAAGTGAAAATTCACTGAAAAGATTAAACTACTGGAAAGAAGATCTGCAAATTGAAATTTCAGAGGAACAATGGGAATTGGCTTGTACAGAAGCTCAAACCAAATCAATAAATGCACGCCTTAAATTGATACATTTCAAATGGTTAATGCGGATGTATGTTACACCGGAGGAGTTAAATAGATATAACAAAAATATACCAGATACATGCACAAAATGCATGGAAAGTAAAGGAACCCTATTTCATTGTTTATGGGAATGTAGATTAATAAGAATGTTTTGGGAAGAGGTGAGGGTAACAATTGAAAAAATAATCTCAAAACAAATCATATTGAATCCTAAACTGTTTTTGTTGGGTCTGTACCCAGAAAAGCATAATTTCAATAAAAGTGAAAGAACATTCATAGACCTCAGTTTGCTTAATGCCAAAAAATGTATTGCACTATTATGGAAAAAGACTCATAGACCAGATGTGTCTCAGTGGTTAAGACAGATGTTAACAAACCTTCCATTAGAAAGAATAACATATATACTGAAATCAAAGGAAATTGTGTTTGAGAATATATGGAGACCTTTTATTGATTATGTAAAAAATTTAAACATAACTCTTGAAGAAGAAGGTGAATGATGTGTGTGGACCTTGTAAATTCCAAACTGGTGAACATAATATGTATACTTATGTATTGGATTGTCTAGACTAAACAGAGGAGCATTGTTGAAGACTTGATTTTGTTGGTGGTTGTTGGTGTTTTTAGTGCATTTTTTTTTTTTTGTAGTACTTTAGTGTTAGTGTTTGATTGTTTGTATCATGTTTGTTAAAAAAAAAAAAAAAAAAAGGTTCAATAAAGATATTGTGGAAAAAAAAAAGGCACATGGCAGCCCGTCTGGAGTTTGCCAAAAGGCACCTGAAGGACTCTCAGACCATGAGAAACAACATTCTCTGGTCTGATGAGACAAAGATTGAACTCTTTGGCTTGAATGCCAGGCATCATGTTTGGAGGAAACCAGGCCCCGTTCATAACCACACCAATGTTGGTAGCAGCATCATGCTGTGGGGATGTTTTTCAGCAGAAGGAACTGTGAGACTAGTCAGCATAGAGGGAAAGATGAATGCAGCAATACACAGAGACATCCTGGATGAAAACCTGCTCCAGAGCGCTCTTGACCGCAGACTGGGGCGACAGTTCATCTTTCAGCAGGACAACGACTCTAAGCACACAGCCAAGATATCAAAGGAGTGACTTCAGGACAACTCTATGAATGTCCTTGAGTGGCCCAGCCAGAGCCCAGACTTGAATCCAATTGAACATCTCTGGAGAGATCTGAAAATGGTTGTGCACCGACGCTTCCCATCCAACTTGATGGAGCTTGAGAGGTGCTGCAAACAGGAATGGGCGAAACTTCTCAAAGATAGGTATGCCAAGCTTGTGGAATCATATTCAAAAAGACTTGAGGCTGTAATTGCTGCCAAAGGTGCATCAACAACGTATTGAGCAAAGGCTGTGAATATTTACATATGTACAGTACATGTGATTTCTTAGTTTTTTATTTTTAATAAATTTGCCAAAAATTAAAAAAAAACAAAAACTTTTTTCACATTGTCATTATGGGGTATTGTGTGTAGAATTCTGAGGGGAAAAAATGAATTTAATCCCTTTTGGAATAAGGCTGTAACATAAAATGTGGAAAAAGTGAAGTGCTGTGAATAATTTCCAGATGCACTGTAACTGTGTACATATGTATATTTATTTACTGCTTGGGCTAACCTATTCTTATCTTATTTACTATTGCTCTGAGTGCTACTGCACTCCTGTAATTTCCCCATTGCGGGACTAATAAAGGCTTCTCTCTCTCTCTCTCTCTCTCTCTCTCTCTCTCTCTCTCTCTCTCTCTCTCTCTCTGTCTCTCTCTCTCTCTCTCTCTCTCTCTCTCTCTCTCTCTCTCTCTCTCTCTCTCTCCAGACAGCAGCGTTACTGTGGAGGAGGTCCTTCTTGCGGTGGCTGAGAAGGTGGGATATGATGCGATCTGCTTTGCGTCCCGAATGAATAAAGCTGTAGTTGTGTTTCTGGCTGGGGAGGAGTGTGTCCACAGTCTGGCTGGAAGCGGTGTTGTTATCGGGGATACGTATGTACAGGTGTCCCCCTTATCTGTCCCATCAACGCGTATCACCGTCTCAGGTGTTCCTCCTTTCATCACTGACGAGCAGTTGGCCACGGAGCTCCGCAGGTTTGGGAAGTTTGTGGGCCCGTTTAGAACTGTGGGTTTGGGATGCAGGGATGCCAACTTGAAACATGTAAAATCACTCAGGCGACAGGTGTTCATGTTTTTGGACTCGCCCACCCAAACACGATAAGTATTCTTCCGGGTCAAACATGGGGACGGGTCCTACATGATGTATGCGAGCTCAGGACAGATGAAGTGTTTTGAATGTGGGCCATAAACGCTTCGCTTGTCCGCACAAGCACCGGGCGGGAGGCTCTGATGGCGCCGTAGCTGACGCCGGCGGTGCGGCCTCCGCTCACGCTGCTACTGCGGACGCCGTTGCGGGGCCTTCCGCCGGTCCTGCTCCGGAACCTGCTGCTGTTGCGAGGCCTTCCGCCGATCCTGCTCCGGAACCTGCTGCTGTGTCTGTGGACAGCCCGGCTGTGGCGCCCGCAGCCCAGCTTACGGTTGGGAGTGTCGCTGGCAATGATGCCCAAACTGTCACTGATGGTGCGTCACAATCTAGTTGTGAGAAAGAGCTTGTGACATCAGCGGCTGTGGTTCCGGTGGCTGCTACCGTTTCAGAGCAGCCACCGGAACAACGCCAGTCAGCTGTTGTAGGTGGCGTTCAGGAAAATGTAGCTCATGATGAATCAGCTGGGACAGCTGAATCCAACAGTCAGCCACGTTGTGCTGACGAGGAAATGCATTCTGAATCTGACACTGTGTCTAGTGGGGCAGCATGCAGTAGAAACACGAGTTTGTATTCACTGGAAGAAATAAATGTTTTTCTGGATGAAACCTATAACAGAGCCATTAAAGTCACCGATTACTTCAGTGACACTGACAAATTCATTAGGTCTGTTAATGTGCTAAAAAGGCAGGTTGGTCTTGACCTCCTGGATGAAAGAAAACGTTTTCGCCTTAAAAAGCACCTAACAGCCCTGCATAAATCAGCAGGAGGACAAAAGGTCAAGCGCACCCGACAGATGGAATAACTTACATGGGCACAGCACGGTGTTCCTTATATCTATCTCTCTATGCAAACCATAAAATTAGGATCCTTAAACATTAATGGTGGGAGGGCCAATCATAAGAGGGGATTAATTAGTGACCTGTTCAGACAAAAAAATCTTGACATTTTGTTTTTGCAAGAAACGCATACCACTCCAGCTGATGAAATGGACTGGGGCCTGTGGTGGAAGGGCCCTTTTTCACTCAGTCATGGTACAAACTTTAGTGCAGGAGTAGCCATTTTGTTTGGGGAATCTGCAAATGCAACAGTTTTATCTGTAGTGGAGGTAGTGAAGGGCAGGCTGCTCCTTGTTAGGGCCGAAATAGGGAATTCCGTGTTTTGTTTCCTCAACGTTTATGCTCCAAATCACAGTTCTGAAAGGGTTGCCTTTTTCAATACACTGACAAATGAATTGCAGAGCTATCACCAAGACCAACTTATTGTTGCTGGTGATTTCAACTGTACCTTGGACTTCACTCTGGATCGCACTAATCCAGAACCTCATCTGCAGTCTTCTCAAGTTTTAAAAAATATCACTGTACAGTTCGACCTATTGGATACATGGAGAGTTAAACATGCAAACACTAGACAGGATACCTGGGTCAGAGTCACAGACGATATGGTCAGTGCTGCTAGATTGGACAGAATATATGTTTCTCGAACCTTTGGCCTGGGAATCCTCCACAGTAACATAAGTCTCGTCGGTTTTACAGATCATCATCTGGCCTCTGTGGTGTTTATTAGCTCACCAGGGGAAAGGAATAAATCTTATTGGCATTTCAATAACAAGCTCCTTCGGGACACTACCTTTTGTCAATATTTTGTGTGCTTCTGGGAACACTTGAGGACCACGAAGCCTCGTTTTAGTTCCCTGGAACAGTGGAGGGAGGTTGGCAAGGTGCAAATTCACATTTTTTGTCAACAGTATACTGCGAACTCGACTGCCATCATCAAAACCAAAGTCGGTGAAATTGAGGACACTGTCAAGAGGCTGGAGGACAGTTTGGTTAGGGAGCAGGATTCTACCGCAGCTCCTTTGTTGCAGGAGAAGAGATCAGCCCTGAGCTCTTTCCTGCAGGAAAGAGTGAAGGGGGCACTCGTTAGATCACGGTTTACTTGCCTGCAGGACATGGATGCCCCAACATCTTTTTTCTTCAATCTGGAGAAGTCTGCTGCAAAAAAGAAGTTGATGACTTGCTTAAAACTCCCAGTGGTCAAATGACTACAAATCCATCTGAGATGCGGTGCCATGCAGTGGATTTTTACGGGGCCCTGTTTGGTGCAGAACCATGTAGCATAGAATCTCAAAACCAACTCCTTGAAGGTCTTCCCATGCTCAGCCCAGAGGACAGGGCTGCTCTGGACTGTGAACTGACTTTGGAAGAGTTAACTGTAGCAGTTAATCAAATGGCTCTGGGACGTGCACCTGGACTTGACGGCCTTTCTTCTGACTTTTTTAAGCATTTTTGGGATATTACTGGATCAGACTTTTATGACGTTCTAATTGCCTGTTACAGAAATAGAACTTTACCTGTCTCCTGCCGGCGTGCAGTACTATCTCTGCTGCCTAAGGAAGGGGACTTGACCTTGCTTAATAACTGGAGGCCTGTGGCTCTTCTTTGCACGGACTACATGGTGCTTTCTAAAGCCCTGTCAAATAGACTGAAAAATGTATTGGGTTTCATCATAGATAGAGATCAAACATATTGTATTCCTGACCGAACCATGATGGACAATATTTTTCTCCTACGTGACGTTCTTCATCTCAGTAAATATTATGATTTAGAGTTCGGTATTATATCTTTGGACCAAGAAAAGGCTTTTGATAGGGTTGACCATTCTTATTTGTTTTCCACACTGAAGAGGTTTGGTTTTGGCAATATGTTTTTGAGGTGGCTCAATCTGCTGTATACTGGAGCTGAGTGTTTGGTAAAGATGGGGGCAGGGCTGAGTCGGCCAATCCCTGTATGTCGGGGAATAAGGCAAGGTTGTCCAATCTCAGGTCAACTGTATAGCTTGGCTATTGAGCCTTTGCTGTGCAGGTTGCGCACTCAGCTGGGTGGTTTGATTCTGCTGGGGCCCTCCAGCAGTTGTCGTCCAATTGTCTTGTCTGCTTATGCAGATGACGTCAACATTTTCATCACATTCCACAGGGATGTACAGCGTCTGGTGGACACTTTAGCTATTTATGAGAAAGCATCTTCTGCACGTGTAAACTGGGCCAAGAGTGAGGGTCTATCAGTGGGCCGGTGGTCACATCAGGACAGTCCTCAGCTTCCTGGGGGTCTTCTGTGGGGGAGAGCCAGTCTCAAAGTGTTGGGGGTTTTTTTGGGCTCTGAGGACTCTGAACGCAAGAACTGGGAGGGAATTAAGGAGAAGGTGTGTGTGCTCGCTTTTCTAAATGGAAATGGTTGCTACCACAGCTGTCATATAGGGGAAGGGTTCTGGTCGCCAATAATCTGGTCGCTTTGGCTCTTTGGCATAGGCTTACTGCTTTGACACCGCCCAGGAGCCTGGTTGAGGAGGTTCAGAAGGTCATCGTGGATTTCTTTTGGTCTGGTCGACATTGGGTCCGTGCGGCTGTTCTCTACCTGCCTGTTGCCGAGGGGGGACAGGGCCTGGTGGACATACAGTCCAAAATCGCCAGTTTTAGGCTTCAGACTGCACAACGGCTCCTTTACGGATGTGGCCCCTGCTGGATGGACACTGCAAAACTGCTCCTGAGGAGAGTTGGCCACTTGGGCTATGATAAGCAGTTTTTCCTCGTAAAGTCCGGGGCGGTGGACCTTACTGGACTTTCTGCTTTTTACACATCTGTCTTACATGCATGGCAAGTCTTCACCACAGCCCGCATTCCAGAGGAGACGCCAGGCATGTGGCTGTTTGAGGAGCCACTGTTTTTCAATCCATTCATGGACACTCAAGTGCTGCAATCTGTTAGTCTGCAAACTTGTTTAAGAGAGGCACGCTCTACCAAGCTTGGTCATCTTATGAAGCTGTCAACCACGTCGATAGAAACGCTGGGGCGGAGTGCCAACATTACATCTGTCAGACTGGTGCATAGGGTGGTGAAGGAAGTGTGTGCTGCCCTGCCACGACCGCTAAGAGCATTTGCGGAAAACCAGACTCTTTCCACTCAATGGGATGAGGGCACTGCGTCCACCTTTCCTGGCCTTTCCATAAGTCCAGCTGTGGGAGAGTGGCAGGAGGGAGAGGATCACCTGCTGTCCTTCAGAAATCCTCATCTGGCCAAGTTCCAGTTTGTGGGGACGAAGACGGTGTATCACATCTGTGTGAAGGTTCTGAATCTGTGCTCACTGACGGGCGTGAAAGAGTCGAAGTGGGCGGGGTTCTTGGGGCCGGTATTCTCCCCGAAAGGCAGCTGGCGGTCCATGTACAAGCTCCCTATTGGGAAACGGACGGCAGATCTACAGTGGAGGATTGTTCATGGGGCAATAGCTACGAATAAATACAGAGCACACCTGGATCCTAATGTGGGGGACAAATGTTTGTTTTGTTCCCAAATTGAGACCCTGGAGCATTTGTTTGTTCAATGTTTTCATTTATCCGGCCTTTTTGATCTTCTGAAAGTGTGGTTTCATGATTTGGGTGAATGTTTCTCTTTTGGTTTGTTTATTTACGGGCCAAAGTATCAAGTGGCAAAGAAGTCTGTGCACACTTTGATGAACTTCCTATCTGGTAATGCTAAGCTTGCCATCTGGCTGACAAGGAAAAATCGGACTACTAACACTGGCAATGTGGATCCTGTTTTTGTTTTCAAGGCCTTGTTAAAAGTCAGACTCCAGGTGGAGTACTCTTACTATAAAATGGTGGACAATTTGGAGGCGTTCACCAACAGATGGACTGTAGGGAATATTTTGTGTTCTGTGGGAGAGGGGGATGAGTTATGTTTGCACTTTTGAAATGTGAGACACTTGGTGGAATGATATTGGTCCTCTTACATTTTTGAATTGTGCAATAAAGGCATTTTTTAAAACTCAACTCAAACTCTCTCTCTCTCTCTCTCTAGAACTGGATCTTTGACGAGGTGGGCTGCAAGAAATGCTCTGTGTGGTGTGGGGGGGGGACATTTCAGTTTGCACTTTTTCCAATGTGACACACTTGGTAGAATGATGTTGGTGTGCTTACATTTTTTTGAAGTGTGCAATAAAGGCTTATTTTAAAGGTCAAAGGTCTCTGTCTCTGTCTCTCTCTCTTTCTCTCACTCACTCACTCACTCACACACACACCAGACTGAGGTTATATAAACTGAGAATTCTCCGTTACTGACCGGTAATTTTTAGCAATCAAGGAAAATTTCCAGAGCGGTCCATCATTTTGACAGATTGCATTGATAGTATTTAACTGTAATTCCCATCCCATGTGTGCGCACCCAGGGGAAGATTTGAATTCAGGCCTGTAGACAACATCACAGATGACTGAAATCAGGATGTGTTCATTTTTACACATTTAATTTTTTTTTTAAATTTTAACTTGTAATATTGTGTTATTCATCTGTGTAATCAGTAAACAAGTGTTTAATCTGTATTCTTGTTCTTAAAGTTCACGATTAAAAATCAAAGTGTGAACGAAAACATTCAGTGTTTTTTTTTATATCATATTGATATGGTTTTCTCAACTATTAAAATGAACTGGCAGACCAGCTTAATTGAAATTTAATGCTTTCTAATTAATCAGCTAACTAGTCAAATAATACTGTCATGAGGGTTTATTAATCTTGTGCATTATAACAAACTCGCCTGAAGAACTACAGATAGGAAAAGGACGACAGCATAATTCAGTATTTTCTCACAAATTTTGGTGAAATCAATGTAGAGAGATAAAGGAAAATAACAGATAGACACATATGCTGCCTGTATGGCTGGTTGTGACTGAGGTTAAGTCAAAGTTTCTGTATAAATAGGAAGAAAATCCAATCAGAAATGTAGGTGCGGAACTTCCGGTTATGGTGGCCACGTAGGAAGACGTGTTTCACTCTGCTCTGCTCCTAAAAATAAAAAGTTGGCAAATAACTCTCTCAGTTGGAACAAAACCTATCCCAGCGTTTGGGCGCGGATATGCCGGTAAAGCCTAAGGCTGGGAAATTAGGTGGAGGAAAAACTGAATCGTCGAAACAGTCTAAATTAACAGACTTCCACGCTCGTGACGAAGCAGGAAAATTGCCAGAGACTATGGCGGAGCAAGCTAGCGGCGGAGCGGTGACTGCTGGCGATGGCACGGGTGCAGTGCTCGCTGCCATTAGCTCAATGAGAGCAGACTTTTCCACTAAAGTTGATGGGATTATAGCAGCGATAGAAGGAATGAGAAAGGAAATAAGCAACTGTATGGAACGAGTGTCGCAGGTGGAGCTCCGAATTTCCAGTGCTGAGGATGATGTCACCAGCCTACAATTAAAGGTGCGCACATTGGAATTAAAAAAATAAACGTCACTTCCGGTTATGGCTGCCACGTAGGACGGACGTGTCTCGCTCTGCTCTGCTCCTGGAGAAAAAAAATCGGCAAATAACTCTCTCATTTGGGACAGAACGTATCCCAGCATTTGGGCGAGGATATGTCGGCGAAGCCTAAGGCTGGAAAACCAGGAAAAGGAAAAAGCGAGCCGCCGAAACAGTCCAAATTAACGGACTTTCAGGTCTGTGACGCAGCAAACAAAACTCCATATATGGCGGAGGAGGCTGGCAACGGTGCGATGTCTGCGGGGGGAGGCGCAGATGCGCTGATGGCTGCCATGAGTTCAATGAGAGCGGACTTTTCCTCTAGATTTGATGGGATTATGACAGCGTTGGAAGGAATAAGAAAGGAATTGGGTGACTGTGTAGAACGAACGGCGCAGATGGAGCTCCGTCTCGCTAGTGCTGAAGATGACGTCACCCGTCTTCAATTAAAGGTGCGCACTTTGGAAAAAAAAAATAAATCTCTGGAAGATAATATTTTGGATTTGGAATCTCGGTCGAGACAGAATAATTTGAGGCTGGTGGGTCTTCCAGAGGAATCAGAAGGTCGGGACGTATGTTCCTTTCTGGAAAAGTGGATTCCGGAGGTGCTGGGCAGCGAGGAGTTGCAATCAGCAGTGGTTCTGGAAAAAGCACATCGTATTGGCCCACGGAGAGATAAGGGACGGCCGAGGACCTTAATTATGAAGTTTCTCAGCAACAGAGACAGGATGAAGATCTTCAACGCTGCACGTGCTAAAGGAGAGATTAAACACCAGGACCAGCAGGTGCGGTTCTACCCAGATTTGGCCACAGGAATCCAGCAATTGAGGAAGCAGTTTGATCCCGTACGTGAGGAGCTGCGCAACCTTGGGATTCGTCATGGTGTAATCTATCCTGCGAGACTGCTGACCACGTATGAGGGCAGAACCCACATCTTCAAGACCCCAGAGGAGGCGCAGGAGTTCATCAAGAAGATCAAAGAAGAAGAAGAGACTGGTGGGAGCTAAGCATGAACAAAATATAAGGTAGAATAATTAAGCATTTGCACAGGCATCTGACTGACTTGAAGTAAATAGTAAGTTTACAAAATATAGATTGTATTATATATTAAAAAACAAAAACAAAAACAAAACAAACAAAAAAAAAACTATGATGTACAAAGATGTTAAAAATTTTGGAGTTAAGTTGGAAAACTACAGAGGAGAGTTAATGTTACGTCATTAAAAGCAGTAGAGTTAGGGTGATTGGGAGGATGAAGAAGGAGTGGCTTAGGCTGTTCCCCGTGGGTGTGGAACGGTCGATGGCTATATCGGGAGACAGAATTTTTCTTTTGATTTTGGGGGGTTTGCCACAAGTGTGGGAAGGGGAAATTTGTTTGTGTGTAGTTTGTAGGATGAATGTTCAACCACTCATGTTTTTGCTTCTCTGTATGAGCATGTTTACACTGCAAGGTAATCCCAAACTCTCTATTGATCATGGACCAAAGTGTTAATCTTAATTTAACTTCATGGAATTGCAGAGGTCTACAAAATTTAAAAAAACTTAAACAAGTTATGAATAAAATAAAGGACATGGGTTCAAGAATTGTGTTTTTACAAGAAACTCATCTGATAGAGGAGGATGTTAAAAGAATTAGGAGTAGATGGCAGGGAAGTGTATTCACCTCTTCATTTTCATCCCGAGCCAGGGGAGTTATGACTCTCATACATAAATCAGTTCCTTTTCAAGTGAAAAATGTAATTGGAGACAAATTTGGAAGATATGTAATCATTCAAGGTTCTTTGCTATTAGAAAATATAAATCTTGTGAACTTATATGGTCCCAATATAGATGATCAGAAGATCTTTGCTAATTTATTTCTCATCTTATCATCACCTACAGGGCAACATATAATAGCAGGGGATTTTAATTGTACATTGAATCCAGGTGTGGATAGATCAACAGGACTGGATTGTACGCACATTGGATGTAGGATGACTATTAATCATTTTATGAAAGAATTGAGATTGTTAGATATATGGAGAGAAATGAAACCACAAGTTAAAGCCTATTCTTGTTATTCCAGTACCTACAAGACATTCTCACGTATTGATTATTTTTTGATTTCCACAGAATTAAGGTCCAAGATTCAAAACTGCTTTTATGATAACATCGTGATCTCTGATCATGCACCCTGTTGTCTAATATATGTAGATAAAAAATTGACAAAGGAATCAGGTAGATGGCAATTTCAGCATAAATGGCTTCAGGATGAGGAATTTGTCAAGTATATAGAAAAACAGATAGACGAGTTCTTTGACATCAATACTACACAAACATCAGCATGTGTAAAGTGGGAGGCTTTCAAAGCTTTTATTAGGGGACATATTATTAGTTATACAGGATCAAAATCTAAGAAGACTCGAGAGGAGAGAGCTAAATTGGAACATAAAATAAAAAGTCTTCAGGAAAAAGTGTATGCAGGAAGTGACCCAAGGTTGGAGAATGAATTACTGATTTTGAGAGCTGAATACGACAAAAAATAAGTGAATAGAGCTGCCTCGAGTCTTCTAAGATTGAAACAATCTTTTTATGAACAAGGTGAAAAATCAGGAAAATTATTAGCATGGCAGATTAAACAATTGGAAATTAAAACAACAATTACCAGTATTATAAGTAACGGACAGGTAGTTATAGATCCTTTAGAAATTAATAGAGCCTTTAGAGATTACTATGAAAAATTATATGATACCAAAAATGAACCTGATTTAACAAAACTAAATGGGTTTTTGAACGAACTATCTATACCGTGTATTCCAAATGAAAACAGGGAGATATTGGAGTCTAAAATTAGTCAAGAAGAAGTTGGGCTAGCCATTGATAATATGAAATCAGGAAAAAGTGCAGGACCAGATGGTCTTCCAGTTGACCTTTATAAAAAATTTAAGAATAAATTAATAAAACCTTTTTTGGAAATGGTTTTAGAAGCATTTCAAAATAATAATTTACCATCATACATAAATAATGCCTTAATTATACTGCAGCCAAAACCAGGTAAGCCCTCTAATAAATGTGAAAATATGAGACCAATAAGCCTATTAAACGCCGACCTTAAGATAATCTGTAAAATTTTAGCAAGACGAATACAAGAAATTTTACCAAATATTATTAATCGAGATCAGAATGGCTTTATAAAGGGTAGACAAGGCTTCCATAATGTAAGAAGACTATTTAATATTATTTATTTTAATAAAGAAGCACCGGATACAGCTCTCCTATCATTGGACGCCGAAAAGGCCTTTGATAGAGTTGAATGGCCCTTTCTTTTTGAAGTCCCACAAAGGTTTGGACTTGGAAATAATTTCATAAAATGGGTTCAAATAATATACAATAATGCTACAGCAGAAATCCTAACAAATAACAATATTTCAAAACCAATAAAAATCAATAGAGGATGTCGACAAGGCTGTCCACTTTCACCTTTACTGTTTACTATGGCAATTGAACCTTTAGCGATAGCGATACGTTTACATTCACAAATATATGGAATTAAAGTTGGACCAACAGAACATAAAATCTCCCTGTACGCCGATGATATAATTTTGTTTATGTCGAATCTAAAAAAATCAATTCCAACCTTGTTGAATTTAATAATGAATTTTGGGGAAATATCAGGATATAAAATAAATAAAACTAAATCTTCAATATTAATGCTAAATGAGACCCAGAGAAATTACCCAGCCCCTGAGGTAAATCAATTCAATGTTGTAAATCAGTTTAAATATTTAGGAATCCAAATTATGCCTAAGCTAGAATCAGTCGCCAGTGTCAACTATGAAGCCTTAATGTCAGATATCAATGAGTTAACTCAGAGATGGATGTCACTACCAATGTCGATGATCGGGAGAATCAATATACTTAAAAGTAATATTTTACCTAAAATACTTTATTTATTTCAATACATTCCCTTATCACCATCTTTAGATCTATTCTCAAGAATAAAAAAAAAGTTAGTGGAATTTATATGGAACAACAGGAGGGCTAGATTACGTTTGTCTTTATTATATTTACCATTTGATCGTGGAGGTCTGAAATGTCCAAATTTTATGTTGTATTATTGGTCGGCACAACTGAGGTCTATGACATATTATTTTTCATCAAATGATCTCCCTCACTGGACTGAAATGGAATCATACAATTTACCTTTACCTCTTCCCATATTCATATACTCAGACTCGGCAAAAAAATTACAAAAACAAGTTAAAAATCCATTTGTAAAGCATATGATCAAAATATGGTGTGAAGCTAAAAACTATTTAAAAGAACCACAGTTATTGTCACAATTTAGTCCAATATGGGGTAATCAATATTTTAAACCAGGGAGAGCGGACGCTGTATTTAAAGTATGGAATTTAAAAGGGATACAAAAGATCCAGGATTTATATTTGCCATGTGCAGACAACATAATGTCTTTTGAAGAGCTGAGGATCAAATTTAATCTCAATAGAACACATTTTTTTAAATATCTTCAACTTAGAAACTTTATTCGATCAAATCAAAATAAAGCTCTCACTCGACCTATTTATTCATCCTTGGAAAAAATGATGATGAAAGATAGTAAAAGAAAGGGTATTATTTCAGAGTTTTATAACTCATTGACACTATCTTCAAGTGAAAATTCACTGAAAAGATTAAACTACTGGAAAGAAGATCTGCAAATTGAAATTTCAGAGGAACAATGGGAATTGGCTTGTACAGAAGCTCAAACCAAATCAATAAATGCACGCCTTAAATTGATACATTTCAAATGGTTAATGCGGATGTATGTTACACCGGAGGAGTTAAATAGATATAACAAAAATATACCAGATACATGCACAAAATGCATGGAAAGTAAAGGAACCCTATTTCATTGTTTATGGGAATGTAGATTAATAAGAATGTTTTGGGAAGAGGTGAGGGTAACAATTGAAAAAATAATCTCAAAACAAATCATATTGAATCCTAAACTGTTTTTGTTGGGTCTGTACCCAGAAAAGCATAATTTTAATAAAAGTGAAAGAACATTCATGGACCTCAGTTTGCTTAATGCCAAAAAATGTATTGCACTATTATGGAAAAAGACTCATAGACCAGATGTGACTCAGTGGTTAAGACAGATGTTAACAAACCTTCCATTAGAAAGAATAACATATATACTGAAATCAAAGGAAATTGTGTTTGAGAATATATGGAGACCTTTTATTGATTATGTAAAAAATTTAAACATAACTCTTGAAGAAGAAGGTGAATGATGTGTGTGGACCTTGTAAATTCCAAACTGGTGAACATAATATGTATACTTATGTATTGGATTGTCTAGACTAAACAGAGGAGCATTGTTGAAGACTTGATTTTGTTGGTGGTTGTTGGTGTTTTTAGTGCATTTTTTTTTTTTGTAGTACTTTAGTGTTAGTGTTTGATTGTTTGTATCATGTTTGTTAAAAAAAAAAAAAAGGTTCAATAAAGATATTGTGGAAAAAAAAAAAAATAAACGTCTGGAAGATAGTGCCCTGGACTTAGAATCCCGGTCGAGACGGAACAATCTGAGGCTGGTGGGCCTCCCGGAGGGAACGGAGGGGCGGGACAGAAGCGCTGAACAATGTGGAGCTGCAGTCATCGGTCGTTTTAGAGAGCGCCCACCGAATCGGCCCACCGAGAGATAATAAGACACCACCGAGGACGCTGATTATGAAGTTCCTAAGCTACAGAGACAAGATGACGATCTCCAATGCGGCGCGAGCTAAAGGAGAAATTAAATACCAGGATCAACAGGTGCGGTTCTACTCAGATTTGGCCACAGGAATCCAGCAACAATTAAGGAAACAGTTTGACCCCGCCCGTAAAGAGCTGCGCAGCCTCGGGATTCGTCATGGAGTGATTCATCCGGCAAGACTGCTGGTCACATATAAAGGGAGAACCCACACCTTCAAGACCCCTGAGGAGGCGCAAGTGCTTATCAAGCAGATCCAAGTAGAGACTGGTGGGAGTTAAGCATGAAGCATGAACAAAATATAAAGGTAGAATATTTAAGCATTTGCACAGGCATCTGACTGATCTGAAGCATATAGCAAGTTTACAAAATATAGATTATATTATATATATATATATGTATATAAAAAAACCTATGATGTACAAAGTTGCTATAAAATTTTGAAGTTAAGTTGGAAAACTACAGAAGAGAGTTAATGTTATGTCATTAAAAGCAGTAGAGTCAAGGTGATTGAGAGGAGAAAGAAAGAGTGGTTTTGACTGATCCTCGCGGGCGTGGAGCAGTCAATGGCTACAGCGGGAGACGGAATTTTTTTTTTTTTTATTTTGGGGGGATTACCACGAATGTGGGGAGGGGGAATTTGTTTGTGTGTAGTTTGTGGGACAAATGTTCAACCACTCATGTCTTTGCTTCTCTGTATGAGCATGTTTATATTGCGAGATAATCTCAAACTCCTTATTGATCATAGACCAAAGCGTTAATCTTAATTTAACTTCATAGAATTGCAGAGGTCTACAAAATTTTAAAAAACTTAAACAAGTTATGAATAAAATAAAAGACATAGGTTCAAAAATTGTGTTTTTACAAGAAACTCATCTAATAGAGGAGGATGCAAAAAGAATTAGGAGAAGATGGCAGGGAAGTGTGTTCACCTCATCATTTTCATCCCGAGCCAGGGGAGTTATGACTCTCATACATAAATCAGTCCCATTTCAAGTGAAAAATGTAACAGGAGACAAATTAGGAAGATATCTAATCATCCAAGGATCTCTGTTATTAGAAAATATAAATCTGGTGAACTTATACGGTCCCAATATAGATGATCAAAACTTCTTTGCCAATTTATTTCTTATTTTATCATCACTTACAGGGCAACATATAATAGCAGGGGATTTTAATTGTACATTGAATCCCAGTATAGATAGATCAACAGGACTGGACTGTACGCACAAAGGATGCAGGATGACCATTAATCATTTTATGAAAGAATTGAGATTGCTAGATATATGGAGAGAAATGAAACCACAAGTTAAAGCCTACTCTTGTTATTCTAATACCTACAAGACATTCTCACGTATTGACTATTTTTTGATCTCCACAGAATTAAGGTCCAAGATTCAAAACTGTTTCTATGATAACATTGTGATCTCTGATCATGCACCCTGCTGTCTAATATATGTAGATAAGACATTGACAAAGGAACCAGGTAGGTGGCAATTTCAGCATAAATGGCTTCAGGATGAGGAATTTGTTAAGTACATAGAAAAACAGATAAATTAGTTTTTTGATATCAATACTACACAAACATCAGCATGTATAAAGTGGGAGGCTTTCAAAGCTTTTATTAGGGGGCATATTATTAGTTATACAGGTTCAAAATCTAAGAAGACTTGAAAGAAGAGAGTCCAATTGGAACATAAAATAAAAATTCTTCAAGAAAAAGTGTATGCAGGAACTGATCCAAAGTTAGAGAACGAATTACTGATTCTGAGAGCTGAATATGACAAAAAATCAGCGAATAGAGCTGCCTCGAGTCTTCTAAGATTGAAGCAATCTTTTTATGAACAAGGTGAAAAATCAGGGAAATTATTGGCATGACAGATTAAACAATTAGAATTTAAAACACCAATTACCAGTATTATAAGTAACGGACACGAACTAGTTGTAGATCCTTTAGAAATTAACACTGCCTTTAGAGATTATTATGAAAAATTATATGATACAAAAAATGAAACTGACTTAACAAAACTAAATGGGTTTTTGGACGGATTATCTATACCGTGTATTCCATATGAAAACAGGGAGATACTGGAGTCTAAAATTAGTCAAGAGGAAGTTGGGCTAGCCATTGATAATATGAAATCAGGAAAAAGTGCAGGACCAGATGGTCATCCAGTTGACCTCTATAAAAAATTTAAGAATAAATTAATAAAACCATTTTTGGAAATGGTTTTAGAAGCATTTCAAAATAGTAATTTACCACTATACATGAATAATGCCTTAATTATACTGTTACCAAAACCAGGTAAACCCTCTAATAAATGTGAAAATATGAGACCAATAAGCCTATTAAATGCTGACCTTAAGATAATCTGTAAAATTTTAGCAAGACGACTACAAGAAATATTACCAAATATTATGAACCGAGATCAGAATGGCTTTATAATGGGAAGACAAGGCTTCCATAATGTAAGAAGACTATTTAATATTATCTACTCTAATAATGAAGCACAGGATACAGCTCTCCTATCATTGGACGCCGAAAAGGCCTTTGATAGGGTCGAATGGCCCTTTCTTTTAGAAATCCTACAAAGGTTTGGACTTGGAAATAATTTCATAAAATGGGTTCAGATAATATACAATAATGCTACAGCAGAAATCCTAACAAACAGCAATATCTCAAAATCAATAAATATCAATAGAGGATGTCGACAAGGCTGTCCACTTTCACCTTTACTGTTTACTATGGCAATTGAACCTTTAGCGATGGCAGTACGTTTACATCCACAAATATAGGGAATTAAAGTAGGACCAACAGAACATAAAATCTCCCTGTATGCCGACGACATAATTTTGTTTATGTCGAATCTTAAAAAATCAATTCTGACCTTGTTGAATTTAATAAAGAAATTTGGGGAAATATCAGGATATAAAATAAATAAAACTAAATCTGCAATATTAATGCTAAATGAGACCCAGAGAAATCACCCAGCTCCTGAGGTAAATCAATTCAATGTTGTAAATCAGTTTAAATATTTAGGAATTCAAATTGTGCCTAAGCTAGAATCAGTCGCCAGTGCCAACTATGAAGCCTTAATAACAGACATTGATGAGTTACTTCAGAGATGGATGTCACTACCAATGTCGATGATCGGGAGAATTAATATACTTAAAAGTAATATCTTACCCAAGATGCTTTATTTATTTCAATACATTCCTTTACCACCACCTTCAGATCCATTCTCAAGAATTAAAAAAAAGTTAGTGGAATTTATATGGAACAATAGGAAGGCTAGATTACGTCTGTCCTTACTATATTCACCATTTGATCGTGGAGGTCTGAAATGTCCAAACTTTATGTTGTATTACTGGTCAGCACAACTGAGGTCTATGACATATTATTTTTCATCAAATGATCTCCCTCACTGGACTGAAATGGAATCATACAATTTACCTTTACCTCTTCCCATATTCATATACTCAGACTCAGCAAAAAAATTACAGAAACAAGTTAAAAATCCATTTGTAAAACATATGATCAAAATATGGTGTGAAACCAAAAAATATTTAAAAGAACCACACTTATTGTCACAATTTAGCCCAATATGGGGTAATCAATATTTTAAACCAGGGAGAGCGGATGCTGTATTTAAAGTATGGAATTTAAAAGGGATTCAAAAGATTCAAGACTTATATTTGTCATGTTCAGATAACTTAATGTCTTTTGAAGAACTGAGGATCAAATTTAACCTTAATAGAACACAGTTTTTTTAAATATCTTCAGCTTAGGAACTTTATTCGATCAAATCAAAATAATGCTCTCATCCGACCTACTTATTCATCCTTGGAAAAAATTTTGACGAAAGATAGTAAGAGAAAGGGTATTATTTCAGAGTTTTATAACTCATTGACATTATCCTCAAGTGAAAACTCACAGAAAAGACTGAATTATTGGAAAGAAGACTTGCAAACTGAAATTTCAGAGGAACAATGGGAATTGGCTTGTACAGAAGCTCAAACCAAATCAATAAATGTACGTCTTAAATTGATACATTTTAAATGGTTAATGCGGATGTATGTTGCACCAGTGGAGTTAAATAGATATAACAAAAACATACCAGATACGTGCACAAAATGTTTGGAAAGTAAAGGAACCCTATTTCATTGTTTATGGGAATGTAGAAAAATTAGAATGTTTTGGGAAGAGGTGAGGGTAACAATTGAAAAAATAATTTCAAAACAAATCATATTGAATACTAAATTGTTTTTGTTGGGTCTGTATCCAGAAAAACATAACTTTAATAAGAGTGAAAGAGCATTCATAGACCTCAGTTTGCTCAATGCCAAAAAATGTATTGCACTATTGTGGAAAAAGACTCATAGACCAGATGTGACTCAGTGGTTAAGACAGATGTTAACAAACCTTCCACTAGAAAGAATAACATACTTACTGAAATCAAAGGAAATGGTGTTTGAGAATATATGGAGACCTTTCATTGATTATGTAAAGAATTTAAACATAACTTTGGAAGAAGAAGGTGAATGATGTGTGTGGACCTTGTAAATTCCAAACTGGTGAATGTATAATATGTATACTTATGTAATGGATTGCCTAGACTAAACAGAGGAGCATTGTTGAAGACCTGTCTTTGTTAGTGGTTGTTGGTGTTTTTAGTACAATTTTTTTTTAAATTACTTTAGTGTTAGTGTTTGACTGTTTGTGTTATGTTTGTAAAAAAAAAAAAAGGGTTCAATAAAAAATATTGTGGAAAAAAAAAAAAATGTAGGTGCTATAGTGGCCACAACATAAAATGATGGACAGGTCAAAAACATTTTACCCTCCGCAATTTTGTTGTGGCGGGTATAACAAAATGGCCTTAAACTCATGTATATGCATTCTTAAAGGAGAGACTTACGTGATTCAAGTTCTTCCAAAGTGTAGAGCTCCTCGCTGACAGCCTTACATGTACTTAACTAAATTTAAAAGAAAAAATAAGGGAAGGTGCTTGTTAATCTGCTTTTAAGGAACCATTTTCGGCTGCACTTCTTAAAGTGCTGATGACACGTTTTTGACATTTTTTAGCATGTTGTGAAACCCAAAAGTCATTGTCTATGATCAATATAATATTTACAACAGCGCCTGCATAAACTAGTTATCATCAAAAAACCACAGCCGCTGACTGGACTGTGGTGCCGCCCACCGAATTAAGGGCGGCACCCCAATGATGTAATCGACAGAACGGACTCTGATGTTGTTAACTAGAATGACAGCAGCTTTGTAGCTCACAGTTTCTCTGGTTTCTTGTTTTAATTTTACAGCTATGCGCGTTGTGTCGCAGGCTTAGATAAAGCGTGTGATGTGTGAAAGACCACATCACAGCTTCAGCTCCAACTGTCATAAGTCTGCGCTCCTCCTGCGCTTTTATGCAGGAGGAGCGTGAGGAGGGGAAGGAGTAATGGATTTACGCGCAGCTTTGACCTACTTTCTCTGATCGCACGCCGGTCCAGGCACGTCCCCTCTCTCACTAACAGCTGATTCCCCTCCCGCTGATCATGTTTCCCAGTCCTCGCCCATGTGCTTGTCATCGCACCATCACCAGCTGTGTGTGTACATTTTGGCGGCCGTTTGCCATTAACGCACTGCTGGTCAATAGTATTGTCATCTGTGCTGTTAGTCTGCCAGTATTTTCAGCACTCTCACGACATGTTAGTCACTCCATGTTTGCCGTGGTTCTCGTGCGTCCTTGAAGCGATGTCGGCTCTGGGCGCACCTGTGGCTAACACGTCTCCTCTCCATGTTCGCTGGGTGATCTCGGCCCTGAACGCCTACTGTTTGTTTCTGTTTATTATTCGCCTTTTTGGGAATTGTCTGTCGTTCTATATTAAATGTGCTGTGGTGAACCCTGCACGCAAATCCTTGTTATTCCATGCGCCCTCTCCCTGCCCTGTGTAAGAGCGCACGGAGAGGGAGGGTTTACACGTAAATAACGAGGATTTACACGAGGATTTAAGCACAGGATTCACCACAGCACATTTAACATAGAACAACAGACAATTCCCAAAAAGGTGAAGACTTACAAAAAATACACAGAAACACAAACAGTAGGCGTTGAGGGCCGACATCGCCCAGCGAACATGGAGAGGAAAAGTGTTAACCACGGTTGCGTCCCAGAGCCGACATCGCTACAAGGGGCGCAACAGAACCACAGCTATGTGGAGTGGCTAACACGTCGTGATAGTGTTGGCAATATTGGCTGGCTGACAACATGGCAGATGATGCACACAAAACATGAACAGCTGACTGTCACTGAGTCTGACTTGCTAGGCACAATGCCAGCTTGGCACGGCTCAAACCTATACGGTTTGATGCCCCCAGATTCTTCATTGTCATCCCATTCTTTGGAACTATAATCGTCTGAAGATTGGACAACACAAACCAATTCCAGACTACATGTGCTGGAACCATGGTCAATGTTTTCAACCACTTCCATCCTGTGTGTACAATGGGCAGCCAAGCGCTGTGTTCCGTCAATGATGTTACAACATGGCCAGGAGGTTTCTGAACCACTGACGCAATGGGTGATGTTGTGTTCATGAAAACGTTGGATGTTCGCATGAAAAAAAGCCTGTTTGACTTAGAACTGCACAGACCAACCTATTTCGTAATATTGTATTTATGTGTTGAAAAATTAGAGGAAGTCAAGAACGTGTCATCAGCACTTTAAAGCAACATTATACAAAATTTTCACCTTAAAGTAATGGTTTCAAAGCTATTATGATGGTACATCACTCTTTGACCATGTATATGTCACTTTAACGATAGCCTGAGGGGGGCTACATCAGCACTGTTCATGGTAGGAAAACTAAAAAGACTATAACTGACCTGTTTTACAGCAGAAATGACAGCTTACTGAGACTAATAAAAATGCATCAGGCATTTTGATTACATCTTTATTCCTTTTTGCAGATTATTTTGATTGAGCAAAACATACCAAGGCAAAGATGATTCTCGCAGCTAGACGGACTGCGTCAGTAGGAAGTCTGGGTAGGAGCCTCTGCAGACATTTACACTCTCTCTTGTGAATAGACCATGCTTGCTTCTGAAGGAGAAGGATGTTAGACAGATACACAGAGTCATGTTTTTAGGACTTGTTAGGGCATCACGATACCTTAGTTCTGTTCCCGAAAGCCTGAGCTCACCAATTCTAAACCTTGAAATGTTTTAATTTATCGTACATTATAGAAACTTTAAGCTACAGCCACAAAGATTCTTATGAACGATTGGTTCATAAGAATCTCCCAGTTCCTATGAATTCTGGAGTTCGCAGACATTCATGGGGGTGGGGGGGCATGGTTTCTTACAGCCTTCTTATAGCTGCCTTTCAATTCGCAAGAGCAACTTGAGGCATTCTTGACAAATGAGATGCTTTTCTATCGTACAATGGCCCAAGAGTTCTTATGTTCTTCGTAAGGGTGCCTTGGGATCTTCTCACAGCATACTTACTGCCATATTACGAAAATTTTTGTGCAACTCACGGCACTCTGAAGTTGATGGTAAGAAGATCTTATGGCTTTCGGCACATTTTGTCGGCACAAATGCCGCACGAATGACGTACTCCTGTCTTATGAGCGCCTCACTACCGCTTTACACACGCTGTATGAATCACCGTATGAACAGAGATCCATACGGCATTTCCTACAACCGCTCTAAGGTGCCCTCAAGAACAACTTAAGGTGTTGTTTTGGCATGCTTACAGCCAACATCTTGCGTAGTACTTATGTTGTTGCTATGGCATTCCTATCACCACCCTACGATGAGGGATTTTCATTGTGTGCTTGTAGAAATCTTGGACAAGAGCATCTACCTGGCCACGAATTTACAAACTGTCTACAAATGCTGGATTCTCCTACAGCCGCCTTAAGAAGGCCGTACAAAATGGTCTAAAAATCATTCACATGGTGTTTGCAGCCTTCCGTATGGGTATTTGTGACCGTAGCTTTATTCATCCCATTTTGTACCCACAATGTTACTATGCATGTATTATTCTCACAACATAGGCGATACAAGTACACACACTTCATACCTGGCAGGTAATGTTGCAGTAGCGAGCCATCTTACACTGAGAACACCTCAACAAGGTCTCATGTCTAGACAGGAAGGAAAAATGTGAGAAAAAAAAAAACTGTAAATGTAAAAAAAATATATATATAAAAAATAAAAATCTGTCACTCCAGTACTAAAAAAAAAACATTTTACAGTTTCTCTCTCACTCACACATAGGAAACATTCAGCTCTTTTATTCTAACGTTAAGCTGCAAGATCACCAAACACATCCTCCAGTCCACTCAAGCATACTCTTGTCATTGTCTTGACCTTTTCCAAAGTAACAACCGTGTCTTATCCTTTTTCATTTATTGTATTAAGCAGACTGTGTGCATCCATTATCTCATTTTATCTTCCCAGCCATCTCCAATCCGACTGTCATCTAAGGGCTACATTTTAGGTGCACTCTCCCCTCTGTCAAGGTGTGTTACCGTCAGAGGTCGGGCATGTGTCTCGGCAATGGTGCGAGTCAGTTAAATGTCCATTTGTAGTGTATGCTTCTATGTTAGCATAAGTTTCCCCCTGTCTCAGGTCTGCTGTCCTTTCCAGTTTGTCTGTCAGTCTGATAACAAGCCATAGCAAAACAGAGTGGATCGGCTTCATACAGCCAATTACAGCCAGAGAGTGTATCACTGTAACACACACATAAAAAGACACATATACACCCTGTCTGAGTGTGGATGTGTGTGAATGTGCTTAATTCAATGCGGACAATAAAATTACTTTGAAAGTTACTGAGTTATTGAGAAATTAGCCAACATGGTTATTTGAGAGCAGATAAGGCTACAACTTATTAGTAACCAGGGAGACCAAAAGCCAATATTTGGAGCAATACCTTGGTGCAAACTTTATGAAAACACAAAACTTTGCTTCAGCTAATTGAATTAATCAAGTGAATTACATAAAAAAATTAGTTCAAATTAAAAACTAGGCAGCTTGAATTCTCATTACTTCTTGTTACCTCTGCAAAGGAGGTAATGTGATTGGGGAGGTTTGTCTGTCTGTCTGTTAGCAGGATTACACAAAAGCTACTGGATGGATTTTCATGAAATTCTCACCAGTGGTGGCCCTTGGGCTATGAATCAATTAGGGCTGCGGACCTAGAATCAATCCATTAGATTTTGGAGATGATCTGAGAGCCAATATGTCCAGTGATCCAAAATCTGCATCCTGGCGGACCTCCAAAATCTAATGGGTTTGGCTGAAAATGTCACCAAAATCCATCTGGTAGTGTTGCACAATCCTGCACACAAACAGACAGACCTTGGTGGAGGTATAGCCGAGGACAAAATTGTTGGTACCCCTCTGTGAATGAAAGAAAACCCCACAATGGTCACAGAAATAACTTGAATCTGACAAAAGTGGTAATCAATAAAAATTCTATGAAAATTAACCAATGAAAATCAGACAATGCTTTTGAATTGTGGTTCAACAGAATTATTTTAAAAAACAAACTCATGAAACACGCCTGGACAAAAATTATGGTACCCTTAACTTAATATTTTGTTGCACAACCTTTTGAGGCAATCACTGCAATCAAATGATTTCTGTAACTGTCAATGAGACCTCTGCACCTCTCAGCAGGTATTTCGGCCCACTCCTCATGGCAAACTGCTCCAGTTGTCTCAGGTTTGAAGGGTGCCTTCTCCAGAAGGCATGTTTCAGCTCCTTCCACAGATGGTCAATAGGATTTAGATCAGGGCTCATAGAAGGCCACTTTAGAATAGTCCAATGTTTCGCTCTTAGCCATTCTTGGGTGTTTTTAGCTGTGTGTTTTGGGTCATTATCCTGTTGCAAGACTCATGACCTGCGACTGAGACCAAGCTGTCTGACACTGGGCAGCACATTTCTCTCTAGAATACCTTGATAGGCTTGAGATTTCATTGTACCCTGCACAGATTCAAGACACCCTGTGCCAGATGCAGCAAAGCAGCCCCACAACATAACAGAACCTCCTTCATGTTTTACAGTAGGGACAGTGTTCTTTTCTTGGTTTGCTTCATTTTTGCATCTGTGAACATAGCGCTGATATGCCTTGCCAAAAAGTTCCAGTTTTGTCTCGTTTGTCCATAGGACATTCTCCCAGAAGCTTTGTAGCTTGTCAGCAAGCAGTTTGGCAAATTCCAGTCTAGCTTTTTTATGATTTGTTTTCAACAGTGGTGTCCTCCTTGGTCATTTCCCATGAAGTCCACTTTGGCTCAAACAACGATGGATGGTGGAATCTAACACTGATGTGAAACTATGTACAAACAGAAATCAATTCAAAAAGAGGTATAAGCACCATTTGCTGAAAGGGTATATGTTAGAAGGGTAGTAGTTATATGTACGATTCATTATGTTCACTCTGGGATATTATGGGACACTATGGAATGGTGGGTGGGACAGCACTGTGTATATCTGTGTTGTTTGAGGCTGGTTTTGATGTATGGACATCACTGTATGTTAGAATGGATGGGTGTTAATGTTGATTTGTAAAAAATACAGTAAATTGTTTACTTGGGGTCTTAAAGGTGGTAATTTGTATAACATTCACATGGGTGTATCTATGGAAAAGAGGAGATGGAATTAATAAGTGTTCACTTCTTCCTTCTCCCTTTCGAACAGTGTATACTGTTACTTTATTGCATTTGCCATTTGCTTGTATTTGTTATATTTTTGTGTTCGAAATAAACTATCTATCTATCTATCTATCTATGTACCTTGACCTTGGAGTTCACCATGAATGTGTTTAAAGGTTGTTCTTGGCTCTTTTGTTACCATTTGTATTATTTGTCGCTTCCATTTTTCATAAAGTTTCCTCCTGCGGCCACGTCCAGGAAGGTTGGCTACAGTCCCATCCATCCATCCATCCATCCATCTTCTACCGCTTTTCCGGAGGTCCGGGTCGCGGAGGCAGCAGTTCAAGCAGAGAAGCCCAGACTTCCCTCTCCCCAGCCACCTGCTCCAGCTCTTCAGAGGGGATACCAAGGCGTTCCCAGACTAGCTGGGAGACATAGTCTCTCCACCGAGTCCTGGGTCTGCCCCGGGGTCTCCTCCCAGTGGGACGTGCCTGAAACACCTCAAGTGGGAGGCGTCCAGGAGGCATCCTAATCAGATGCCCATACCACCTCAGCTACAGTCCCGTGGATCTTAAATTTCTGAATAATATGTGCAACTGTAGTCACAGGAACATCAAACTGCTTGGAGATGGTCTTATAGCCTAACTCTCTCCTTTGCTTCCTCTGGTCCATGTTAAGTGTGGTACACACCATGTCACCAAACAGCACAGTGACTACTTGTCACCCTTTAAATAGGCCGACTGACTGACTACAAGTTTGTAGACACCTGTGATGTTAATTAGATTACACATCTTGGGACTTCCGGGAAGATGGCGGAGAGGCATAACGCTTAAACAGAGAGCTCTCCCTAGTCGGATTAAAAATCTTTGGTAAATGGCCAACTCGACATAAATAGGTCACTAAACCAAGGGATGAAAACATGAAGAAGCTGGGCACACAGACAAAAGCATGGTAAAACTAAAGAATCCCTCTTCAACAACACTGGAGAAATCGCTGAACACAAGGCCAACAAAAACGAGGAGACTTCAGAGAAAATGGAGGACGCCAATCTCAATGTTATGAACACTGGCTTCGCCAATATAAGTAAGGACAAAAAAGACCTCAAGCAACAACTCCAACAGGATTTAACGGCTCTTAAGGAAGAACTGAAAAAAGAGATGAAGGGGGAAATTATGGGTCTCCAAAAAGAAATGGACCGCAAGCTAGCAGAAAACATGGAGGAGCTGTGCATTCAACGGGCGTGTATGGCAGAAGCACAGGCTCGAATATCAGAGTTGGAAGACTGGAAGACCGAGGCAAACGAGCTGCTACAGACCCTGACGGCACAAACACAGAAGATGCAGGAAAAAATAACCGACCTGGAGCGCAGGTCCAGGCGGAGCAATATACGCATCTTCGGGATTCCGGAGGGCACTGAAGGCAACTCGATGACGAAATTCATAGATCAATTCTTAAAAAAAGAGCTTGAGCTGCACAATGAAACAGACCTGCAGATCCAACATGCGCACAGAGCCTTGGCACAGAACCCGAACTCAAACTCTGCACCCAGGTCAGTTGTGGTAAACTTTTTAAAATACGACGTAAAGGAAAGAATCCTGACACAAGCGTGGAAAAAAAAGATACGAGTTGGCGACAGACAGATATTCTTTGACCATGACTACCCGACAGAAATTGTGCAGCAGCGAAAGAAATATGCCAACAATAAAAAAATGCTGAAAGAGAAAAAAATTAGATTCCAAACGCCACTAACGAAGATGAAAATTTATTGGGATGACAGCGTGAAAACCTACAACACAGCCAGAGAGGCAGCGCGGGACATGACGGAGCGAGGCTTTGTGGTGAGCGTACCGGAGGAAGCGGCTGGAGCAGCGGCGGCACGGAGCACACCGAGACGACCGGAGTGGAGGTGAGTGAGCAGCAGAGGACAGGAGACGGACGTGGCGCACCAAGCCCAAGAAAAACTGCAAGGCTTTCAATGGAAAGCCTAGATTATAACAAAGATTAAGAAGGGCATAGAAGAAATGAAGGCCAAGAAGACAAGGTAAAACAGAAACAAACGGCTAGGAGAGGTTAAAGTGATTTTTGTTGGACATTTCTAGACTAATGACTATTACTTGGATAGTAACTACAGGTCTAGGGAGGGCCCCTCACTCGATGAGGACATTCCCTCCACCCTCCAACAGGGACCAATGGGCAGAAGAAAGGCCCAAAGTGCAGAGGTCGAGGTTCGTTAATGTGTTTTTGTACATATATGTGTTAGTTTTGTTGTTAAAGGGGTTAGGAGCACAAGTTAAAAAAATGGAAAAACATGAATATGGTTAAAAATCTTAAGATAATGACATTAAACGTGAATGGTCTGAACTCAACTGTTAAAAGGGAAAAAATAATAAGAAAATTCAAGAAGAAAAAGCCAAAATTATATTTATGCAAGAGACACATTTGAACAAGACAGAACTTGAGAAACTAAAGAGATTTGGCTATAAGAACTCCTACTACAGTTCATTTAAGGGAGGAACTAAAAGGGGGGTTATGATACTAATTTCAAATAAAATACAATTTGAATGTGAACAAGAAATCCAGGATAAAGAAGGCAGATATGTTATAGTAAAGGGAAGAATAGATGGTATGCAGATCACATTAGTGAACATCTATGCTCCACCAGAAAGTGACAAGGGTTTTTTTCAACATCTGTTTGATCTCATAGCAACACACAGTGAAGGAGTCCTAGTTTGTGAAGGAGACCTAAATGCTGTCATGGATCATGAAGTTGACACAACAAGTGTTAAGAAGACAAAAAAACATGTAACAAAGTTCCATAAGAACCTCACTGGCAGAAATGGGTATGGTAGACATATGGAGGGACCTGCACCCACACGAAAAAGACTACTGTATACACATTATTCAGCAGTCCATAAAGTACACTCTAGAATAGATTACTTCCTTATGAATGAAGGTGACAGACACAGGGTGAGAAATTGTCGGATTGGCGGGGCAGAAATATCAGATCATAATCCTATATACATGGAAATATATTTAAACAATAGAAAATGACAAACAACATGGAAACTTAATGTAGGGCTATTAAATGATGAGAAAATGAAAGAAAGAATATAGTTAAACATAAATGAGTATACTGAGGAGAATGATAATGGAGAAGTGGACCCAACAATACTATGGGACGCACTAAAAGTCGTGTTAAGAGGTAAATTAATTGTTGAATCAGGAAAAGCAAAAAAGTCTAAACTGGAATCATATGAACAAAGATGTGAGAGACTGAGGGAATTAGAACGTAAACATCAAAACACAAATGACCCAAAAATATATCAAGAAGTTAAGGAAGAAAAAATAAAGATAAAAGAAAAACAAACAGATGAAATTGAAAGGAAAAATAGATATTTAAAACAAAAATATTATGAAATGGGGCCAAAGGCCACAAAACTGCTGGCAAAACGGTTAAGAAAACAACAAACAGTGAATAATGTATATAAGATTAAGGACCCCATCACAAATAAATACACAGTTACCCCAGAAAACATCGAAGAAATATTCCATAAATTCTATCAAGAACTATACTCGCAACCTGAAGAAAAAATTTCTATGCACATTGGACTTGCCATCAATAGGAAACCAACAAAATGAAAAGCTAACAGCAGAAATAACAACACAAGAGATTAAAGATGTGATTAAGTCACTAAAAAATGGTAAATCACTAGGTAGTGACGGATACCCTTCTGAGTTTTATAAACTGTTTATAGAAGAACTCACGCCACAGCTCCTAAAGTCATTTAATTGGACATTAAACAACAACAAAATACCTCCATCATGGAACGAAGCCATTATTTCAGTTATTTTAAAGCCAGGGAACAATGCGGAAACTATAGGCCAATCTCTTTATTAAATGTGGATTATAAAATATATACAACAATTATCTGTAAACGAATAAAGACATTCTTGATGGAATTGATAGAGGATGATCAAACGGGTTTCATAGAGGGACACCAAACACATGATAATATCAGGAGAACAATACAAATACATAAAGAAAAGAAAAGCGCAGTAATAATGAGTTTAGACGCAGAAAAAGCATTTGATAGGGTTAATTGGATGTTCCTATATAATGTGCTAGAACGCTTTGGATTTAACGAAAAGTCAGTGCAATGCATAAAGACACTGTATCAAAAACCTGTGGCAAGAATCAAGATAAACGGTAGCTTAACAGACAAAGTAAAAATACAAAGATCAACTAGGCAGGGATGCTGCCTATCGCCCACCTTGTTTGCTCTGTTCATAGAGCCACTGGCTCAAGCGATGCAACAAAATAAGAAATTAAAAGGTGTCACAATAAAGGGAGCGGAACACAAGATTGGGCTGTTTGCAGACGATATAGTTTACCTTGAACAACCAGATGAATCAATAATGGAAATGATGGACTTGATAGAAAATTTTGGAAAATTATCAGGATACAAGATAAACATAACAAAAACACAAATACTGACATTCCACTATAACCCTTTAAACCAGATAACTGATAAGATCAAACTAAACTGGAAACAAAAAGAAATAAAATACCTTAGACTGAACATACCTAAAGATTTAAGCAAAATCTATAAAGCAAACTATGATAGATTAGAACAAGAAATAAAAAAAGATATTGATAGATGGTCAATCTTTGTTGAATATTTAATAGTTCAGAATGGTTCATACACATAAGTTGATAGTTATTACATATTGAAATACATATAGGACAAATAGATATTATAAACACTTTATAGTTAATCAGAAAAGCTATTTATAATAGTAATTTAATTAGAATCCCAAAGGTGTTTTCCTTCAATGCAGTCGTTAGACATTGTCCACTAGACGGCGCTGGTACTGTACCTTTGGCCATGAAATGTTATTGTTCAAGCTGCAGACCGAAGAAGAAGAAGTCAGTGCTAAGCAATGCAGTGCTATCAGAGAGACGGACGCATGTTAGCCAGCGGGAACGACAAATGTGTTGTAAACTGAGATGCAGCATTCTCCAGTAAAGCCAAATGAAGGTAAAGTTGGGTGTTTGGACATTCTTTCCTTATAACAACTGATGTTACAGCTAAATCCACAACATATTTTTTGGTGCCGAAACCCGGGAACCGGAAGCTGGAAGCGGGAAAAGTGAAGAGAGAACGTTGTTGGGATTAAGCCGATAGCTGTAACAACACGGAGACGAAAGGAAAAAATGGCGGAGCGACTTCAAAGGCTAAAACAGAAACGGACCGTGCTGCGGACGTCCGTTACAAAGCTGCTGCAAATTATACAAGATGAAACAAGTAAGACTGATATAAACAGTGACCGTTTGCGGGAGCTGTTAGCCATGTTGTCACAGAAAGAGAAAGGCCTGCAAGACATTGAACCAGATATAGAGCAGGAGATCCCTTTGGACGAGTTAGATGCGGACATGGTGCGGACACTTGAGTATCAGGACAACACAAATTTATGGAGGACGCGGGCAGAGAGAGCAATTGAACGGGCTGCCTTACAGCAACAAGAACAGGCAAGAGACACCACCGTATCAGCGAATCCACATCGGCTGAGTGACGTGAGTACACGGTCAAATACAAGCAGACCCTCGGTAAAGCTACCCAAGCTCTCAATAAACAAATACAGCGGAGAAGTGTGCATGTGGCAGGAGTTTTGGGACCAATTCGAAAATGCAATTCACCAAAACCCAGATTTGAGCAAAACTGAAAAGTTCACTTACTTGAAGTCATATCTCATCGGGCCAGCTGCACGCGCCGTCGCAGGGCTGAAGGTAACTGACATGAACTATGATGCTGCAGTAGACATGCTTAAGCAAAGATTTGGAAGGAAAGAGCTCATTGTAAGTGCACACATGTCTAAGTTACTAAATCTAAGTCCAGTTAAAAGGTCCTCAGACATTGTTGCCTTGAGACAATTTTTTGATGATGTTGAAGTACAAATCAGAAGCTTAGAAGCTTTAGGAGTCATGTCAGACAGTTATGGAGGTTTACTGTGCCCCATACTGTTCAAAATGATTCCTGCTGATCTTGCCCTTGAGTACACCCGCAAGACAGATGTAGGGCAAAAGTGGGATGTTGATGGCCTTGTAAAGTTTTTGCAACAAGAAGTTGAAAGCAGGGAGCGTGCTGCACATTTGACACAAATGAGAGAGAATCATAAAGATACACATGCAAATCAGAATCAGCACTACAGACCAGATTCAAGCAGAGAAAGGTGGAAAGGACCTAATGTGCCCTCAGCTGCAGCCCTCCACACAGGCAGTTCGAATACACCATTTGTGCACAGTTGCATATTCTGTAACAGTACCAGCCACAAGTCAGAACAGTGCACTGAAGACACAGTCACAAGCAGGAAAGAAAAGCTAAAGAAAACGGGAAGGTGCTTCATATGCCTAAAACCCAGACATCTTGCTCGAGACTGTAGATCCAAAAATGTGACATGCACTGATTGTGGAAGAAGACATCATGCTGTTGTGTGTGACAGAAGTGAGCAACCAATAGAAAGGACAGATGCCGCTGAAAACACGAGTGATGCAGTGGTCTCCTCAGTATTTCCATATGCAGCCAAACCAACCCCAGAAAAATGTGAAACAGTACTATTGCAAACTGTGAGAGCAAGGATTGAAGGACCTGGAGGAAAGAAGATTGTGCGTTGCTTAATTGATGGAGGAAGCCAACGGAGTTTTGTCCATGAGAAACAAGTGAAAGATTTAAAACTGCCAATACTAAAACAAGAGACATTAAACCTTCACACGTTTGGCTCAAAAAACCCAGTGACCACAAAATGCAATGTCATAAAACTAGTCCTGGAGAATGTGAGAAACAAAGATCAGAAAATCGAGATTGAAGCTGTTCAAACCCCACAGCTTTGTACTGCAGTCATGAAAGTCCCCAGTGAACACATCCAACGGCAGCTGGAGAAAAAAGGGCTACCAGTAGCAGATGTGTCAGCGGGAGACAAAGATGGTTTGGAGCTATCAGTACTGATCGGAGCAGATTACTACTGGAGAGTAGTCACAGGTAAAACTGAGAGACTGTCAGACGCTTTGGTTGCCGTAGAAACCAGATTCGGCTGGGCAGTGCAAGGACCAGTTGTCATGTCCAGTATGAATGAAGCAACATGTATGCACATTGGACTCAGTGAAGACTCAGTGGAGATCTCAAACCAGCTAAGAGCATTTTGGGAGATCGAGTCGCTGGGCATCACTACTAAAGGTGAGGAAACACCTGATGACAAGAAAGCCAAGGAGAGCTTTGACAGGTCAGTCAGATTCATTAATGGGAGATATGAAGTGGCGTTGCCATGGCGCCAAGACACACCCGAACTGTCAGACAACAAGAAGGTTGCACAAAGGAGGTTTGAAACCCTGAAAAGAAAGCTGAAATCTGACGTGACACTGTTTAAAAGATACAACGATGTAATAGAGGATTACACAGAACAAGGAATATGTGAAGATGTGCCACAGAGCAGTCATTCAGCAGAGACAGAGAATGTAACCTACTACTTACCTCATCATGCTGTAATCAGAGAGGACAAAGTAACTACCAAGTTAAGGGTAGTGTTTGATGCTTCGTCACATGAAGAAGGTTGTTCCTCTTTAAATGACTGTTTATTACCTGGCCCAAACCTGAATGCTGACCTCATGAGCATTTTGATCAGATTCAGACAAAATCCTGTAGCTTTCACAGCAGACATTACTAAAGCTTTCCTTCAGATATCTATAACTGAAAGTGACAGAGATGCTGTGAGATTTTTGTGGCTTACAGGACCCCCAGATGTTGAAGGCACCAACACGCGTATAATGAGAATGGCACGTGTTGTGTTTGGAGTAACTTCAAGTCCATTTTTACTTGCAGCCACTATCAGACATCATCTGGAGAAATATGAAGCTGACCAACCAGACACGGTAAAACTAATGAGAGACTCACTTTATGTGGATGATCTGATCGCTAGCTCAAGTAACTCAGACGAGGCATACAGACTTACTACAGGAGCAAGAGAAATACTGGCTGCTGCCAACATGAACCTCTGTAAGTGGACAACAAACTCCCTTGAACTGAAAACCAAGTGGTCAAACAGCAAGCTTGATTTCACACAAGAAACAGAAACACATGGAGGTGTGTTGAAGGTGCTTGGTTTGGTGTGGAGACCGGACACAGATGACTTTGCCTTTGACCTCAAACATTTGATGAACATTCTAAAAGGAAAGGAAAACACAAAGAGGAGTGTTTTGAGATCATCCGCCAGAATCTTTGATCCTGTAGGGTTCCTAACGCCATTTACCATTCGAGTTAAATGTCTGTTTCAGGAAATGTGGCGACGGGGCCTGAGCTGGGACGACGAGCTGCCTCCAGACCTTTCACAGGCATGGCAGCAGTGGTGCATGGAGCTTCCTCAGATCCACCAAATAGTCATTCCGCGGTGGTATGGAACAGAAAAGCTGTCAGATAAATCACAAGTTCTCCATGTCTTCACAGATGCAAGCGAAAAGGCGTATGGCGCAGTTGCGTATCTACAAGGACAAACAACAGAAGGAGAGACTGTTACTGCGCTCGTTGCATCCAAGTCAAGAGTGGCACCAATCAAAACAATCACACTGCCACGCTTGGAACTGATGGGAGCTGTGATTGGAGCAAGGTTGGCAAATAACCTTTTGAAGGCACTGAATATGCAGATCACTCAACTCAGAATGTGGTCAGACTCCATGATAGTGATTCACTGGATTCGCAGTTCATCAAAGAAATGGAAACAGTTTGTTGCCAACAGAGTGATGGAGATACAAACTTTGACACCACCAGAACTATGGACACATTGTAATGGAAAGGTGAACCCAGCTGATCTCACCACAAGAGGTCAGTCCGCATCAAGGTTGAAAGAGGAAAATCTCTGGTGGTCAGGCCCATCATTTTTGAAAGAAAAGGAGCTTCAAACTACACCGCCAGAAACAGCACAAGAAATACTATCAGAAGAAGAGGTTAAAGCTGAGCTAAAGGCAAGTCAAGTCGCAGTACATCTCAGTAACAGTGAAAGAGTGCAATCTGAACCATTGCTACAGCTGGACCTCAGATCGGCTCACACTCGTCATACCCCAAATCCAACACAACTCAAACCAGGAGATTTGGTCCTCATTGGAGATGACAAGATACCACGTCAAACATGGAAAACAGGACTAATCATAGAGGTGTTCCCAGGGAGAGATGGACTAGTCAGATCCTGCGCTATGCGCACTCCAACTGGGACGACGTTAAGAAGACCAGTTCAGCTACTATATCCTTTTGAAGTTAATATTTGAACTGTCTTCTTGGGGGGGAGGATGTTGAATATTTAATAGTTCAGAATGGTTCATACACATAAGTTGATAGTTATTACATATTGAAATACATATAGGACAAATAGATATTATAAACACTTTATAGTTAATCAGAAAAGCTATTTATAATAGTAATTTAATTAGAATCCCAAAGGTGTTTTCCTTCAATGCAGTCGTTAGACATTGTCCACTAGACGGCGCTGGTACTGTACCTTTGGCCATGAAATGTTATTGTTCAAGCTGCAGACCGAAGAAGAAGAAGTCAGTGCTAAGCAATGCAGTGCTATCAGAGAGACGGACGCATGTTAGCCAGCGGGAACGACAAATGTGTTGTAAACTGAGATGCAGCATTCTCCAGTAAAGCCAAATGAAGGTAAAGTTGGGTGTTTGGACATTCTTTCCTTATAACAACTGATGTTACAGCTAAATCCACAACAATCTTAAACATGGATCTGAATTCAAAAACTAAGACAGTCAAAATCAGCATACAACCTAGACTGCTTTACCTCTTCCAGGCTCTACCAACAGAGATTCCTGGTGCCCAGTTCTCAAAGTGGGACAGGATGATATCGAGATTTGTTTGGGGAGGTAAAAAGCCAAGAGTGAAATATAAAACTCTCCAATTACCAAAAGAGAAAGGAGGCATGGGCCTACAGAGTCTAAAGGAATATTACTACTCAGCACAAATAAGATATATCATATGTTGGTGCGACGGAGGATACGAGGCAAAATGGAAAGAAATGGAAAAGGAAATTGAGGGACTCCCAGTACAAAGCATAATAGGAGATAAAGATGTATATAAGCAAATCAAACAAATAGACCCAATCACTAAATTGATTGGAACTGTGGTATAAAATAGTACAAAAGTATAATATAAAGGAGGACATAAAACTATTGAAATGGGTAGCATTTGACAGTCAGTTTGAACTGGCAAAGCAAGATCGGGGATACAAAAATCTGGTGAACAAGGGAATCACAGCATGGGGCAATATGGGAAAAAAAGATTTCGGGAGTTTTGTAAACATGAGAAGAAAATTTAAACTAGAAAAATCTGAATTCTTCAGATATCTGCAGATGAGAGATTATTATATGAGGAAGATTAGGCATAACCTCCACACAGATGTGAGCGAGATTATACAATTCATTTTAAGCTCGTATGCAGGAAATAAAATAAGAATTATTTCAAAGCTATATCAGAAACTTACGGCAAACAAACATTCAAGTAACTACATAAAGGAGAAATGGGAGAAAGAGCTAAATTTAAACATAACAGAAGAAAACTGGCAAGAAATATGGAAAACACAACACACATCAACAAGTTCAAGGACAAGGAGGGAATTTGGATGGAAAAACCTGATTCGCTATTTCATTACACCACAGATCCAAAGAATCATTACACCACAGATCCAAAGAATCCACAGATCCACAGATCCATTGTTGTCTATCAATGTGATTATAGGAAGAAAAAGTATACCAAAAATATTAAATATAAAAGAATAAGAACCGAAGAATCAATGTATTTACTGACAAAGGAATTATTAATACAAGATTGGAAGATAGTTTATGATGAAAATGACATAAATAGAGCATATGATAAACTTTTACAAATATTTCAATCATTGTACAATAAATACTGTCCTATAAAACAATTCAGTGACAGACAACAAAAAAAAAAATATTCCTTGGATCACCAAGGGGTTAATAAATGCATGTAAAAAGAAGAATACATTATATAAACAATTCATTATATAAATATAAAAGATATAAAAATAAGCTTACCACTATAATGAGGACCTGTAAGAAAGAATATTACAACAGAATACTAGAGGATAACAAAAATAACATAAGAGGAATATGGCAAGTACTCAAGGGGATTATTAGTAATCGTCCTAAGTATGCAAATTATCCAGAATGTTTTATCGAAAACGACAGTTTGATTTATAATATGGAAGATGTGGTCAGTGGTTTCAATAAATTTTTTGTAAACGTTGGTCCTGAATTAGCAAAATCAATAGTGACTCCGGAAACAAACCACCGTGGGTCTGTGAATGAAATAGAGGATAGAAACCCAAACACAATCTTTTTGGGTGCAGTTACTGAGAAGGAAATTATCGAGACTGTGAGTAAATTTAAGAACAAAAAATCAACGGACTGGAATGAAATTGACATGACAACAGTGAAAAAAGTAATTGAGGGAATTGTTAAGCCACTTACCAACATCTGTAACCTGTCATTTCAAACTGGTACATTTCCAGACAAAATGAAAATAGCAAAAGTAACACCTCTTTACAAAACAGGAGACAGTCATCACTTCACAAATTACAGGCCAGTCTCTTTACTCTCACAATTCTCCAAAATACTTGAAGAAATATTCACTAAGAGACTGGATGATTTCATTGAAAAACACAACCTCCTTACAGATAGCCAGTATGGTTTTAGAGCAGATAAATCTACATCTTTGGCACTGATCGAACTTATAGAAGAAATTACTAGTTGTATAGACAAAAAAAAGGTTGCTGTAGGAGTATTTATAGACTTAAAGAAAGCTTTTGACACCACTGACCACAGAATACTACTAAGGAAACTGGAAAGGTATGGGATAAGAGGGGTAGGACTGAGTTGGGTGAAAAGTTATTTAAGTAACAGACAACAATTTGTACAAATTGGAGAGCACAAATCACCCTGCATGGACATCACTTGTGGTGTGCCCCAGGGGTCAGTTTTGGGACCCAAACTCTTTATCTTGTATATAAATGACATATGCCAAGTATCAAAAATTCTGAAATTTATTTTGTTTGCGGATGACACAAATATCCTTTGCACTGGTGAGAACTTGCAGCAGGTTTTAGAGGTGGTCACAACTGAAATGGGAAAATTAACGCAGTGGTTCAACAAAAATAAATTATCTCTAAATCTAAAAAAAACAAAGATGGTGTTTGGAAATTATAAAATAAATCATGAAATAATGGTAACGATAGATGATACCAGAATACAAACAGTACAGGAAAATAAGTTTCTGGGGGTGACGCTAGACAGTAAAATCTGCTGGAAACCTCACATCAGTCACATCCGGGCTAAATTAGCAAAATGTATAGGCATACTGGGGAAGACAAGACACATCTTGGACTATAAATCATTGGTCTTATTGTACAATTCACTGTTTTTACCTTATCTTAACTACTGTGTAGAAGTCTGGGGAAACACCTACAAGACCAACCTACAAGCAATATGCACATAACAAAAAAGAGCTATAAGGATAATAAACAATGCAGGATATAGAGACCTTACCAATTCGTTGTTCTTGAAGTCACATGTCATAAAGTTCATTGATTTAGTTAAATTTAAGACAGCACAAGTAATGTACAGGGCAATTAACAATCAACTCCCATCTAATATACAAAAAATATTTAAAAAAAGAGACAATGATCATAATTTGAGAGGAGACTTAAACTTCACAAAACCCAAGATACGTACAACCAAGAAAAGTATGTGCATATCTGTCTGTGGGGTGGATTTGTGGAACAGTCTGGAGCAGGAACTGAAACTATGTACAAACAGAAATCAATTTAAAAAGAGGTATAAGCACCATTTGTTAAAAGGATATATGTTAGAAGGGTAGAATTTATATGTACGATTCATTATGTTCACTCTGGGACATTATTATGTTCACTCTGGGACATTATGGGACACTATGGAATGGTGGGTGGGACAGCACTGTGTGTATCTGTGTCATTTGAGACTGGTTTTGATATATGGACTTCATTGTATGTTAGAATGGACAGGTGTTAATGTTGATCTGTAAAAAATACAGTAAATTGTTTACTTGGGGTCTTAAAGGTAGTAATTTGTATAAAATTCACATGGGTGTATCGATGGAAAAGAAGAGTTGGAATTAATAAGTGTTCACTTCTTCCTTCTCCCTTTCGAACAGTGTATACTGTAACTTTATTGCATTTGCTATTTGCTTGTTTTTTGTTATATTTTTTGTGTTCGAAATAAACTATCAATCTATCTATCTATCCATCTATCTATCTATCTAAAATATACAAATACCAAATCTATATGCTGGAGGGGCTGTGGGGCTCAAAATGCAGACCACTCGCATATGTTTTGGAAATGCTGCAAAATCGCATCATTCTGGAAATCTATACATGTGACAATACAGAGGATATTAGGATATAATATACCAATGAACTGTAACTTGATGTATTTATGTGTTCTTAAAAGAGACAATGTAATACAGGCTGAGGACAGATATTTAGCTAAAATCATGCTGATTGCATGTAAAAAAACAATCACAAGAAAATGGCAATCAGAAGTTTTTCCTGACCAAGAGCAATGGACAGACATTGTTGAGGACATACTGTGGCCACACATGTGACCTACTTTGTGACTTATTTAAGGCCTCACATTTTAGATAAGAACAAAGAAGAGTTTCCTTGGAGATAACAAGAAGCTGTGAAGGTGTTAGCTTTGGTATGCAGGGCCTGAGACTGTGGGGGTGATATTAGGGGATTATAGAGAAGATGCATTGTTACTGGTGATTATAATGCAATGTGACTTGTGATGCAAAGTGACTTGTGGCTGTGAGAGTCCCGGGTATTTAAGGGACGAGAGTTTCCTGTGATTTCCTCTTTCTACTTTGAGATGTTGGAGAATGTGTAATAAAGCTGATTTGAGACAAACCTGCCTCATCAATTGCACATTCCCACACTGGTGACCCAAGACGTAGCATGCAGCAAGAGGAGAATTCCCCGGGGCCAGCCTCATCCGGAGCCCCCAGCCAAGCGAATGCCGCTACGGTCCAGCTACTGGACTTTTGGCAGAACAATCCACGCTCCTGGTTCCACTCGGTTGAGGCACAGTTCAACCTCCAGGGGATATCGGTAGATGACAAAATTCTACCATGTGGTTGCAAAACTGGATAACCACACATCCCAGCATGTGGAGAGCCTTCTGGAGCAGCCGCCGGCCAGCGACAAATACGGCGCGTTGAAGGCTGCACTCATCCAGCACTTCACCCTCTCGGTTGAGGAGAGAGCAGAGAGAGTCCTGGCGCTGACTGAGTTGGGAAATGACACGCCCGTTGACCTGATGGAGAAGATGTTGAGGTTGAAAGGCTCGGACGACGACCACTTCATCTTTACCCACCTCTACCTCAGGACCCTACCGTCAGCGATGAGAGCGACCCTGGCCAGTTCGCCGTTGTTGGCCCAGCGGGACTACCGCGCGCTGGCCCGGGAGGTGCAGCGAATTGTCAACGCCAGCAGACAGCGCGCGACCACGGCTGCAGCAGCGGAACTCGGGGCGACGACTGCAGATGGCAGGGGGCCAGGGGCAGCGGTAGCAGAACCACCGACGGCGGCGGCGGCGGGGGCCAGGGAATGCGGAGGAGACACCCTTTGTTTCTACCATCGCCGCTTCACAGAGAGGGCACGCAAATGTGTACCACCGTGCCAGTTCAAGCGTTCGGGAAACGCCAAGACCGGGGGTCGGTAGCAGCCGCGACCCTCGGGGAGGAGAACAAGCTGATCTACTTGTTGGACGCATGCTCGGGGAGGCATTTCCTCGTGGACACAGGCTCCCAGTTGAGTTTCATCACACCTTCCTACGCGGACAGGCTGGCGGGTTCCAGAGGTCCCGGGGTGGCAGCAGCGAACGGCTCGGAGATTAAGACCTTTGGTGAGAGGACTCTACTTCTGTCTCTACACGGCCGTACATTTGAGTGGACTTTTGTTATAGCAGCAGTGAATTTCAATATGTTGGGGGCTGATTTTTTGTGCTCACATGGTTTGTTGGTTGATCTCGCTAACAGGCGCCTGGTTAATGCACTTTCTTTTGATTCTATTCCCTGTACAGCGCGAGTGGCCCCGCCAACAGCACAAGTCAACGTCACAGCTGCAAGCGGTAAGTTCCACACACTGCTCACTCAGTTCCCAGCACTCACGGTCCCCACATTTTCGGCAACCGTCGCTAAACACGGGGTGGAACATTTTATTACCACTACCAGACCGCCCGTTTTTGCAAAAGCTCGGCGCTTGGACGCAGCTAAACTGGCCATAGCGCGCGAGGAGTTCGCCAACCTGGAGAGTTTGGGCATAATCAGGCTTTCGAACAGCCCATGGGCTTCCCCGCTACACATGGTCCCGAAGGCTGACGGCTCGTGGCGACCTTGCGGGGATGTCCGCAGGTTAAACAACGCTACAGCGCATGACCGCTACCCAATCCCGCATATTCAAGATTTTTCCGTTCATTTGGCAGGGGCGCGTGTTTTTTCTAAGATAGATTTGGTCCGCGGTGACCACCAAGTCCCAGTGCGCGCTGAGGACATACCCAAAACAGCAGTAATAACTCCATTTGGCCTATTCGAGTTTTTGCGCATGCCATTCAGGCTGAAAGGGGCTGCACAGACGTTCCAACGCATGATGGACGTGGTGCTGCACGATCTCCCTTTCGTGTTCATCTACTTGGACGATATTTTGGTAGCCAGCGTGTCCGAAGACGAACACAAAAGCCACCAAGCGACAGTTTTCCGGAGGTTGGGAGATCACGGGTTAATAATCAACCCAGCGAAGTGTCAGTTCGGGGTGGCGCAGATCGATTTTTTAGGACACCGCGTCTCCCCCGAAGGAGCGGTTCCGCTCCCTGACAAAGTGCACGCGGTAGCAAATTTCCCCCGGCCGCAGACGGTCAGGGCATTACAGGAGTTTTTGGGAATGGTGAATTTTTATAACCGTTTCTTCCCCCGCATAGCGCAACTCATGCAACCGCTTTATGCCGCGCTCAAAAAACAGAAACCCGCGAATAAGGTCGAGTGGTCCCCGGAGCGGGAGCAAGCGTTCTCGGAGGTAAAAGCAGCCTTGGCAAATGCTGCGTTGTTGGCACACCCAGACCCAACGGCCCGCACAGCGCTCACTACTGACGCGTCAGATGTGGCCATAGGGGCGGTCGTGGAGCAGCATGTAGCCGGAACTTGGCAACCGCTCGCCTTTTTCAGCAGGACCTTGCGCGATAGTGAGCGTAAATACAGCGCGTTCGACAGGGAGTTGCTGGCTCTCCATTTGGCCATTCGCCACTTCCAGTTCTGGCTAGAAGGGCGCTATTTCACTGCGTTCGTTGACCACAAGCCGCTAACATTCGCGATGGCCAAAGTTTCAGAGCCATGGTCAGGCCGGCAACAGAGGCTGTTAGCCGCGATTTCAGAGTTTACTACCAATATTCAGCACGTGTCGGGTAAACTGAACATAGTGGCTGACTGCCTCTCGCGCGCCGTGGTTGCCCCCATCTGCGTGGGGATAGATTACACAGCCATGGCCACGGAGCAAGGTAGTGACGCGGATGTGCGCGCGCTCCAGTCTGGACCAACAGGGTTAAGGCTGGAGAGCAGGGAGCTGCAAGATGGCAGGCGCCCCTTAATCTGTGATGTCTCCACGGGACGACCGCGTCCCGTGGTGCCGGCAGCGTGGCGCCGCTGCGTTTTAGACTCAATTCATTCTCTGGAGCACCTGGGGGTTCGCGCGTCGGTCAAAATGGTAGCGGAAAAATTCGTGTGGCCCGGCCTTCGCAAACAAGTTAAGGAGTGGGCGGCAGCCTGCATGGCGTGCCAACGGGCCAAGATACACAAGCACACGAAGGCTCCATTAGAGCCATTTCTCATTCCTTCCAAGAAGTTCGACCACGTTCACGTGGACCTCGTGGGCCCCTTCTCCCCATCACAGGGGTACACGCACCTTCCGACCATGGTGGACCGCACCACACGCTGGCCGGAGGCGGTCCCTTTGGCGTCAACTACAGCTGAGGAGGTGGCGCGCGCGTTTGTATCGGCATGGGTGGCGTGTTTTGGAGTCCCGTCGGACATTACATCCGACAGAGGTCCGCAATTTGTTTCTGAACTTTGTTCAACAATGGCCCGCAGCCTAGGTGTCACAATTCACCGTACAACCGTGTACAATCCGCAGGCTAATGGGTTGTGCGAACGTTTTCACAGGCCATTGAAAGCAGCGCTTAGAGCGTCACTGACGGATGCAAATTGGGTGGACAAGCTTCCGTGGGTTTTATTAGGGTTGCGTTCTGCGCCTAAAGAAGACTTAGAGGCTTCCCCAGCGGAACTCGTTTTCACGCAGCCACTTCGGCTACCCAGGAAGTTTCTCCTGGATAATCCTGCGCCAAGCAGCTCCCCGTCTCAGCTGTTGCAGCGTAGCGTTGATGCAGGCACGCTGCCGGGCCCCGTCCATCACAGTTTTCCGCGCGTTTTTGTGCCTAAAGCTTTGAAAAACGCGGAGTTTGTTTTTATCAGACATGACGTGCATCGCACACCACTGCGACCACCTTATAATGGGCCGTTCAGAGTGCTGGAAACAGGGGACAAGCATTTTTTGCTAGATTTGGGGGGTAGGAGGGAAAAGGTTGGCATAAACAGACTCAAACCCGCTTTTGTGGTGGCGGACGAGCAAGTGCTGTTGGCAAGGGCTCCTCGACACGGCAGACCACCACGGGGTGTTTCCCAGAGTAATATTTCCCCAGATCACCCGCAGAGACTGACAAAAGGTTTGCACCCCCAGACAGCAGCTCCCCAGCATGACGGCGCCGTGGAGGCGGTGAAACCTGGTTACAGCAGATATGGGAGAAGACTGAGGCCCAAGCAGCATGTGGATTGATGTGCAATGATGTTATCACAGCATGCAAACTGTTATTCTGTTGTTCGATCTAAATGTTTGGGGGGGGGGGGTAGTGTGGCCACACATGTGACCTACTTTGTGACTTATTTAAGGCCTCACATTTTAGATAAGAACAAAGACAGAGTTTCTTTGGAGATAACAGGAAGCTGTGAAGGTGTTAGCTTTGGTATGCAGGGCCTGAGACTGTGGGGGTGATATTAGGGGATTATAGAGGAGATGCATTGTTTTTTTCCACAATATCTTTATTGAACCTTTTTTTTTTTTTTTAACAAACATGATACAAACAATCAAACACTAACACTAAAGTACTACAAAAAAAAAAAATGCACTAAAAACTCCAACAACCACCAACAAAATCAAGTCTTCAACAATGCTCCTCTGTTTAGTCTAGACAATCCAATACATAAGTATACATATTATGTTCACCAGTTTGGAATTTACAAGGTCCACACACATCATTCACCTTCTTCTTCAAGAGTTATGTTTAAATTTTTTACATAATCAATAAAAGGTCTCCATATATTCTCAAACACAATTTCCTTTGATTTTAGTATATATGTTATTCTTTCTAATGGAAGGTTTGTTAACATCTGTCTTAACCACTGAGTCACATCTGGTCTATGAGTCTTTTTCCATAATAGTGCAATACATTTTTTGGCATTAAGCAAACTGAGGTCTATGAATGTTCTTTCACTTTTATTAAAATTATGCTTTTCTGGGTACAGACCCAACAAAAACAGTTTAGGATTCAATATGATTTGTTTTGAGATTATTTTTTCAATTGTTACCCTCACCTCTTCCCAAAACATTCTTATTAATCTACATTCCCATAAACAATGAAATAGGGTTCCTTTACTTTCCATGCATTTTGTGCATGTATCTGGTATATTTTTGTTATATCTATTTAACTCCTCCGGTGTAACATACATCCGCATTAACCATTTGAAATGTATCAATTTAAGGCGTGCATTTATTGATTTGGTTTGAGCTTCTGTACAAGCCAATTCCCATTGTTCCTCTGAAATTTCAATTTGCAGATCTTCTTTCCAGTAGTTTAATCTTTTCAGTGAATTTTCACTTGAAGATAGTGTCAATGAGTTATAAAACTCTGAAATAATACCCTTTCTTTTATTATCTTTCATCATCATTTTTTCCAAGGATGAATAAATAGGTCGAGTGAGAGCTTTATTTTGATTTGATCGAATAAAGTTTCTAAGTTGAAGATATTTAAAAAAATGTGTTCTATTGAGATTAAATTTGATCCTCAGCTCTTCAAAAGACATTATGTTGTCTGCACATGGCAAATATAAATCCTGAATCTTTTGTATCCCTTTTAAATTCCATACTTTAAATACAGCGTCCGCTCTCCCTGGTTTAAAATATTGATTGCCCCATATTGGACTAAATTGTGACAATAACTGTGGTTCTTTTAAATAGTTTTTAGCTTCACACCATATTTTGATCATATGCTTTACAAATGGATTTTTAACTTGTTTTTGTAATTTTTTTGCCGAATCTGAGTATATGAATATGGGAAGAGGTAAAGGTAAATTGTATGATTCCATTTCAGTCCAGTGAGGGAGATCATTTGATGAAAAATAATATGTCATAGACCTCAGTTGTGCCGACCAATAATACAACATAAAATTTGGACATTTCAGACCTCCACGATCAAATGGTAAATATAATAAAGACAAACGTAATCTAGCCCTCCTGTTGTTCCATATAAATTCCACTAACTTTTTTTTTATTCTTGAGAATAGATCTAAAGGTGGTGATAAGGGAATGTATTGAAATAAATAAAGTATTTTAGGTAAAATATTACTTTTAAGTATATTGATTCTCCCGATCATCGACATTGGTAGTGACATCCATCTCTGAGTTAACTCACTGATATCTGACATTAAGGCTTCATAGTTGACACTGGCGACTGATTCTAGCTTAGGCATAATTTGGATTCCTAAATATTTAAACTGATTTACAACATTGAATTGATTTACCTCAGAGGCTGGGTAATTTCTCTGGGTCTCATTTAGCATTAATATTGAAGATTTAGTTTTATTTATTTTATATCCTGATATTTCCCCAAAATTCTTTATTAAATTCAACAAGGTTGGAATTGATTTTTTTAGATTCGACATAAACAAAATTATATCATCGGCGTACAGGGAGATTTTATGTTCTGTTGGTCCAACTTTAATTCCATATATTTGTGAATGTAAACGTATCGCTATCGCTAAAGGTTCAATTGCCATAGTAAACAGTAAAGGTGAAAGTGGACAGCCTTGTCGACATCCTCTATTGATTTTTATTGGTTTTGAAATATTGTTATTTGTTAGGATTTCTGCTGTAGCATTATTGTATATTATTTGAACCCATTTTATGAAATTATTTCCAAGTCCAAACCTTTGTAGGACTTCAAAAAGAAAGGGCCATTCAACTCTATCAAAGGCCTTTTCGGCGTCCAATGATAGGAGAGCTGTATCCGGTGCTTCTTTATTAAAATAAATAATATTAAATAGTCTTCTTACATTATGGAAGCCTTGTCTACCCTTTATTAAAGCCATTCTGATCTCGATTAATAATATTTGGTAAAATTTCTTGTATTCGTCTTGCTAAAATTTTACAGATTATCTTAAGGTCGGCGTTTAATAGGCTTATTGGTCTCATATTTTCACATTTATTAGAGGGCTTACCTGGTTTTGGCAGCAGTATAATTAAGGCATTATTTATGTATGATGGTAAATTATTATTTTGAAATGCTTCTAAAACCATTTCCAAAAAAGGTTTTATTAATTTATTCTTAAATTTTTTATAAAGGTCAACTGGAAGACCATCTGGTCCTGCACTTTTTCCTGATTTCATATTATCAATGGCTAGCCCAACTTCTTCTTGACTAATTTTAGACTCCAATATCTCCCTGTTTTCATTTGGAATACACGGTATAGATAGTTCGTTCAAAAACCCATTTAGTTTTGTTAAATCAGGTTCATTTTTGGTATCATATAATTTTTCATAGTAATCTCTAAAGGCTCTATTAATTTCTAAAGGATCTATAACTACCTGTCCATTACTTATAATACTGGTAATTGGTGTTTTAATTTCCAATTGTTTAATCTGCCATGCTAATAATTTTCCTGATTTTTCACCTTGTTCATAAAAAGATTGTTTCAATCTTAGAAGACTCGAGGCAGCTCTATTCGCTGATTTTTTGTCGTATTCAGCTCTCAAAATCAGTAATTCATTCTCCAACCTTGGGTCACTTCCTGCATACACTTTTTCCTGAAGATTTTTTATTTTATGTTCCAATTTAGCTCTCTCCTCTCGAGTCTTCTTAGATTTTGATCCTGTATAACTAATAATATGTCCCCTAATAAAAGCTTTGAAAGCCTCCCACTTTACACATGCTGATGTTTGTGTAGTATTGATGTCAAAGAACTCGTCTATCTGTTTTTCTATATACTTGACAAATTCCTCATCCTGAAGCCATTTATGCTGAAATTGCCATCTACCTGATTCCTTTGTCAATTTTTTATCTACATATATTAGACAACAGGGTGCATGATCAGAGATCACGATGTTATCATAAAAGCAGTTTTGAATCTTGGACCTTAATTCTGTGGAAATCAAAAAATAATCAATACGTGAGAATGTCTTGTAGGTACTGGAATAACAAGAATAGGCTTTAACTTGTGGTTTCATTTCTCTCCATATATCTAACAATCTCAATTCTTTCATAAAATGATTAATAGTCATCCTACATCCAATGTGCGTACAATCCAGTCCTGTTGATCTATCCACACCTGGATTCAATGTACAATTAAAATCCCCTGCTATTATATGTTGCCCTGTAAGTGATGATAAGATGAGAAATAAATTAGCAAAGAACTTCTGATCATCTATATTGGGACCATATAAGTTCACAAGATTTATATTTTCTAATAGCAAAGAACCTTGAATGATTACATATCTTCCAAATTTGTCTCCAATTACATTTTTCACTTGAAAAGGAACTGATTTATGTATGAGAGTCATAACTCCCCTGGCTCGGGATGAAAATGAAGAGGTGAATACACTTCCCTGCCATCTACTCCTAATTCTTTTAACATCCTCCTCTATCAGATGAGTTTCTTGTAAAAACACAATTCTTGAACCCATGTCCTTTATTTTATTCATAACTTGTTTAAGTTTTTTTAAATTTTGTAGACCTCTGCAATTCCATGAAGTTAAATTAAGATTAACACTTTGGTCCATGATCAATAGAGAGTTTGGGATTACCTTGCAGTGTAAACATGCTCATACAGAGAAGCAAAAACATGAGTGGTTGAACATTCATCCTACAAACTACACACAAACAAATTTCCCCTTCCCACACTTGTGGCAAACCCCCCAAAATCAAAAGAAAAATTCTGTCTCCCGATATAGCCATCGACCGTTCCACACCCACGGGGAACAGCCTAAGCCACTCCTTCTTCATCCTCCCAATCACCCTAACTCTACTGCTTTTAATGACGTAACATTAACTCTCCTCTGTAGTTTTCCAACTTAACTCCAAAATTTTTAACAACTTTGTACATCATAGTTTTTTTTTTGTTTGTTTTGTTTTTGTTTTGTTTTTTTAATATATAATACAATCTATATTTTGTAAACTTACTATTTACTTCAAGTCAGTCAGATGCCTGTGCAAATGCTTAATTATTCTACCTTATATTTTGTTCATGCTTAGCTCCCACCAGTCTCTTCTTCTTCTTTGATCTTCTTGATGAACTCCTGCGCCTCCTCTGGGGTCTTGAAGATGTGGGTTCTGCCCTCATACGTGGTCAGCAGTCTCGCAGGATAGATTACACCATGACGAATCCCAAGGTTGCGCAGCTCCTTACGTACGGGATCAAACTGCTTCCTCAATTGCTGGATTCCTGTGGCCAAATCTGGGTAGAACCGCACCTGCTGGTCCTGGTGTTTAATCTCTCCTTTAGCACGTGCAGCGTTGAAGATCTTCATCCTGTCTCTGTTGCTAAGAAACTTCATAATTAAGGTCCTCGGCGGTCCCTTATCTCTCCGTGGGCCAATACGATGTGCTTTTTCCAGAACCACTGCTGATTGCAACTCCTCGCTGCCCAGCACCTCCGGAATCCACTTTTCCAGAAAGGAACATACGTCCCGACCTTCTGATTCCTCTGGAAGACCCACCAGCCTCAAATTATTCTGTCTCGACCGAGATTCCAAATCCAAAATATTATCTTCCAGAGATTTATTTTTTTTTTCCAAAGTGCGCACCTTTAATTGAAGACGGGTGATGTCATCTTCAGCACTAGCGAGACGGAGCTCCATCTGCGCCGTTCGTTCTACACAGTCACCCAATTCCTTTCTTATTCCTTCCAACGCTGTCATAATCCCATCAAATCTAGAGGAAAAGTCCGCTCTCATTGAACTCATGGCAGCCATCAGCGCATCTGCGCCATTCCCCGCAGAAATCGCAGCGTTGCCAGCCTCCTCCGCCATATATGGAGTTTTGTTTGCTGCGTCACAGACCTGAAAGTCCGTTAATTTGGACTGTTTCGGCGGCTCGCTTTTTCCTTTTCCTGGTTTTCCAGCCTTAGGCTTCGCCGACATATCCTCGCCCAAATGCTGGGATACGTTCTGTCCCAAATGAGAGAGTTATTTGCCGATTTTTTTCTCCAGGAGCAGAGCAGAGCGAGACACGTCCGTCCTACGTGGCAGCCATAACCGGAAGTGGGGAGATGCATTGTTACTGGTGATTATAATGCAATGTGACTTGTGATGCAAAGTGACTTGTGGCTGTGAGAGTCCCGGGTATTTAAGGGACGAGAGTTTCCTGTGATTTCCTCTTTCTACTTTGAGATGTTGGGGAATGTGTAATAAAGCTGATTTGAGACAAACCTGCCTCATCAATTGCACATTCCCACAATACGTTTAATGGAAAAACTAACATATCGACAAAGAATGCAAGAAGGACAATATGAAAAAAAATGGTGGAAATGGACACACTACAATGTGCAACAACGAGACAGAAATTGCAAGAATAACCAGCGACACTGGAAAAAACTAAAAAAAATTAAGAGATGGAAACTAAAAACTTGATGCTCCAACATTTGTCCCCCCCCCCTTTTTTTCTCTTTTTTTTCTTCTTCTAGCTCCTTTTTTTAATATAGAGACTGTGATCTGAATGTAATATGTATGATGAAAAGTGAATAAAAATCAAAGTTACAAAAAAAATTACACATCTTGGTTGAACATGTCCCTATGGTCACATTATTTTCAATCTTTTCTAGGGGTACCATCATTTTTGTCTAGACCTGTTTCACAAGTTTGTTTTTTTAAAATAATTCTGTTGAACCACAATTCAAAAGCATTGTCTGATATTCATTGGTTAATTTTCATAGAATTTTTATTTATTACCACTTTTGTCAGATTCAAGTTATTTCTGTGACCATTGTGGGTTTTTCTTTCATTAACAGAGGGGTACCAACAATTTTGTCCACGTCTGTACGTGCTCTCTGATTGCCCTCTAGTAAAATCACATGGGTCATCATGTGGTGTGACAACTACTGTATCTTGCTCTATTATTTCAGTCTGGTCTTTTGAGTGAGAGCAATTATTCTACAGAGTGAACAAGAAAAATTCTACACAGCTCTCTTTACTGCCGTCAGATTGGTTACAGTGCATCTGGAAAATGTTAACAGCGCTTCACTTTTTCCACATTTGTTATGTTACAGCTTTATTCCAAAAAGGATTAAATTCATTTTTTCCCCTCAAAATTCTACACACAATACCACATAATGACAATGTGATTTTTTTTTATTTTTTTTTTTTAGATTTTTGCAAATTTATTAAAAATTAAAAACTAAGAAATCACATGTACATAAGTATTCACAGCCTTTGCTCAATACTTTGTTGATGCACCTCTGGCAGCAATTGCAGCCTTGTCTTTTTGAATATGATGCTACAAGCTTGGCACACCTATCTTTGGGCAGTTTTGCCCATTCCTCTTTGCAGTACCTCTCAAGCTCCATCAGGCTGGATGGGAAGCGTCAATGTACAGCCATTTTCAGATCTCTCCAGAGATGTTCAATTGGATTTGAGTCTGGGCTCTGGCTGGGCCACTCAAGGACATTCACAGAGTTGTCCTGAAGCCACTCCTTTGATATCTTGGCTGTGTGCTTAGAGTCATTGTCCTGCTGAAAGATGAACTGTCCCCCCAGTCCGTGGTCAAGAGCACTCTGGAACAGGTTTTCATCCAGGATGTCTCTGCACATTGCTGCATTCGTCTTTCCCTCCATCCAGAGTAGTCTCCAGTTCCTGCCGCTGAAAAACATCCCCACAGCATGATGCTGCTACCAACACTGGCGTGGTTATGAGCGGTGCCTGGTTTCCTCCAAACATGACGCCTGGCATTCAAGCCAAAGAGTTCAATCTTTGTCATCAGACCGGAGAATTTTGTTTCTCACAGTCTGAGAGTCCTTCAGGTGCCTTTTAGCAAACTCCAGGCGGGCTGCTATGTGCCTTTTACTAAGGAGTGGCTTCCGTCTGGCCACTCTACCATACAGGCCTGATTTGTGAATTGCTGCAGAGATGGTTGTTCTTCTAGTAGTGATGGCAAAGTCGAAACAGTGTTTTAGTATGTACCGAAACCAAGGTGGAACTTCTGAATCAAACCACTGTTCCGAGGTCTGTATCAGAAAGATGATGTCACATGACTGTTCCATGCCGCGTTCCATTACGTCACCGACTGTTTTGAAACGTCACAGTTGTTTTATATCAGTGAAACACAAGTGAATATGCGGTGATTTTGTTATCCCGTTTCTATAATGGAATAATAAATAAAATACTACGACTACACAATATGAAAATGCCTATTCTATGCACAACATATGTATATATCATATATATACTTTATATGTAAAATACTAATTTCTTGTGTCCTTGCCTGATTGGCTGCTGATTCATCACCCCACATGCCTAAAGCATTTAAAAGCTCTTCTAAAGTGCAGTTTGTTTGTAAAGTCTTGCCTCTCTGAGTGTCTTGTAGTGAGCGTGCTTTTGGATTTACACTATTTGGAAATGGATGGGGGTAGAAAGCGTCCCAGGTCAGCTGTCTGGGATCACTTCAACCTACACCTTTATTATTATTTACAAAAAATATAATTATGCATTTGATCACTAAAAGAAGCCATAGGTAGGCAACCACCAGACACCCACTATGCTCAGAATGATTGAATGAGGTGGTAATTGTGTTTGATTCTCATTTATTGTTTTGTAACTTGTCTGTCTGTCTGTTTATCTATCAATCGAGATTCAGCGCTATCTCTCAGCCCCATACTTGCCCAGATCAGATGACCCTCAAGATTACTGGAAACAACATGCCGCTATATTTCCTCACCTGTTCCTGCTGGGCAGTGAGGAGTGGCAACCCCTGCCCTGTATTAGCTTTGTAAAGCAACCGAGATGTGGTCGTTCGCCTCATAGGCGACCAAGTAATAATAATAATAATGTTCCAGCGGGCCAAGACATATCTCTCCATTCCAGCCACATCAGTCCCTTGCAAGAGAATATTCTCAAAAGCAGGAGAGATTTTAAACAAGAGGAGAAACCGTCTAAGTCCGAGCACTTTTGAAAAGATTGTTTTTCTGAATAAAAATACTTGAATGTACACAAGCACCCTTTACAAATACTGACTGATGTCTATTTTGTACACAAGCACTCCCTTCAAATACTAATTAATTCATACAAATAATACTATAAACCCAAACAAAACACAAAACGTTAAGAGATAAAAACACGAAAACACACGACTGTTTGAGTGTAGTATTATAACATTTGGCCACCAGATGTCGCTGTGGGGAGATGTTTCAAATGTTCTGAAAGATTGATTCTTTTTCTGAATCAATTGTTCCAAATGATTCGATCTCTTAAACGTTCCATTTCTGCCAACACTACCTTCTAGAAGGTTCCCTCTCCACAGAGGAATGCTGGAGCTCTGACAGAGTGACCATCGGGTTCTTGGTCACCTCCCTGACTGAGGCCCTTCAGAATCAGAATCAGAATCAGATTTATTGCCATTGTTCATGTAGTACACAAACTAGGAATTTGTCTCGGTGCAATGCTGCAACATTAAACATGATAAGATAAAAGAATAAAAACTATACATGCAATAAGTGTAGAATAAGAATGAGTAATACTAGTCAAAGCGGTTTTTAAATATATTAGTGAGCCGCAGATATTGTGGAGTACCACATAGTGCAGTCGGTAATGCAACAGAAACAGTGATGATTGACATGAGTCTGGTTGAGCTGCTGTACATAGTGCACGAGAGTCAATAAGTCACTTAGTGTTCAGCAGTCTGATGGCAGAGGGGAAGAAGCTGTTCATGTGACGGGAGGTTTTAGTCTGAATGGACCTAAGTCTTCTACCTGAGGGGAGGGGGGCAAACAGTACGTGACCAGGGTGTGAAGGGTCGGCTATGATCCGGCCTGCACGCCTCCGGGTCCTGGAGATGTACAGGTCCTGGAGAGATGGGAGCTTGCAGCCGATCACCTTCTCAGCAGTGCGCACGACGCGCTGCAGCCTTAGTCTGTCCCTGGCAGTGGCTCCTGCGTACCACACGGTTATGGAGGTGGTGAGGATGGACTCGATGATGGCTGTGTAGAACTGCACTAACATCTTGGTGGGTAGCTTGAGCTTCCTCAGCTGCCGCAGAAAGAACATCCTCTGCTGGGCCTTTTTGATGAGGGAGCTGATGGTCGGCTCCCATTTGAGGTCCCGGGTGATGGTGGTGCCCAAGAAGCGGAAGGAATCAGCAGTGGTGATGGGAGAGCCTGTGAGGGTGAGGGGGGGCAGAGGGGTTGTGACTTTCCTGAAGTCCACAATCATCTCCACTGTCTTCAGAGCGTTCAGCTGCAGGTTGTTGTGGCTGCACCAGGACGCCAGCTGGGCCACCTCTCTCCTGTAGACGGACTCGTCGCCGTTGGAGATGAGCCCAATGAGGGTGGTGTCGTCCGCAAACTTGATCAGCTTAACAGACTGGTGGCTGGAGGTGCAGGAGTTGGTATAAAGGGAGAAGAGTAGGGGGGAAGGACAAGGGGAGGCCCTTGTCCCTCGATTGCTCAGTTTAGACAGCCAGCCAGCTCTAGGAAGAGTCCTGGTGGTTCCGAATTTCTTCCATTTATGGATGATGGAGGCCACTGTGCTCATTTGGACCTTCAAAGCAGCAGAAATATTTTCTGTACCCTTCCCCAGATTTGTGCCTCGACACAATCCTGTCTCAGAAGTCTACAAACAATTCCTTTGACTTCATGCTTGGTTTGTGCTCTGACATGTAATGACAACTGTGGGACCTTATATAGACAGGTGTGTGTCTTTCCAAATCGTCCAATTAACTGAATTCACCACAGGTGGACTCCAATTAAGCTGCAGAAACATCTCAAGGATGACCAGTGGAAACAGGATGCACCTGAGCTAAATTTTGAGCTTCATGGCAAAGGCTGTGAATACTTATGCACATGTGATTTCTTCATTTTTTTCATGTGATTTCTTTGTAAATTTGCAAAAATTAAAAAAAAAAACCAAACACATTTTTTATGTTGTCATTATGGGGTACTGTGCGTAGAATTTTGAGGAAAAAATGAATTTAATTAAATTGATTAAATTAAATCACCCTTGTTGTCATTCAACCATACAACCAATCATGTACAGTAGAACGAGATTGTGCTTTACCTATTTACAGTGTCAATCACACACACCCCTGTGCAGAATCAGCGGGCCGCTGCCATGCAAGGCGCCACCACAGATTTCCCTCTTCCATTCCATTACTGCTGAGCACCAAGCCGGACGGCAGGAAGTTCCACTTTTATATGGTCTTTGGCATGACCCGGCCGGGATTTGAACCCCTGCCTCCCAGGTGTGGGGCGGATGCTCTACCAACTGAGCCACCACTCCGGTAAACACTGGCAGCGGTGGGATTCAAACCCACGCCTCCTGAGAGACTGGAGCCTTAGTCCAGTGCCTTTGACCGCTCGGCCAAACTACCCTAATCCCTTCTGGAATAAGGCTGTACCATAAAATGTGGAAAAAAGTGAAGCACTGTGAGTACTTTCCGGATTCACTTCATACTGCTGCCTGAGGATCAACACAGACAGGATGAGAAATAGTTTTTACCCTTAGGCCATCCTTTTGCTCAATTCTGAGCATTAAACCAGACTCTTACCCCACTTGCCGATTTGAACTTTATCCAACTACACCTTCACAGTATATACATATTAGTTGTATATTATTATTATTATTATTATTATTGTTATTTTCAGACAACAGACCATAGATGGAAGCTGGTAAACCTATGTTTATACTGAGGGAAAGCTGTAACCCACAGCCTTAAGGCCTGTACATTCTCCACAAGAACAGAGAAATTTGTTCTTTTTTTTTTTTGAGGTGGCAAGAACAAGAAAGTTCTTTCTGGCCAGGACATTTCATACTTCACAAGAAACTCAAGTGCAGAACTTCTGGGCAATTCAAATTTTTAGTTTTAGTATTTAGATTTAGTATACTTTTATTGATCCCCAGAGGGGAAATTGAGGGCATCCACCACCTGGATGGATGAAGCAGCCACGATACGGCGCTATCCCTTAACCATTCACACACACACTCACACCTAGGGCCACTTTAGAGTCTCCAATTAACCTAACCTAAATTTCTGACCAATCACACAATATTGTCAGACACCACACAAGAAAAAAGTTCTGCCCAGATGATGTGTCAAGAACAAGCTGCAAGAACTCCAACACCAGGGCTGCAAGAAAAGAATTTCCCTTTTTTTTTGCAGCTCTGGGAGAGACAACAAATTTCTCTATTCTTGTGGAGTATGTAAAGGCCTTTAGACCTCAAGTACATTTCCATTTTTGGATCCGAAATTGTCCTCCAATTCTAGAATGACTCATATATTTTTTGCATGGGTGGAATCTGGCATTTATAGTTGTAGTTTTATAATTAAAAGTCCCTCCTAGTAAAACTTCAACTTGTAATCCGTTATTATGCCTCGGTAAAAATGGAGGCATATGTAATCATTCAATGCGTCTGTGTGTGGATGGTTGTGTGTATCCGTCTGTCCGCCTGTCTGTTTCAGCTTGCCTGGTCAAAATTAAGTGCAACTAAAGGCTTGTATCATTGTATCGCCGTATTTTCTTGACTTTTAATTTGCCAGAATTCCGAAATAAAGCTTTAAATTTAACTCACCTTTACTGTCAATGGAACGATATTGTATAACTATGCTGGGCCACTAGAGGCGGCAGTACAAGTCCCAACATTCCTTGCCAGCAAATGGACACAGTGAATGGCGCATGCGCCTGGAAACTCCTGCCAGAGGGAAGTGCAGAGCAATCCGCTAATATTGGGTGAACAAATGTCCGTCTTTTTGCCTGTCTGTTTTCTTCCTCTGCCACTAAACAGCAAAAGCTCCTTTTTGCCTTGATTGTCATTGTATTCATTTACCTCTATTGCTTCTGCCATTTAAAATGTCTGCCACCGTGCTCTTCTTTTGTGTTTGGATTGCAGTTGTTCAAATGCTAGCTTAATGCTGGCGCCAGTCTCTAAATAACTAACCTACAGCGATCGGATATACCTCCGGTGGATTACCCCTTTGATCGCTTTTATCCGGCCACTGTGAGTAAACTGACCAGCGATTCCAGCGCTTCCTTGTGATTCACTGATGTGCCCTACCTGAAGCGATTGCTAAGCTAACGCTAGTTAGCTTAATGCTGGCGCCAGCCATTCCACCTAACACCAGCCCGAATCAAAGCCCAGCTGCGAGGCCCAGCGGAGATACTACCAGGCAGGCGGCTATTTGTTGACGGGGCTCAGCAGAGATTTCACCCAGGCAGACGGCGGTAGGCGGCGGTGCCCAGCGGAGGACTTACCGTGACTGCAGCGGCGGTGTGCGACGAGACTACCCGAAGCGATTGCTAAGCTAACGCTAGTTAGCTTAATGCTGGCGCCAGTCATTCCACCTTACACCAGCCTGAATCGAAGCCCAGCTGCGAGGCCCAGCGGAGATACTACCAGGCAAGCGGCTATTTGTTGACGGGGCTCAGCAGAGATTTCACCCAGGCAGACGACGGTAGGTGGCGGTGCCTAGCGGAGGACTTACCGTGACCTCAGCGGAGCTCGGTGGCAGCGGCGGTGTGTGACGAGACTCGGTTGGAGGAGCGGGACGGGAGACCAGTTACGGCGACTATGAGCAACGAGACCAGCAACGGAAGGGGCTAGTTGGCTAGCTGAGGCCCAGCTGGATTCGAGGACGATCGGATCAGATTCTGGCGATATAAGCAGAATTTATTTTACTATCCACAGATTTTCTTTTTCCTTCTTTCCAAGAAAGACTGAAGATGGCTGCCACCGGATTAAAAAGCGGGCTGATGGGCACCACTAATAAGCCTTCTCTACTTCTCTACTTCCTCTTCGTTTTGTCTTTGTGTGTCTGGACCTGCAACAAGAAGGATTTTCCGACAAACTCAACCAAAGGTGAAGTTAAAAAGTTTTATCTGTATGGATTTGGGCTTGGACATCTCACCCTACACTCTATGTGGTCTTTAAAAGGCCTGAGCAAAAACTTCCAAATTAAGGCAAACATGGCTGTTAAGCAAAAATCACAATATGGCAGAGGATATACAATTAAAGTTCTGTTAGTTCTGCTACTTCTGGCAGGAGATATTCACCTTAACCCTGGACCTGCCACTATTAAACAGCAGACCACTGGGTTAGCACAAAACCGAGCTGTACAAAAGCAAAAACAACATTTATTTTTCCAAACTGTTAATCATGCACGAGTTCTTTGGGACACCAAGGCTAAACCAAAGGGGATCCTCGGCGGTCATTTAAACATACGGAGCATAATCCCCAAAAGAGATGAGATTTCGGTGTTGCTGTTGGACTCAAATCTGGACTACCTTTGTCTCTCAGAAAGCTGGCTACACAGGAACATAGACACTAATATGATCGATATTGTGGGCTACCAGTGTTTTAGAAAAGACAGGCAGGTAGGGAGGGGAGGAGGTGTTTTAATTTACATCAAAGAGAAATATAAATGTCAACTGGTTGATTTGAATACTTCACTTGAATGTTTAGCTGTTAATGTATGTCTCTCTCCGGTAATGAATTTCAACATTGCAGTAGTGTACAACCCACCGTCACACAACTCTTCCTTTTATAATGAATTAAGTGATCTGGTTAAACAACTTGAGAAGAACAGAGAAACAATAATTCATGGTGACTTTAATATCAACTGGTCTGATAAAAAAGACAAACAAAAACTGAAAAGCCTCATGACTAAATTTAATTACCAGCAAATCATCAAAGGACCCACCAGGATAACCAAACAATCCAGAACACTTATTGACATGGTATTTACTAATAAACCAGAATGAATAACCAGAACCTATAATCTTGTAACTGGTCTCTCAGATCATAACATGGTTCTTGCTGTCAGGAAACTTACTAAAAAGCGACTACAGTATTTTGGGGGAGTCGATATTGACAAATCAAATTTTATTATCCCCAAATCAAAAAATGAGGAGTTTGAACATTACTTAGAGAATCAAAATTGGGAGCAGCTCATGTCAACATGTGAAGTAGATGATTGTTGTAATTTTATAACTGCAACAATCACAAAGTCTATAGAAAAATTTTCAAAGCAAATTAAAAGTAGACAACAGAAGATTAGCCTACCATGGTTAAATAATGAAATAAGAAAACTTATGAAGAGGCGAGACTATGCACTGAAAACATCACTAACCTCCAAACTACAAAATGATCACCTTGTGTACAAAAGTTTAAGAAATAAAGTGGTACATGAGCTGCGAAAATCAAAAATATCTTATTACAATAAACTGATAGATCATGCAAAGGGTAACAACAGTTCCCTATGGAGGCATTTAAATAACTTAACTAATAAAAAAAACGATCAGAAGGGGGTAAAGGAACTTAGAATCAATGGCAAGACCGTCAGTGACAAGGCTACTTTGGCAAATGAATTTAATTCACACTTTGTGGGCTCTGTGGAAGACTTAACAAAAATTTTTGTGCTGCCAAATGTGCTCAACAACACAAATTCCATACTTCCAACAGATACTTTTCACATCGATGAGGTAAATGAGAAGTTAATTGCTGGTATTGTTAAAACACTGTCAAACTCAAAAACTAATGATATCTACAATATGAGCACCTCCTTTCTCAAAATGCACAGCAAAATATTAATCAAACCACTGACTCATCTCATTAATCTCTCCATTAGGTCTAGTACATTTCCATCTGGCTGGAAAAAAGCTGTCGTCATACCAGTTCATAAATCAGGCAGTAAAGACGATATATGCAATTACCACCCAATCTCTATTTTACCAGTCCTATCTAAGGTTCTTGAAAAAGTTGTAGCTACACAGCTGATAGACTACTTACAAGACAGTCAACTTCTTCATCCACATCAGTTTGGTTTTAGACCAGGATACTCAACAGAAACAGCAAATTGTTGCCTTATTGAAAACGTCAAACAGTCCTTGGACAGGGGTAATGTGGTAGGAGCTGTTTTTCTAGATCTCAAAAAGGCTTTCGATACTGTAAACCACAGTTTGCTTTTATCCAAAATGGTATCTTTTAACTTCTCCCCAAATACATTAGAATGGTTTGCATCTTATCTCCAGAATAGAGAACAGTGTGTAAAAGTTCACCAGGATAAATCCTCATTTTTAAACAACAGCATGGGTATCCCACAAGGGTCCATTCTTGGTCCTTTACTTTTCAGCATTTTTATTAATGACTTGCCGTTACACTGCTCAGCTGCAACATGCCAACTTTATGCAGATGATGCAGTTATTTACACAGCTGCCAAGACTCCAGCACAGGCTGCAGATGTACTGTCTACAAGTATGGTTGATGTCCAAGAGTGGCTCCTCAAGAACCATCTATTGCTGAACCTTCAGAAAACAGTCTCAATGTGCTTTTCAATCAAAAAATGTAACCTGCAACATTTTAAAGTTAATATACTGTACATGATCATGACATCAGTTTAGCTACAGAATTCAAATACCTTGGCATTGTACTAGATCCTCAACTCAAATTTAATCTTCATATAAAGAAAATTTCAAAAACAGTAAAAAAAAATCTGAACTGCTTTAAATTAATTAGATATTACATACCTTACGAAGCAGCTGCACTGTATATGCATTCTATGGTTTTTTCTCATATATCATACTGTTTGACAGTCTGGGCTCAAGCAGCCCCTTCCACAATAAGACATATAGGTTCATTATATAATCAAACCCTAAAAATCTTGGACAAAAAGCCCATTAGGTGGCATCACTGTAATGTTTTAAAAAAATACAACCTATTGAGTTTTGAGAGCTTCATTGACCTCTGTCTTCTGAAATTAACGTTCAAATGTTTCCATAAATCAGCACCCGAGCCACTTGCTGGTTTCGTCCAAAGACAGGACAGCAGCAGAGCCACCAGGAGTTCTGTTAACAATAACTGTAAAATATTCCACCGCAGAACCACATTTGGACAAACAGCTTTCTCTATAAAGGGCAGTCACATCTGGAACACAATGCCAAATGAAATTAAAATAATAACGGACTTTAAAACATTCACTAAAAATGTTAAAAACTGGCTGAAAAATAAACAAGAATGTACTCATGTATGAATTATTTGTCTGCAAAGTGAGAGTGAATGAAGGGAAGGAATAAATGTGTTTGTTTATAGTGAGTGACGGAGGGAGGAAGGTCTGAAATAGGCAAATGTGAGTTATGTTATATGTGTTAAATGTGAGTCAGGCTGTTATATTTGTGTATTTATAATATTTATGTTAAATGTGAGTCAGGCTGTTATATTTGTGTATTTATAATATTTATAATATTTATAATTGTGTATTTATAATTTTTCTGCATTGATGTATGTGGTTATTGTGTATATTTTTTATCTTGATTCTTTTTTCTAAAGCCCATCCAGGGACAAGAGTTGCAAATTAGCTAATAGCTATACACTCTATGTGCAACACATCAGATTGATTGTCTTTGATTAACTGTCTATGTTTATTGCACTGTCCCTGTCAAATAAACTAATCTACTAAATCATTTTGGTGGCTCTTGGCTGCTGCAGACAGTACAGGCATGTGAACTGCAGATTATTTTCACTGTGCATGTGTGTACTCCAAAACTAATGGATGAATTTGAATGAAATTTTTTTTTTTTTTACCAGAGGTGGTCCTTGGGCTAGAGAGGAACCCATAACATTTTGGCGATGATCCGAGAACGCATATCTCCGCCAAGGCTCTGGCACTGAGGCATCAGTACCTTGATGCTTTCAGTTACAACATCAGTTTTCAAACCTTGATGTGCACAGTTATTCCCACGACATTTTTGTTATGATATATTATAATAGGCCATGACCGAATATTTATTTTATTATTATTTGTCATCTTGATGGACAGCAATACATTCTCAGAATCAGAATCAGAATCAGAATCAGAATCAGAATCAGAATAAACTTCTAGCACAACCTCTGGTGCATACTGACAAAAATTCTCCTGTAACTGGTTACAAATGCAAAAATACTTTTTACCGTGCATTGTACCAAGTATAATTGTGTATCTTACCATATATAACACAGTAAATCTGTATGCTAACATTCATAAATATCCCCTAATATATTTTAAAATCTATTATACTATCAAATCTTTACATTATCTTGTCACAGAACAAATCTGTTTTACATTGCAGTTCAGAACAAATAATCATAAAATTAATCACTTCATTGCTGTGCCCATAAATTTAAAAGTTTAACTGATTACTTCTCTGTGTTGCTTGGGCCCATGAAAATCAGCAGGTTGCAGTCAAAAATGTCTGCAACTTCACTGCACACTAGCTCTTTAGCAACAGAGATTTTGTTCCAGGTGAACAAAGCAGCTGTTTTGGCAGCTAAAACCCTGATATTTTCCTTAGGACTGGTTAGACAAAGCAAAAAGACTAAACTGTAGAGTGGTCAGGAAAAACAACTCCAAATGAGTGAAAACAATGCAGGCACAGGTGTCAGCAGACCATCCCACTCTAATTCAAACACCAATTCTAATTCAAAAACAAATAAAGCTAGGTTAACCAAATGGCAGACAGGCTGACCAGTTAACTAGCAGCTCTATGATATGATGATAAAAAAAAAAAAATCAGTCATTATTGAACCCAGGCTTAAAAAATGTAAACAAGTTATATCTAAGAATAGGACCAAATTACCTGAACCTCAAATTTGGCTGACAATCTAAAACACTTGAATACTTACACACGTGGACAAAATTGTTGGTACCCTTCTATTAATGAAAGAAAAACCCAAAATGGTCACAGAAATAACTTGAATCTGACAAAAGTGGTAATAAATAAAAATTCTTTATTTCATGAGGCCTATTTCATGAGTTTGTTTTTTAAAATAATTCTGTTGAACCACAATTCAAAAGCATTGTCTGATTTTTATTGGTTAATTTTCATAGAATTTTTATTTATTACCACTTTTGTCAGATTCAAGTTATTTCTGTGACCATTGTGAGTTTTTCTTTCATTAACAGAGGGGTACCAACAATTTTGTCCACAGCTGTACATTCCATGTTGTAAGTGTATATGAATGCCCTACAAATGGAATTTCATCAATGGTCAGCTGGTGTGGCATTTTTTTCATATGGTGCAATAAGTCACATGACTTTTGTGATTTATCCTATTATGAGAAAAGGGGAGAAATTTGTAGAACACTGCTAATAATTAAATCTGACAATGGAGGGTATTATGAGTCAGCCCACATATTAAATCAGGAAATGCAGAACATGTAATGATGGATTTAAATACATTAACCCAGGGCTTATCATACAGACTAAGGCACATTTGATTAGATTGGACATATAGTGCACATGAATCCTGTAGATTACAAGAGGCATAAAGGCAAAATATGAAGTGTAATATGAACACATACACATGGTGTAGTCCTAATCGAAGGCTGCTGCTCATCAACATTACTGACTCAAGTGAAGCGTTTTCTCCAAGCGATTCGTCTATCAGTATGTGACCAGACTGTACTGTTGTATTTGGCCAAGGCCCCTAGAGGCATGTACAAGTCACCAAAACAGTCTTTTGATTCTTGTTCTGTCCTCCTCTTTCTATACAGATTCTCAATTTTACAGCTGTCCTTCCCATCTGTCTTATCTTATCTGTCCCCTCTTGTTCTGTTGCTGTGCTTTACTTGCTTTTCCAGCTTGGAGTTCAATGGTAGATTTATAGTCTCACCCCAGGGATAAAAGTTCATGAAAACACTGCTATTCTTGTCATATTGAGATCTACCAGAAACTGTGAAGCCACCCACAGTTTGCCAAACACATGCCTGCAGTTTGAGACACAAAGCAGTAACAGCAGATAGGACCAGGTCAGACTTAAACAAATCCAGATTATAACTCACACAAGGAGCTTCAAATAAGCTACAAGGCAAAGGAAACCCATCAATCTTCTATGAAGCTGATAAGAAGGCTGAAGGCAAGGCAAGTGTATTTGTATACAGTGCATCCAGAAAGTATTCAGAGCACTTCACTTTTTCCACATTTTGTTATGTTACAGCCTTATTCCAAAATGGATTAAATTCATTTTTTTTCCTCAAAATTCTACACACAATACCCTATAATGACAACGTGAAAAAAGTTTGAGATTTCTGAAAATTTATTACAAATAAAAAACTAAGAAATCACATGTATGCAAGTCTTCACAGCCTTTGCTCAATTCCATGTTGATGTGCCTTTGGCAGCAATTGCAGCCGCAAGTCTTTTTGAATATGATGCCACAAGCTTGGCACACCTATCTTTGGGAAGTTTCGCCCATTCCTCTTTGCAGCACTTCTCAAGCTCCCTCAGGTTGCATGGTAAGCGTCGGTGTACAGCCATTTTCAGATCTCTCCAGAGATGTTCAATTGGATTTGAGTCTGGGCTCTGGCTGGGCCACTAAAGGACATTCACAGAGTTGTCCTGAAGCCACTCCTTTGACATCTTGGCTGTGTATTTAGGGTCCTTGTCCCACTTGGTCACCAACTATCGACCTCAGGCTCCTAAAGGTCAAGATGACAAAGCCCTTTGTCAAAGACTGTCCCAACACTATGCCCGTTTTGACACCTCGTCATCTGTGTCCAACTCCCCCCCTCCCTCCAGCTCCACAGCCTCCACATTCCCTACTTCATTTAAGGCACCCCCCCTCTCCTCCCCCCCTCCCCTTATCATCAGTGAGCAGGATGTGCTCAAACAGTTCTCCAGACTGAACCCGCGCAAGGCCCCCGGCCCAGACGGCGTGTCTCCCTCCACCCTGAGACACTGTGCGAAACAGCTGGCTCCTGTCTTCACAGACATTTTTAACACCTCCCTTAAGTTATGCCACGTGCCGTCCTGCCTCAAATCCTCCACCATCATCCCTGTCCCCAAGAAGCCACGGATCACTGGACTTAATGACTACAGACCTGTAGCGCTCACCTCTGTAGTCATGAAGTCCTTTGAGCGCCTGGTCCTGTCCCACCTCAAGTCCATCACCACCCCTCTCCTGGACCCGCTGCAGTTTGCCTACCGAGCCAACAGGTCTGTAGACGACGCAGTCAACCTGGCCCTCCACTCCATCCTGCAGCACCTGGACTCCCCGGGAACCTACGCCAGGATCCTGTTTTTGGCTTCAGCTCCGCATTCAACACCATCCGTCCCGCTCTGCTCCGGGACAAGCTGTCCCTGCTCAACGTGCCTGACTCCCTCTGCAGGTGGATCATCGACTTCCTGACAGACCGGAGGCAGCATGTGCGGCTGGGAAAGACTGTCTCAGACTATACTAGCATCAGCACCGGATCACCCCAGGGCTGTGTACTTTCCCCCCTACTCTTCTCCCTTTACACCAACTCCTGCACCTCCAGCCACCAGTCTGTCAAGTTGATCAAGTTTGCGGACGACACCACCCTCATCGGGCTCATCTCCAACGGCGACGAGTCCGCCTACAGGAGAGAGGTGGCCCAGCTGGCGTCCTGGTGCAGCAATAACAACCTGCAGCTGAACGCTCTGAAGACAGTGGAGATGATTGTAGACTTCAGGAAAGTCACTACCCCTCTGCCCCCCCTCACCCTCTCAGGCTCTCCCATCACCACTGCTGATTCCTTCCGCTTCCTAGGCACTACCATCACCAGGGACCTCAAATGGGAGCCGACCATCAGCTCACTCATCAAAAAAGCCCAGCAGAGGATGTTCTTCCTGCGGCAGCTGAGGAAGCTCAAGCTACCCACCAAGATGTTAGTGCAGTTCTACACAGCCATCATCGAGTCCATCCTCACCACCTCCATAACCGTGTGGTACGCAGGAGCCACTGCCAGGGACAGACTAAGGCTGCAGCGCGTCGTGCGCACTGCTGAGAAGGTGATCGGCTGCAAGCTCCCATCTCTCCTGCATCTGTACATCTCCAGGACCCGGAGGCGTGCTGGCCGGATCATAGCCGATCCCTCACACCCTGGTCACGTACTGTTTGCCCCCCTCCCCTCTGGTAGAAGACTTCGGTCCATCCAGACTAAAACCTCCCGTCACATGAACAGCTTCTTCCCCTCTGCCATCAGACTGCTGAACACTAAGTGACTTATTGACTCTCGTGCACCATGTACAGCAGCTCAACCAGACTCATGTCAATCATCACTGTTTTCTTCCTGCATTACCGACTGCACTATATAGTTCTCCACAGTATCTGCTGCTGGCTAATATATTTTAACTGTTGACCAGTATCACTTAATCTTATCCTACACTTTATTACATGTATAGTTTATTTCTTTTATCTTATCATGTTTAATGTTGCAGCATTGTACCGAGACAAATTCCTAGTTTGTGTACTACCTGAACAATGGCAGTAAACCTGATTCTGATTCTGATTCTGAAAGATGAACTGTCACCCCAGCCCGAAGTGAAGAGCGCTCTGGAGCGGGTTTTCATCCAGGATGTCTCTGTACATTGCTGCATTCATCTTTCCCTCTATCCTGACTAGTCTCCTAGTTCCTGCCACTGAAAAACATCCCCAACACATGATGCTGCCACCACCATGCTTCACTGCAGGGATGGTATTGGCGGGGTGATGATCGGTGCCTGGTTTCCTCCAGACATAATGCCTGGCATTCAAGCCAAAGAGTTCAATCTTTGTCTCATCAGACCAGAGAATTTTGTTTCTCATGGTCTGAGAGTCCTTCAGGTGCCTTTTGGCAAACTCCAGGTGGGCTGCCATGTGCCTTTTACTAAGGAGTGGCTTCCGTCTGGCCACTCTACCATACAGGCCTGATTGCTGGATTGCTGCAGAGATGGTTGTCCTTTTGGAAGGTTCTCCTCTCTCCACAAAGGAATGCTGGAGCTCTGACAGAGTGACCATCGGGTTCTTGGTCACCTCCCTGAATAAGGCCCTTCTCCCCAGATCGCTCAGTTTAGACGGCTGGCCAGCACGAGCACGAGCAGCACGAGCGAGTAGTTCGATCTCAGTGTAGCCACAATTTTGAGATGTTTCTGTTTTGAACAGTGTTCAACTAAGGCAACACAACCACGAGATCCAAAACTCAAGAAATCGTTGCAATAAACACACTGGGCTTTCCCTGGTACTTCGCATTTCGCTATGAAGTCGGCCATTTTTTTAACTACAAGTTCGGTATTTTTACCGATCTTTACAGTCATTGACACAGTTTTTTCAAGCCATTCCCAACGAAACTTGTTCCTTATCCCTTTGTCGATTTCTAAAATTCTTGCTTTGTTGTCTTTCGTGAGTTTTAGGTTCACCATTTTCACGAAATCGGGAAAACTTGGTTGATTGAACTGATTGAACTGTCCGCCATTTGCATTTCGCTCCGCGTGTTGGATATGACAAAGGAAATCTAACAAAATCGCCGATTGGTTGCTTCAATAAGTATCAGCCAATCAGTGGCCTTGTTACATTACATTACTGATCTCTCTGGGTAGCGTGTTCTGCGTGGTGGATATTAGCAGCCGATCGAAAATACGACTCGCCGCTCATAACATACCTCACCCCCCCCAAAAAAAAAAATTTTCTCCTCGAATTTAGACGATTCACAAGAATGACCCTAGACATGATCAAATCCGAGGAATTCCACGGATCCGCGGAGGATTCTCATCCCTGTTTATTACACACTCACATCTCACAAGCAAAGAACAGACTGACTGGTCACATCAAGCATTCCTCTCTCTATATCAAGTCACACTTCACAAGGATCAAGGCACTTCCTCATCACAGCATGACATCTACCCTACACTTCATTCAACCCCCTCTCACCCACTTGGACATTGTTCTCCCATGTGTATTCATTGTCTCTGTCTAAGGTGTGAAATAACCTGAGGCCCATACACCCGCCCCCCCCCCCCCAGCATCTTAGATAGAACAACAGAACATCAGTCCACATGCTGTTTCGGCTTCAGTCTCCTCCCATATCTGCTGTAACTGGGGTTTACTCCCTCCGTGGCGCTGCTGTGCCGGTGGGAGGCTGCTGGGAGTGTGTCCGACTGCGGGTGAGCCGTGGAGGTGGGGGTGGGGGGTTTCACTCTGTCCATGTGGCTGCTCTGATGAATCGTTCCCCTGGGGAGGTCTCCGTGGGGGTCTTCCACGCCGAGGGGCCCTCGCCAACAGCACTTGCTCATCCACCACTACAAAAGCTGGTTTGAGTCTGTCTATGCCAATTTTCTCCTGTCTACCCCCCAAGTCTAGCACAAAATGCTTATCCCCTGTTTCCAACACTCTGAACGGTCCATCATAGGGTGGGCGTCGTGTCTGACGAACACGAACTCCACGTTCTTCAAAGTTTTAGGCACGAAGGCACGCAGAAAACTGTGGTGGGCAGGGCCCGGCAGCGTGCCTGTGTTTGCGCTACGCTGCAAAAGCTGAGACGGGGAACTGTCCGGCGTGGGATTGTCCAGTAGAAATTCCCCGGGCAGCCGTAGGGGCTGCGCAAAAACGAGCTCTAATGGGGAAGCTTCCAAATCCTCTTTTGGCACGGAGCGCAACCCCAATAAAACCCACAGCAGCCAGTCTACCCAATTTGCATCCGTCAGTGAAGCCCTGAGTGCTGCTTTCAGTGATCTATGAAAACGCTCGCATAAACCATTGGCCTGTGGGTTGTACGCGGTTGTGCGATGAATTGCAGCGCCCAGGCTGCGGGCCATCGTGGACCAGAGGTCGGAAAAAAATTGCGGGCCCCTGTCGGATGTAATGTTGGACGGGACTCCAAAACGCGCCACCCATGTTGTTAAAAAAGCGCGTGCTACGTCCGCGGATGTGGTTGCTGCCAGCGGGACTGCTTCTGGCCAGTGCGTGGTGCGGTCCACCACTGTCAGGAGGTGTGTGCACCCCTGTGATGGCGGGAGGGGGCCCACGAGGTCCACGTGAACGTGGTCCAACCTCTTAGCCAGTACCGGAAACGGCTCCAAGGGAGCCTTCGTGTGCCTGTGTACCTTGGTTCGTTGGCACGCCACGCAGGCTGTAGACCACTCTTTTACTTGTTTGCGTAGGCTCGGCCACACAAACTTCTCTCCCACCATTTTGACAGACGCGCGCACTCCTGGGTGCACCAGAGTGTGAACCGACTCAAACACGCAGCGGCGCCACGCAACCGGGACTACCGGACGCGGGCGTCCCGTGGAGACGTCGCAGATTGGGGCGGGGCCGCCATCTTGCAGCACCCTGCTCTCTAGCCTCAACCCTGTTGGTCCAGACTGGAGCGCGCGCACGTCTGCATCGCTAATCTGCTCCGCGGCCATGGCTGCGTAATCTATCCCCACGTAGACTGGGGCCACCACGGCGCGCGAGAGGCAGTCCGCCACTACATTCAGTTTACCCAACACATGCTGAATATCGGTAGTAAACTCTGAGATCGCGGCCAGCTATCTCTGCTGCCGGCCCCACCACGGTTCTGAAACCTTGGCCATCGCGAACGTTAGTGGCTTGTGGTCTATGAACGCGGTGAAGTTGCGCCCTTCCAGCCAGAACTGGAAGTGGCGTATGGCCAGATGGAGAGCCAGCAACTCTCTGTCGAACCCGCTGTATTTACGTAAGTTCTGCTGAAAAATGTGAGCGGCTGCCAAGCCCCGGCTATGCGCTGCTCCACGACCGCCCCTATGGCCACGTCTGAAGCGTCGGCGGTGAGCGCTATGCGGGCCCTCGGGTCCGGATGTGCCAGCAGTGCGGCGTTCACCAGGGCTGCTTTAACTTCCGAGAACGCCCGCTCTCGCTCTGGGGTCCATTCGACTCCATCCGCGGGTTTCTGTCTCTTGAGCGCGGCGTACAATGGTTGCATGAGCCGCGCTGCGCGGGGAAGGAAACGGTTATAAAAATTCACCATCCCCAAAAATTCATGCAGCGCCCTGACCGTCTGAGGCCGGGGAAAATCTGCCACGGCGCGCACTTTGTCAGGCAACGGGATCGCTCCTTCCGGAGAGACACAGTGCCCCAAAAAATCAATCTCCGTCACGCCGAACTGGCATTTCGCCGGGTTGATTATTAACCTGTGCTCCTCCAACCTCCAGAAAACCATCCTGAGGTGGGTTTCGTGTTCGTCTTCGGACGCACTGGCTACCAGGATATCGTCCAGGTAGATGAACACGAACGGGAGGTCACGCAGCACTGCATCCATCATGCGCTGGAACGTCTGTGCTGCGCCTTTTAACCCAAATGGCATGCGCAGGAACTCGAATAAACCGAACGGAGTTATTACCGCTGTTTTGGGTACGTCCTCCGCGCGCACTGGGACTTGGTGGTAACCGCGGACCAGGTCTATTTTAGAAAAAACGTGCGCTCCGGCGAGGTGAACGGAAAAATCCTGTATGTGGGGAATTGGGGAGCGGTCGTGTGCTGTGGCGTTGTTCAACCTGCGGAAATCACCGCACGGTCGCCACGATCCCTCAGCCTTAGGGACCATGTGTAGCGGGGATGCCCATGGGCTGTTTGATCGCCTGAAGATGCCCAACCTTTCCAGGTTGGCGAACTCCTCGCGCGCTATGGCCAGTTTAGTTGCGTCCAAGCGCCGAGGTCTTGCAAAAACGGGCGGCCCGGTGGTGGTGATAAAGTGCTCCACCCCGTGTTCAGCGATGGCCGCCGAAAACGTCGGGACCGTGAGTGCTGGGAACTGAGTGAGCAGTGTGTGGAACTTACCGCCTGGAGTTGTGACGCTGGCTTGTGCTGTTGGCCGGGTCCCTCGAGCTATACAGGGGAGAGATTCAAAGGACAGTGCATTAACCAGGCGCCTGTTAGCAACATCCACAAGTAAACCATGTGCACACAGAAAATCAGCGCCCAGGAGCGGGCAACACAGTGCTGCTATGATAAAAATCCACTCATATGAGCGGCCATGTAGAGATAAGGTCAGTGTTCTCGCACCGAACGTCTTAATCTCCTAGCCGTTTACTGCCACCATTCCGGGGCCGCTAGGTCCTGCCAGCCGGTCAGCGTAGGACAGCAAGATGATGCTCTTATGGGCTCCGGTGTTGACGAGGAAGCGTCTCCCCGAGCGCGAGTCCGTCACATAGAGCAGCTTGTTCTCTTCACCGGCGGTCGCAGCTGCTACCGACTGCCGGCCTTGGCGTTTCCAGAGCGCTTGAAGTGGCACGGTGGCGCGCATCTACGCGCGTTCCCTCCGAAGCGGCGGTGGTAGAAGCAGAGCATGTCTTTCTGGTGCTCCTTGGCCCCCGTTGCCACTACCGTCGGTGGCTCCTCGCCTCCCCTGGTCGTCTTGCTGGGCTCCGCTGCCGCCGTGTTGACTGTGATCGCCCTGGTGCTGAGGATGATCCGGTCTGCCTCCTGGGCTAGCGCACAGTAGTCTCGCACGGCCAGCAACAGCGAATTGGCCAGAACCGCTCTTGCTTCTGTTGGCAGGTTCCGGAGGAAAAGGAGGGCAAACAGAAAGTGCCCGTCACCCGTGCCCATCAACGCCAGCATCTTCTCCATCAGGTCTACGGCCGACCCATCTCCTAACTCGGTTCGCGCCAGGAGCCTCTCTGCTCTCTCACATTCCGAGAGCGTGTATCGCCGGATGAGCGCAGCCTTGAGCGCCTCATATTTGCTGCTGGCTGGTGGCTGATCAAGCAGGCTCGCTACCTGCTGGGCTGTGCGGGAGTCCAGCGCTGCTACCACATGGTAGAACTTGGTGTCGTCTGTTGTTACTCCCCGGAGGGCAAACTGGGCCTCGGTGTGGTGGAACCAAGAGCGCGGGTTGTGCTGCCAGAAATCCGGTAGCTTGACTGAAACTGCACACGCATTGCTGGGGGTTCCAGTCCTGGCTGTCTGCGGGTTGGCTTCAGCGTCTCTGGGGGTTCCCGACCGGGCCGGCTCCGGGGTTCTTGCCTCGTGTTCTATAATACGTCTTGGGTCACCAGTGGGGAGTGTGTAAATGAAGAGGCGTATTCATTTCAGACGATTTATTACACACTCACATCTCTCAAACAAAGAACAGACTGACTGGTCACATCAAGCATTCCTCTCTCTATATCAAGTCACACTTCACAAGGATCAAGGCACTTCCTCATCACAGCATGACATCTATCCTACACTTCATTCAACCCCCTCTCACCCACTTGGGCATTGTTCTCCCATGTGTATTCATTGTCTCTGTCTAAGGTGTGAAATAACCTGAGACCCATAATGTAAGAATTTAAAAGCAAACTAAAAAGTAAATTAAAGAGAAACAAAAACAAGCTAAAATAGAATAAGACAGAAAAATACAAGAAATAAAAGTTACAGTACATTGTGGGAGATAAACAATTGTTCTACTTAAAGGCTGCAGCAAATAGCAAAGTTTTTAACTTCAATTTAAAGCAGCTGAGAGTTTCAGCAGCCCTGATGCTTTCTGAGAGTTTGTTCCACACGTGAGGAGAATAAAAACTGAACGCTGCCTCACCATGTTTGGTTCCAACTCTGGGCACAGATCGTAGGCCTGACCCTGACAACCTGAGGGCTCTGGATGGTTCATAATGAACAAGCAGATCTCAGAATCAGAATAAGAATCAGAATGAGATTTATTGCCATTGTTCATGTAGTACACAAACTAGGAATATGTCTTGGTGCAATGCTGCAACATTAAACATGGAGTAGCACTAAAGATAAAAAAAAACTATGCATGCAATAAAAGGTAGAATATGAATAAGTAATACTAATCTATGCAATTTTTAAATATACTAACAAGCAGCAGATATTGTGGAGTTCCACATAGTGCAGTAGATAGTGCAAAAAGAAAACAGTGATAATTGTCATGAGTCTGGTTGAGCTGCTGTACATAGTGCACGAGAGTCTAATAAGTCACTTAGTGTTCAGCAGTCTGATGGCAGAGGGGAAGAAGTTGTTCATGTAGCGGGAGGTTTTAGTCTGAATGGACCGAAGTCTTCTGCCAGAGGGGAGGGGGGCAAACAGTGTGTGTCCAGGGTGTGAAGGGTCGGCTATGATCCGACCTGCACGCCTCCGGGTCCTGGAGATGTACAGGTCCTGGAGAGATGGGAGCTTGCAGCCGATCACCTTCTCAGCAGCGCGCACAACGCGCTGCAGTCTTAGTCTGTCCCTGGCGGTGGCTCCTGCGTACCACACGGTGATGGAGGTGGTGAGGATGGACTCGATGATGGCCGTGTAGAACTGCACCAACATCTTGGTGGGTAGCTTGAGCTTCCTCAGCTGCCGCAGGAAGAACATCCTCTGCTGGGCCTTTTTGATGAGGGAGCTGATGGTCGGCTCCCACTTGAGGTCCCGGGTGATGGTGGTGCCCAGGAAGCGGAAGGAATCCGCAGTGGTGATGGGAGAGTCTGTGAGGGTAACGGGAGGCAGAGGGGCTGTGACTTTTCTGAAGTCCATGATCATCTCCACTGTCTTCAGAGCGTTCAGCTGCAGGTTGTTGTGGCTGCACCAGGACGCCAGCCGGGCCACCTCTCTCCTGTAGACGGACTTGTCGCCGTTGGAGATGAGCCCGATGAGGGTGGTGTCGTCCGCAAACTTGATCAGCTTGACAGACTGGTGGCTGGAGGTGCAGGAGTTGGTGTACAGGGAGAAGAGCAGGGGGGAATGTACACAGCCCTGGGGTGATCCGGTGCTGATGCTAACAGAGTCCGGGACAGTCTTTCCCAGCCGCACATGCTGCCTCCGGTCCGTCAGGAAGTCGGTGATCCACCTGCAGAGGGAGTCAGGCACGTTGAGCAGGGACAGCTTGTCCTGGAGCAGAGCAGAGCGGATGGTATTGAATGCAGAGCTGAAGTCCACAAACAGGATCCTGACGTAGGTTCCCGGGGAGTCCAGGTGCTGCAGGATGGAGTGGAGGGCCAAGTTGACTGCGTCGTCCACAGACCTGTTGGCTCTGTAGGCGAACTGCAGCGGGTCCAGGAGGGGAGTGGTGATGGGCTTGAGGTGGGGCAGGACCAGGCACTCAAGGGACTTCATGACTACAGAGGTGAGCGCTACAGGTCTGTAGTCGTTAAGTCCAGTGATCCGTGGCTTCTTGGGGACAGGGACGATGGTAGAGGTTTTGAGGCAGGCCGGCACGTGGCATGACTTCAGGGAGGTGTTAAAAATGTCTGTGAAGACAGGAGTCAGCTCCTCCGCACAGTGTCTCAGGGTGGAGGGAGACACGCTGTCCGGACCGGGGGCCTTGCGCGGGTTCAGTCTGGAGAACTGTCTGTGCACATCCTGCTCACTGATGGCAAGAGCAGAGGGGGGAGGAGGGGGGGCCGCCTTTGATGAAGTGGGGGCCATGGAGGCAGTGGCGCTGGGGGGAGGAGGGAGTTGGACACAGCTGACGAGGTGTCAAAACGGGCATAGTGTTGGGACAGTCTTTGACAAAGGGCTTTGTCATCTTGTCCCTTAGAAGCCTGAGGCCGATAGTTGGTGATTTGCCTCAGTCCTCTCCACACAGAAGCAGAGACGTTAGCAGTGAACTGCTGCTGGAGTCTCTCAGAATACACAGATTTAGCTCTCCTCAGCTCTCTGCTAAACCGGTATTTGACCTCCCTGTAGCAGTCCCTGTCTCCACTTTTCAACGCTGCTTCCTTCTCCTTCCTGATCTGTCTGAGCTTAGCTGTGAACCAGGGCTTGTCGTTGGAGTAACTCACCCTGGTGCGCGATGGAAGAATGCTCTTCTCACAAAAGTGGATATATGAGGTCACAGTGTCCGTGTACTCATCCAGATCATGCGTAGCTCCTTTAAACATGTCCCATGATCAGATAGTCCGAGCGCAGCGCGGGGAACAGCACGATACGCATCCTTAACTGTAGTGTAACAGTGATCCAGCGTGTTCTCTCCTCTGGTGGGGCATTTAATAAACTGTTTGTACCGGGGGAGTTCGTGGCTCAGGTTGCTCTGGTTAAAGTCGCCAACCACAATAACCAGAGAGTCCGGGAAAGTCCGCTTCGCTTGCTGAATGTGATCCGCAAGCGCGCGCTGAGCCTCGGGCACGTCCGCGTCGGGCGGGATGTAGACAGCAGCCAGGATGAATGAAGCAAACTCACACGAGGAATAAAATGGCTTGCAGTTGATGAATAAATATTCCAGAGCAGGAGAACAGTGTTGGGAGATCACAGTTACATCGGAGCACCAGCTGCTGTTGATGTAGAAGCAGACTCCTCCGCCTGTGGTCTTGCCAGAGAGCCCCGTGTCTCGGTCTGCATGAAACAGCTGAAATCCCTCGAGGAGGAGCGCACTGTCCGGTGTCTTTTCCTTGAGCCAGGTCTCAGTGAAGCAGAGGGCACACGAGGTGGAGAGGTCCTTAAATCGCATCAGCAGTCTCAGTTCATCTACCTTGTTATAAAGTGAGTTGACGTTGGACAGAAAGATCCCAGGCAAAGCCGTGCGTGTGCCTCTCCTGCGAAGCCGCACCAGGGCGCCCGCTCATCATCCTCTCTTTCGCCGTCTCACTTTTTGGGCTAAAAAGTGAGCCAGATCGGCGGCAGGAGCCAAAAAAACTGGGAGTAGGTCCGTGGGAGTGAAAGTCCTGATATTTAGTAGCTCTTCACGGGTGTAAGAGCAGGCAGACACACAATTGACGAACAAAAACAAACAAAAAAAAGCACAGCGAAGCACTACGGCAACCACTGTGGTCGCCATGGTGTTCTGAGATCTGAGATGTATTTTGGTCCTAAACCATTCAGAGCTTTATAAACCAACAGGAGTATTTTGAAATCTATTCTTTGACAGACAGGAAGCCAGTGTAACGATCTGAGGACTGGAGTTATATGATTTACTTTCTTGGTCTTTGTGAGGGCTTGAGCTACAGTGTTCTGAACTAACTGCAGCTGTCTGATGGACTTTTTAGGGAGACCTGTGAGGACTGCATTACAGTAGTCCAGTTTACTGAAGACAAATGCATGGACAAGTTTTTCTAGATCCTGCTGAAAAATCAGACCTTTAACCCCTTCCACTCCGGGCAATTTTCCTAAAAACGCCAAAAAATAATGTGCCCAAAGTAAATCGAAAGCTGTTATTCAACCCTTTGCAGCATCTTCATGGGGTTGGTCTCATTTAAAAGAAAACACTTTGAATTTTTTGGCAAAAAAAACATGATCTCTCTAAGTGCTTCGGCCACTGAGTTACAGTCATCTAAACATAGTGAACTTGAAAAAAATAAATTTCACCTGGGTGTTTTTTGGGATACAAATGCTTGCAAATAACACACCGCTTCAGATTCGGGCTGGAAAATGCAACAGAAATGTAGAACCAAGTGCTATCCAGCTGAGGTCTAAATTTTGTAACAATACCACAAAAAATTAATATATTACACAACTTTGTTCTCAGGCTGTTCCCAGGCGTTTTGGAACTGTGCCAAATTGTGCCAAATGGCACAGTTTGGAAAAACGTCTGTAACTTTTGATTCAACATAGAAGCTTCATCTTGGGCTCAAATGAAAGGTCACATTCAGGGCTGTGTCTGTGTGTGTGGGTGTTTCGGAGAGGACGGAGGACGGAGATCCGCCCTCGCTACATAACGGATTACATTCGGATGTGGTGATGTTTCCACAGCACCGCTGTCACTGCGGCTCCCCCCACCCCCCCGCGACAGAATCGTAGCGGCGGGGGGGCGTTCACAGTCCGGAGGCGACGAACGAACCGTGTAACACGGCGCACGCACTTCGGACATCGTGCGCCGCACAGTTGTAATTTACCAATCGGTCAAAAGTCATTTTTGATTACAATTTTCAGGGATAGAAAATAATTTGGCTTATAACACCTTACCCCTTCACAGCCACATTGTCCTGGCCAACTTCTCTTCCTCATTGTCAGACGAACAGACGCTGGTCCGCTCTGGTTCTGGTCTCGCGACCCGATCAAAATATAATTCCATGATTGTGGTTTTGGCGAATGATTTACGACCTTCGTCGTCTGCCTCCGTCGGTCTATGATGACCATATAAGAGAATCCTAAACACTCTGCTGGAATTAAAAAAAAAAAAAAAATAAAGCACTGCCTGTGGCTGCTGAAGCAGTCTCTCTTCACCCAGCTTTAGACAACAGCTCAGCGAACTTCTGTGCTTCAATTGGCTCGCAGCCGTTGGGAGGCGGGTCCTTCTGGCTAGATTTTCATTCATTGGCTCTTCATGGTTTCAGAAACCCAATTCAAGGCTCTTATTAGTCGAATGACAGGTCAATCAGATGAACTAATCTGTTCGCGGCTGTGTCTGCAGCTTTTATTTTCAGTGCGCGCTTGGACACCATCACCATCTCCATCTGCACCATCAGGAGCATGCGTCGAGAGCGCACGAGGGTGCACAAGAGCGCCCTCGTGCGCACTAGGACGCAGAGACTTGCCCGCCCGCGGTACAACGGAGCGCAAGAGGTTAATCCTCGCTATGTTTAAGTGATAACAGGCTGACTTCACTACTGTCTTAAGGTGCGTTTAGACCAAACGTGAACGGACACATTTTTCACGTGGTTTGATTACATTATAAACACGTGTAAACACGTGAATAGACATGATTTCACGGTCTGAGTGAGATGCAGACAGGCAAAGTTGCCTTTATAACTTCTGCAGCAGTGTTCAACCTACTGTGGAAATCCCCAAAATAACATCATGCTTTAGGTCTACATTATCCGACGGGAAGCTCACCTGAAAAAGTTGTCCCTGTCTCCAAAACTTTACAAGATGATGAGTGTTTCTGTTGCTAGCTTGCTAGCTTTGTTGGAACATCTGTGGCAGGAATCAGTGGGTAAATTACTCCAACATCCCGATTCAGCTGAAAAGCTCCCGGTCCTCCTGTTTCCAGGTGAGTGGCAGTCTCATTTTCAAACTAATTTACTCTGCAATGGTGATACTTTTACTCCGGTGATGGCAGAATCTCAAAGCTAGCATATTCCCTCAGACGTGAACGCGCGATTTCGCATGTACTCTCCTCTTTCCATTTACTTTGTGTGGATTTACGCTCCCCATTCGCGTTTGGTGTGAAGGCACCTTTAATGTGGCTGTTAAAATTCAGGTAAGAGTCCAGAACTACACCCAGATTTCTGGCTTGGCTGTTGGTTTTTAGCATCACTGATTGAAGCCGAGTACTAACTTTGAGTCTTTCTTCTTTGGCTCCAAAAATTATTGTTACCTCCAGGCCATGGATTTGGTTGAAATTTTCACCAGAGGTGGCCCTTGGCCCAAAGATGAACTCATTAGATACTGGAGGTGATCCATGAGTGCATGCCTCCCCCAAGGCCCTATCTCGCAATGTACAGATGGATGGCGATATGGATGGACAAAGGGACTGAAGGGAGGACAAAGGGAGGGAAGGATGGAGCCTTGGCAGAGGTATGCACTCGCCAAGTGTCCTCTAGTTTCGGTTTTGTCTTCGTTTATGATTGAAAAATTCCATATTATCCACATTATTATTGTTATTAATAATGTATTATTATTTTTAAGATGTATCATGCCTTTCCTATGCCATGTTTAATGTCTATATGTGCATTCCATGTAGGATAAGTTCATATATTCCTTTTTATTATTCTTTCATATTATATTTCATACAGTGGGGCAAAAAAGTATTTAGTCAACCACCAATTGTGCAAGTTCTCCCACTTTAAAGATGAGAGAGGTCTCCAATTTTCATCATAGGTATACCTCAACTATGAGAGACAAAATGAGAAAAAAAAATCCAGAAAATCACATTGAAGGATTTTTAAAGAATTTATTTGCAAATTATGGTGGAAAATAAGTATTTGGTCAATAACAAAAGTCCATCTCAATACTTTGTTTTTTACCTTTTGTTGGCAATGACAGAGGTCATGACAGAGGTCAAACGTTTTCTGTAAGTCTTCACAAGGTTTTCACACACTGTTGCTGGTATTCTGGCCCATTCCTCCATGCAGATCTCCTCTAGAGCAGTCATGTTTTGGGGCTGTCGCTGGGCAACAGGAACTTTCAACTCCCTCCAAAGATTTTCTATGGGGTTGAGATCTGGAGACTGGCTAGGCCACTCCAGGACCTTGAAATGCTTCTTACAAAGCCACTCCTTCGTTGCCCAGGCGGTGTGTTTGGGATCAGTGTCATGCTGAAAGACCCAGCCACGTTTCATCTTCAATGCCCTTGCTGATGGAAGGAGGTTTTCACTCAAAATCTCACGATACATGGCCCCATTCATTCTTTCCTTTACACGGATCAGTCGTCCTGGTCCCTTTGCAGAAATACAGCCCCAAAGCATGATGTTTCCACCCCCATGCTTCACAGTAGGTATGGTGTTCTGTGGATGCAACTCAGCATTCTTTCTCCTCCAAACACGACAAGTTGAGTTTTTACCAAAAAGTTCTATTTTGGTTTCATCTGACCATATGACATTCTCCCAATCCTCTTCTGGATCACCCAAATGCTCTCTAGTAAATTTCAGACGGGCCTGGACATGTACTGGCTTAAGCAGGGGGACACGTCTGGCACTGCAGGATTTGAGTCCCTGGTGGCGTAGTGTGTTACTGATGGTAGCCTTTGTTACTTTGATCCCAGCTCTCTGCAGGTCACTCACTAGGTCCCCCCGTGTGATTCTGGGATTTTTGCTCACTGTTCTCGTGATCATTTTGACCCCACGGGGTGAGATCTTGCGTGGAGCCCCAGATGAAAGGAGATTGTCAGTGGTCTTGTATGTCTTCCATTTTCTAATAATTGCTCCCACAGTTGATTTCTTCACACCAAGCTGCTTACCTATTGCAGATTCAGTCTTCCCAGCCTGGTGCAGGTCGACAATTTTGTTTCTGGTGTCCTTTCACAGCTCTTTGGTCTTGGCCATAGTGGAGTTTGGAGTCTGACTGTTTGAGGTTGTGGACAGGTGTCTTTCATACTGATAACGAGTTCAAACAGATGCCATTGATACAGGTAACGAGTGGAGGACAGAGGAGCCTCTTAAAGAAGAAGTTACAGGTCTGTGAGAGCCAGAAATCTTGCTTGTTTGTAGGTGACCAAATACTTATTTTCCACCATAATTTGCAAATAAATTCTTTAAAAATCAGACAATGTGATTTTCTGGATTTTTTTTCCCTCATTTTGTCTCTCATAGTTGAGGTATACCTATGATGAAAATTGGAGACCTCTCTCATCTTTTTAGTGGGAGAACTTGCACAATTGGTGGCTGACTAAATACTTTTTTGCCCCACTGTATATGTCTGATATATTCTTGGCATGTTTCTGTGAGCAATTATTGGCCTTCAGAGGATGTGTGCAAGTACTGAGACTTAGGGTCAGTATAAGCGTCTACATTGATAATCTCTTTGGCATGTCCTGCTTTACTTTATGTCCCAGGAATGCACAGAAATGCCTAGTTCGTGTTATAGGCACCCTGGCTGCAGGATGTCTGTGATGTTCCGTCATTTGCTCATCACCCAGGACAAGCTCTCATGTCATACTGACATGCTTATCGGGACTGTGATATACACTTATAATGTTTTCTGAGGTGTCTTTCTCTCCCCCTTTCTCCTCTTACCCCTCCCTTCTGTGTTATCCATAAATACCAAGACTAGAGAATGAATGCTTCAGAGGTTCGGTGTGTGCTGAAGGCCATGTAATCTCTCCTTCAAAAATGGCCATTTGAGGTTTAATTTGAACTGTAACTTTTCTTTTCATTTCTTTTATTTATTTTTATAATAAATGTACCTAAATCCAATATCCCACCTGATTTTTGACTTTGAATAATTTAAGCTCAAAATTATTCTAACAGTTCAACTTAAGAAAATTCTGGTACATCCACTCTTTAATGTGACCAATGCATTTGATCAGGGTTTTAATTGGACCATAGTCTCCGGGTGCGACGGTTATGTAGATTTGTGTATCATCTGCATAATTATGGTAATATATTTTGTCATTTTGTAAGATTTGAGCTAGTGGGAGCATACAGATGTTGAAAAGCAAAGGTTGCAAAATGGAACCTTGGGGAACTCCACAGGTTATTTTTGTTCGCTCACATTTGTAGCTACCTATAGACACCTATAGACACAAAATAGTTCCTGTCTTTTAAATAGGACTCAAACCAGCTAAGTGCTGTACCAGAAAGTCCCACCCAGTTTTTCAGCCAGTCTAGCAAGATGTTATGGTCAACCATGTCAAATGCAGCGAATGTTGCAACTATCTCTATTGGAGCGGATGTCATTTAGGACCTTAATTAGAGCTGTCTCAGTGCTGTGGTGTGGCCAAAAACCTAACTGGAATACATCAGAACAGTTATTTAATGTCAGGAAGTTGTACAATTGTTGAAAGACAGCTTTTTCTATTATTTTACTAAGAAAGGGGAGGTTTGATATGGGCCCAGGGTTTCCTCGGGTAACATTTCCAGGTGGTGGCCCGAAATGCTTGAAATTATGCCGTCACTCTATGAGGAAATATAAATTTAAGAAAAAAATATGAAGGAATGACAGTCCGCAAGCATGCACACGAACAATGCGCGTGACCGTCATATGCGCAAAGTTCAGAAGCGACCCACCCGCGTGATTGTTCCAGTCGGCAAGCATAGTGTCTAGCTAGTGCCACTGTCCGAAAGAAGCATGAGCTTATTAAAGTACTTTAAACGTGGAAAGAAAGCAGAAGGGGTATGTAAGCACTGAAGGCATTTATTGTGGTTTTAACCCACTGGTAATGGGAGCAATAATGGAAGAGTCGCTTAGTTAACAGGTGTGGTTAGGAGGTTGAGTTGGTTCATTTTGTCTTCTTTTTAATTATTAGTTTTTTGTTTTATTTATTTAAAGCCAAGCCAAGCCAACTTTACTGTCATTCAGTCCAAACAGCCAATCATGTGCAGTTGAATGAAATTACATTTCTCTTATCTACCATGTTAATCACATCTAGAATCAAAGGGGTCGCTGCCATGCAAGGCGCCGCCACAAATTTCCCTCTTCCGTTCCATTATTGCTGAGCACCAAGCTGGATGGTAGGAAGTTCCATTTTTATATGGTCTTCGGCATGACCCGGCCGGGATTTGAACCCCGGCCTCCCAGGTGTGAGGCGGATGCTCTACCAACTAGGCCACCACTCCGGTAGTCTAGTTTGATTTTTTTTTTAAATTTTGTATACTTTATTGATCCCCAGAGGGGAAATTGAGGGCATCCACCTGGATGGATGAAGCAGCCACAGTACGGCGCTATCCCTTAACCAGTCACACACACATTCACACCTAGGGCCACTTTAGAGTCTCCAATTAACCTAACCTGCATGTTTTTGGCCTGTGGGAGGAAACCGGAGAAATTCCAGAGTAAACCCACACAGATACGGGGAAAACATGCAAACTCCACACAGATCACTGTTGGTCAGGGGCTGGGATTGAACCAGGGATCCCATGGCCAAGGGTGAGTTGCTGTGCTGGTGCAGTGCTAACCTCTGCGCCACCACACCGCCCAAGTTTCAGACATGAATAAAAAGGGGATGTTAATATTAATTAACTATTTTATGTTCATTATTATGTATCTGGAAAATTAAGATGACCGAAATTCACAAAGTCAATGACTTTAATCTGTCAGCAGCCTTCAGACAAACTAAACGTGCCAACATTTGGATTGCAAAATAAAGGACGTTTTTCCTGCTGTCTGGGTGGTGAGGAGATTTCTAAAAAAAAAATATATCTATAAATATGGAGAAATATAACAGAAATAACTGCATCTTTGGTCATTTAAGTTAATTTATTTCACTGAATACAATTTTATTAATATTTTTTCTTTGAAGTCAGAGGTTATGATTGCTCTGTTCTGGCTCTGCAAAATTATGGTCAAAAATGTGAATTGTTATAAGGAAAACGTAAAAAAAAAACCTACCACAGTCTGTTTCAAATTCATTACAAAAACAATAATTTTATTTTAAAAAATAGACAAAAATTAGCCATGAAATAATCCACAAATTTAAAATAAAGTCTCAAATGTACAAGAAAAGTCAATTTTACAAGAGGAAATTACAAATTTGAGGAAAATGGTTTCAAATTTAGATTAATTTACAGAGAAAAGAAGAAAACCATAAGAAAATTGTTATAAATTTTAGAGAAAAACCTCAAACCTTCAAAACTGAAGTCATTACTCAAGTTTTTTAAGTGGGTGCTCTTTGTACCCTTAACTCAGCTAGAACTTTTTGGTTGTCTAATTATTAATTTCATAGCACTGCTTTTACATTAGTAGAATTTCTGACTACTAACTCTTAACTCTTTAACTCTTAACAGTTTATTCACACACACATCATCAACAGCATGAATGAATTACAATATGAATTACCAACAGCATGATTAGCAGTATACAATAGGCTTTTTTTTTTTTTTTTTACATTGTTTTGGAGTGTGAACGGGTCATCCCAAATAAGCTATTTAAAGCTTTTAGTAGGGAGCCAAATTCTACTATAAAATGATGACGGAAATCAGTCCGATGTCTTTGTGTAGAGCAGGGGTGTCCAACCATGTGCCATGGAGAGCCAAGACCCTGCAGGTTTTACCTCCAACCAGTGTCTTCAACAGCAGATTTCAGTGAACTTCTTCCCACTGATTGCTGATAAGTGAAAACACCTGCTGAAGAGACTGGGTAGAAGAGAAAACCTGCATGGTCTTGGCTCTCCATGGCACATGGTTGGACACCCCTGGTGTAGAGGATCAAACAAACATATGACAGACATATAGCACATAATCCCAGCATTTGTTTACATTGAATTAGTAGGGGAGTTCAAGATATATAGTCAAGTTATTAAATACTACTGGAGTGAATCAACATATAAAACAGAATTACAATGGAGTAACAACTCATCAGTAAACAAGTTTGTGTAACAAATAGCAGATTAATTATATAATGATAGGAGTTGCATTTTTAGTTTTTTCTTGAAGATGGAGATGGAAGGTGACATTTTTAGATTCTCATCAAGCTCATTCCAAAGCTGAGGTCCTCTGCACACAATACTAAACCTGGTGGATTTTAGTCTTTGTTTTTTCCCAGTAATTTGGTTTTTATTTCTAGTGGTATTCGTGTGTATGGGAAGGAAGGCTGGAATGAGTTCACATTACTGGAAATAATTATGCTCAGCAAGTCTTAGAAGATTATAATGATGGAAAAGATGATTAGTAGGAGAATTACAGTGGGGCAAAAAAGTATTTAGTCAGCCACCAATTGTGCACGTTCTCCCACTTAAAATATGAGAGAGGTCTCCAATTTTCATCATAGGTATACCTCAACTATGAGAGACAACATGAGAAAAAAAAAATCCAGAAAATCACATTGAAGGATTTTTAATGAATTAATTGGTAAATTCCTCGGTAAAATAAGTATTTGGCCAATAACAAAAGTTCATCTCAATACTTTGTTATATACCCTTTGTTGGCAATGACAGAGGTCAAACGTTTTCTGTAAGTCTTCACACGGTTTTCACACACTGTTGCTGTTATTTTGGCCCATTCCTCCATGCAGATCTCCTCTAGAGCAGTCATGTTTTGGGGCTGTCGCTGGGCAACACGGACTTTCAACTCCCTCCAAAGATTTTCTATGGGGTTGAGATCTGGAGACTGGCTAGGCCACTCCAGGACCTTGAAATGCTTCTTACGAAGCCACTCCTTCATTGCCCAGGCGGTGTGTTTGGGATCATTGTCATGCTGAAAGACCCAGCCACGTTTCATCTTCAATACCCTTGCTGATGGAAGGTGGTTTTCACTCAAAACCTCACGATACATGGCCCCATTCATTCTTTCCTTTGCACGAATCAGTCGTCCTGGTCCCTTTGCAGAAAAACAGCCCCAAAGCATGATGTTTCCACCCCTGTGCTTCACAGTAGGTATGGTGTTCTTTCTCCTCCAAACATGACAAGTTGAGTTTTTACCAAAAAGTTCTGTTTTGGTTTCATCTGACCATATGACATTCTCCCAATCCTCTTCTGGATCATCCAAATGCTCTCTAGCAAACTTCAGACGGGCCTGGACATGTACTGGCTTAAGCAGGGGGACACGTCTGGCACTGCAGGATTTGAGTCCCTGGTGGCGTAGTGTGTTACTGATGGTAGCCTTTGTTACTTTGATCCCAGCTCTCTGCAGGTCACTCACTAGGTCCCCCCATGTGGTTCTGGGATTTTTGCTCACCGTTCTTGTGATCATTTTGACCCCACGGGGTGAGATCTTGCGTAGAGCCCCAGATCAAGGGAGATTATCAGTGGTCTGGTATGTCTTCCATTTTCTAATAATTGCTCCCACAGTTGATTTCTTCACACCAAGCTGCTTACCTATTGCAGATTCAGTCTTCCCAGCCTGGTGCAGGTCGACAATTTTGTTTCTGGTGTCCTTTCACAGCTCTTTGGTCTTGGCCATAGTGGAGTTTGGAGTCTGACTGTTTGAGGTTGTGGACAGGTGTCTTTTATACTGATAACGAGTTCAAACAGGTGCCATTAATACAGGTAACGAGTGGAGGACAGAGGAACCTCTTAAAGAAGTTGTTACAGGTCTGTGAGAAATCTTGCTTGTGTGTAGGTGACCAAATACTTATTTTGCCGAGGAATTTACCAATTAATTCATTAAAAATCCTTCAACGTGATTTTCTGGATTCTTTTTTCCCATTTTGTCTCTCATAGTTGAGGTATACCTATGATGAAAATTGGAGACCTCTCTCACCTTTTAAGTGGGAGAACTTGCACAATTGGTGGCTGACTAAATACTTTTTTGCCCCACTGCATATTCAGACCATGATAAGGCATGTGTGACTTTCTTTTGGAGAATTTCTAGCTTTTTTAGGTGAGTTGGAAATGTTTTACCCCATATGATACTGCAGTAATGTAAGTGAGGCTCAAATAAAATTTTATATACAGTAAGAAGTTGTGACAGTGGTAGAAAATGTCTCATTTTTAAAAACAAAATAGCATATTTGGCCAGTTTCTTGGTTTGATTGTCAATGTGACATTTGAAATTGAGAAATTCGTCAATGAGGACCCCCAAGAATTTTATAGAGCTAACTCTTGTAATATTCTGTCCATTAATTTTGGGGCAAAGTTCCTTGATGTCTGGCTTTTTATCGGAACGGAATACAATATAATTAGTTTTACTGATATTAAGTTAAAGTTTGTTACACTGAAGCCAGGTGTCTATTTTCATAAGTTCACTATTTGTTATCTGTTCAAGTTCATTTGGATTCTGGTGAGCAAAAAATAAATTAGTGTCATCAGCAAACGGTACTTTATGTAGTAGAGACGAGGAGTTAGCAATGTCATTTATATACAGAATGAATAGAACTGGTCCTAAAATGGAACCCTGGGGAATCCCATGATCGATGGATTTATATGATGACTTGTGGTTATCTGTATAAACATACTGAAGTCTTCCAGACAGATAATTAATAAACCAATCTAATGGAAGGCCTCTGATACCGTAATGTTGTAATTTATTAATTAGAATGTCATGGTTAATGGTATCAAATGCTTTAGACAGGTCTAAAAAAAATGCCAATGCCATAGTTGCCTCTTTCAATTGCATCACTGATTTTTTTTTTTTCAATTAGGTCAAGTATTGCCATATAGGTAGTGTGTTTCTTTCTGAAGCCATACTGAAATGGGATAATAATGTTGAGCTTATCAAGGTAACTGGTAAGTCTGTTATAAACTACTCTTTCCAAAACCTTTGAAAGAGTAGGCAGTGTGGATATTGGACGATAATAAAGTCAAATCATTGTTATCACCTGATTTATAAATTGGTATAATTTGTGCAATTTTTGCTATTTGTGGCACTACTCCGAAGATTAGAGACAGATTAATGCAGGAGGTAAGAGGTTCCAGTATTAAATAAATGATACTTCTCAAAATTTTGCTGGAAATTTCATCACCTCCAGCAGAGTTTGAGTTCTTCATGTCCTTGATGATTTTCCAGACTTCCTCACAATCAGTTGGCTTCAGGAAGAAAGAATTCTGGTAGTTTCCTGATACATGTGTTTGAAAGAGGTAGCCTGGGGTTGGTTAATTATATGAGATGAATTTTCTCCAATGGAAACAAAACAATTATTAAATTTGTCAGCAAGAGTGGCATTACTGGTGAGATTACCGACCGCGTTATTGTTCAGAAGTGTGGGGGCTTTTTGGTCCCTATTTAGAACCTTATTTAGTACTCTCCAGGATTTCTTGGAGTCACCCTGTGATGCGTTTATAAGTTCTGCATGGTAATTACTCTTACTCTAATAATAATATGTGTTAGTTTATTTCTATAATTAGTATATTCATTTTTATTGTTAATATTTGGATTTTTTTATGTAGCATTTATGTAATTTATTTTTGTACTTAATAGATTTTAGTATGCCCTTAGAAAGCATGGATGTTGAATAGTACCATTACACATGCTAGTCTTGACAGGAACTGTCCTCTGGATGGATTCTGTTATTTCCTTGGTCAAGATATGGGATATGGATATGGATATGGGAAAGAGTTGTTGAAGCCAGGTTAAGAGGAGAGGTCACAATCAGTGAGCAGCAGTACGGTTTCATGCCAAGAAAGAGTACTAAAGATGCAATGTTTGCTCTAAGAGTGTTGATGGAGAAGTATAGAGAAGGTCAGAAGGAGCTGCATTGTGTCTTTGTGGATCTAGAGAAAGGGTGCCAAAAGAGGAAGTGTGGTACTGTATGTGAAAGTCAGGAGTGGCAATGAAGTTGTGAGGGTGGTGCAGGACATGTATGAGGACAGCAAGACGATGGTGACGTGCACTGTAGGAGTGACTGATGGATTCAAGGTGGGGGTGAGATTACATCAGGGATCGGGTCTGTGTCCCTTCCATGGTGATGGACAGGCTGACAGACGAGGTCAGGCAGGAGTCTCCGTGGACCATGATGTCTGCATATAACATTGTGATCTGGAGTGAGTGAGAATAGGGAACAGGTGGAAGAGAACCTGGAGGGGTGGAGGTATGTTCTGGAGAGAAGAGGAATCAAAGTGAAGATTTACAAGCCGGTAGTGAGACCTGCTATAATGTATGATTTGGAGATGGTGGCGCTGACAAAAAGACAGGGGGTGGAGCTGGAGGTGGCAGAGTTGAAGATGCCAATATTTTTATTGGGAGTGACTAGGAGGGACAAGAATAGAAATGAGTATATCAGAGGGACAGTTCAGGTTGAGCGGTTTGGAAACAAAGTAAGAGAGGCAAGGCTGAGATGGTTTGGACATGTGCAGAGGAGGAATAGTGGATATATTGGACAAAGGATGTTGAAACTGGAGCTGCCAGGCAGGAGGAAAAGCGGAAGACCACAGAGAAGATTCATGGATGTAGTGAAGGAGGACATGGAGAGGGTTGGTGTTACAGAGGAAGATGCAAGGGACAGGGTGAGATGGAGACAGATGATCTGCTGTGGCGACCACTAAAGGGAGCAGCCAAAAGAAGACTTGTTCAACATTACACGTTTCAATAAACAAAAGATTTTTTTTCCAGAAGAAGATGCAAGGGATAGAGTGAGATGGAGGCATATAATCCACCCCTAAACGGAGCAGCTGGAGGAGAAAGAGGAAGGAGAAGAAGAAATTGTTTTATTCTTTTTAGAAAAACAAAATCATATTGATCGTGAGTCCAATTATCAGTGCAACAAAAGGGGAAAACATCCAAGGGGGTGAAAAGACCTAAAAAGTAATTTTCCAATAATTTTTGGTTGGAAGAAACATGATATTTACATGCATATGAATAAACCAATTATAAGAATAAACCAATTATAATTCCCACAAATTCATTGTCCCACAATTTCGTTGTACTGTACAACAGTACAATGACAATAAAGCCTATTCTATTCTAATTGGATTTCTGGGGATATCTGAATATTCAAGTAGTCTTGTATACAGAATAATAAGATAAATGTCGAGGTTGTAAGAAATACACACACATAGTTTACTGTCCAACAGTCAGTTTAGTCAGTGCATGTAAACTCAACAAAACTGATTTTTACCATAATCTGATTATTCACAGTTATCAGATTATTGTGGCCATATAACTGGGCTCAGTTAATATATGATGGGATGTCTCAGTAGCCTAACAGTAATAACATAAACCATGAGACCATGTTGCTCAAATACAGTGACCCTTAGTTCAACTCCCAGCCATAGCAATCTTTCCTTTATGTCTCTCCCCTGCTCTTCACCTAATTTCATGTCTGTCTTCAGTTTTCCATCCATCCATCCCTCTACCACTTACCCGGGGGTCCAGGCTGTGAGGGCAACAGCCCAAACAGAATAGCCCAGACTACCACCCAGTTCACATAGCACCACGATCCTCATGATCCCTACTGTAGGTAGTGGGCCCACTGGAGGGTGGACCCATGTGTCTCCTTTGGGTATACTGGTCCTTGATGTAACTTTTTTCATGGGCATCTACTGGACCACTCTTGGTCTGGCCCTTCTCGTAGGACCCATTTGAACTAGTTACCACTGACAACATAGCTCCTGGGATCATTAGGGCACTCAAACCCCTCCACCCCGATAAAGTGGTGATTCCACAGCGGGGTGGGCTTGTCCAATAAAGTAAAAAATAAATAAAACTTAAAATAAATAAATATATAAATAAGGGTTACAGCATTCTGCAGTGGATTGACCTATATGGATAAAACCAGGAAGAGAAACTATTACACTTCAGACTCCGTTGAGGAAAAACACCAATGCACCATTGGAAAACACACTCAAAGTGTCTCATGCTGCCTCAGTTTATTCCTTAGTGTGTATTCTTGGGTGACTTTAGTGAGGAAATGCTTCACATAAGCTTACTATCCTGCTTCAACATTTGTTTAATACACTGTAGTAACTGGTCAGTGCAGTGGCGGAGTGGTTAGCACTGTGGCAGCACAGCAACTCACCCTTGGCCGGGGGATCCTGGGTTCGATCCCAGCCCCTGACCAACAGCGGGTGCATGGGTTTACTCCGGGATTTCTCTGGTTTCCTCCCACATGCCAAAAACATGCAAGTCAGGTTAACTGGCATCAAACTGGGGATTCTAAATTGTCCTTAGGTATGACTGTGAGAGTGAATGTTTGTCTGTCTCTCTGTGTTGGCCCTGCGATGGACTGTCGATCTGTCCAGGGTGTATCCTGCCTCTCGCCCAAAGATGCTGGGATAGGCTCCAGCCCCCTGTGACCCAAAAAGGATTAAGCGGAAGAAGATGGATAGATGGATGGATGGATGGATGGATGGATGGATGGATGGATGGATGGATGGATGGATACTGTAGTAACTTCAATTTTCAATTTATTTCATAGTTGGATAAGCATTGTAAATCTCCTCCTTTGCTACAGCAAAACTTTGGAAAGCAATCATGAAATGCATTGGGGTAGCAGGGACAGGACAGCCAAAAATCAGTGTGTTTGCAGTAATATTACAGACTGTACAAGATTTGACATGGCTGAAAAAGTGATGAAATGTAATACAGCATCAAACCATATTGTTATTATAAACATTCTCCAAATACTATTTTTAATTTTCCAAAGCTTAAGAGTTATAATAATAATAATAATAATAACAATGGATCATAACAATAATGGATTGCATTGCAATGGACTGATGACACCCAAAGCTCTTTGCAGTGAGGCCATTATTCAATATCACTCTATAAATTCAAGAAATCTCTGTCAGTGTGTGTGTGTCTGTCAGTGTATCATGGCCAAAGATCATACGACCGCCTATGTCATAGGCGGTCGTATGATCCTATGATGGGCCTATGATCGTAAGATCTCTGCATGATGTCCTGTGATGTTCCTATGTATAACGTACTCATGTGTGAAATGTCCTATGATGTTCCTATGCAACAAAGGCAGGCATCACTCACAATGTTAGGACTCGCTATGACATCAAAGATCAAATGCAGGCATCACTCACGATCATAGGACACGCTATGACATCAGCAAAGATCAAATGCAGGCATCATAGGACTTATTATGACATCATCAAAGATCACAGGACTCACTATGACATCATCAAAGATCAAAGGCAGTCATCACTCACAGTCATAGGACTCGCTATGACATCATCAAAGATCATAGGACTCGCTATGACACAATCAAAGATCAAAGGTAGGCATCACTGAACGAGTGCTGACGTGCTTGCTTACACCCTTGCTTACACCTGCTTTCTACGGGCATGCAGAAATATTTGCTTATTCTTGGCTTCTATGGGCGTGCATGGGTATGCACGGGCATGCACTAGTTCATTATACAACAGTTCTGTGTGGAGTTTGCATGTTCTCCCCATGTCTGCGTGGGTTTACTCCGGGAATTCTCCGGTTTCCTCCCACATGCCAAAAAACATGCACGTTAGGTTAATTTTGATTTGATTTGATTTTGTACACTTTATTGATCCCCAGAGGGGATCGGCATCAAATTGGGGATTCTAAATTGTCCTTAGGTATGAATGTGAGAATGAATAGTTGTCTGTCTCTCTGTGTTGGCCCTGCGATGGACTGGCAATCTGTCCAGGGTGTACCCTGCCTCTCGCCCAAAGATGCTGGGATAGGCTCCAGTCTCCCCGCAACCTGAAAAGGATTAAGCGGAAGAAGATGGATGGATGGATGGATGGATGGATGGATAGTTCTGACCGAGCAATTTGGACAATAGGGATTCCAGGAGTTATTAAAATCCACAATAATTGCACTGTTTCACTGGATATGTATCACTCCGCTTCAAAGATGTTCATGTAACCGTTAATTACTAACACTAATTTACTGTCAACTAACTCTCAATGACAATTGCAATACTGTGTTGAATACCTTAATTTCCACAGTGAGGCACTGTTTGAAAAGATTTCTTACCTGACCCGGAAGTCCCACCCTTTTGAAAAAAGCTTTATTCAGCTTTAAGTCTACATCGTGAAGCTATTTATTGTTATAGTTTATTGGTTTATTTCTCAGGGACCATGTACAGGAAAAAAAACATTAAACACAGGGTAAAGATGCCCTGTACCAGATTATAGCATTCTCACTAATTTCCATCTGTAGTCCCTGAGGAAGGCAAGAAGATATTAAAAGAAAAACAGCACATACAAAAAGCAATTCAGGTCGGATTTCAGAATCTGTTGTCCCAGAAACAAGCAGGGAGTAAGTTTAAAAGGTAAAAAGATTAGAGTACAGCACACATGAAAACAATTTAAGAGTACAATTTCAAATCCCATTTAAGGGAGAGAGTCAATGCTGGCAGACTTGATTACTTAAAATCCACTTTTTTGTCTTGATGGGAAAATTTCATATTTTGTAAAATGCTGAGTCTCAGAGCCGGTGTGAAAGAATGCTTGCTCAGCTGTACTATCTCTCTGTGAAAGTACGGACGTACAGTATTTGGGTGACTGATGCATGAGAGAGTGACAATCTGTAGAACCATTCTGTGCCAGATGTACTGAACCAATCCTCATGGACAATTTCAAGCCACCCCTCAGATAAGGAAGAGCTTAAGAGGACTCAGTGATGCATGTTTGAACAGAACGATGCGCGGAAAGGCTCTGAGACTATTTCTGTATTGTTCCCACTGGCCAGTGTTCATTAAATTTACTGAAACTTTGATCCTGCCTGATTTTTGACTTCTGGTTATAAGGGATTTTTCCAACATACTTGGCGCTCTGAACAGGGACTCCAGATATCCTCCTCCCGTTTCCGGTGTTTTGGACCGCTCACATAGTCAGTACACGACTGCCGAGGAGTCCTCCCCAGCCGGTTCCCAACGGACCGGTTTGTTGGAAGTGAGGCAAAGAGGGATCCTTCCACCGAACTGGAGAGGTGACGGAGTCAACCCAAGGCAGAAGGGTTGAAGTGAGTAAATTTTATTATTAATGATTTAAGAAGAGATTGCCACAGTTCGAGTCCAGTTGGTAGAATTAAGAATTAAGAGTAAATTACCGTGGTTTGAGTCCGTTCGGTAGAGTAAATTACTGCGGTTTGAGTCTGTTCGGTAGAAGTAATGCGTCTTTACGGAGGAACAGTTCGAGTCTAGTTCCGGGGGAAAACAAAAACACCGTGGAGGAATATTAACGGCTGAATGAAAACAGAAGAAAAATAAGAAATAATTTTAATAGAATAATACTAACTAAAATACCTTAATGTAGGAGTTAAAATAAGTTAATAATAACAAAATAAATAACTGCAGTTTTTTAAAATAAATAACGTCCCTATGGACTTAACGGGGAATACTCAGAGTGCTCGGGCAGATAGACAGAGAGAGGGAGACAGAGAGACAGACACTGCAGCGTGGAAGGAAGAGGGGGTGTTTTCTGTGTGTGTGTGCTTGCTGTGCAGTACAAGAAGACCTTAATGAGATGTATGTGTTATCTGGCGATGGTAAGTTTATGCACAAGAAAGATAAGGACAGTATACGGTACTTAGGGAAATGGAGGAAAAAATTTGGCTTTACTGGCAGACCAAGACTGGCAGACTGTGAAACTCTTGTATGTGACATTAAATGAACAGCAGATGGCAGCAGACGCAAGGAAGACAGGCATGGGCTGACTGAAGCACAAAAATGACTAGAGGCAGCAAGAAAACGGGAGAGCTGACTTGAACCTTGTGGCGGTAAAAACAAATTTAATGAGTGATAAATTTGATCATGGCAAAAAAAAAAAAAAAAGGATTTGTCTAATCTGTTGCCTCTTTCTTCCTCTATCCATGAGTATGAGTGTGACAGTGGTGCTGTAGGCGCTCCAACAAGCGGATGAGGTTGCAACCGCGTCCTCCGCCAACGAAGCTGCTCCTCCACTCGCTGACGTCAAACCCAAAACAAGGAAGGACAAAGACTGGGGTACCCGAGAGCAGCCACACAGAGGCACCAAAGAGTTAAGTAGATATGCATATGTAACCGAGTGGACGGGCAACCAAGCCCCAACTGCCGATGTCCAACTGGGGGGTTCTAACTCACAACCTCCGGCTTCAGAGTCCAGCACCCTACCTGTGTCGCCAAGAGGGTCGACCCACTTGGCAAGCCAAGTAGGAATGCTTTTATTGACAATGCTCCATATTTCCCTCCAATTTTTTGACATCTTCCCGATGTCAGAGGTGCATTTAAGCTTTCAGCCTCCATGGCCGCCTTCTGACACTAGTAGGGATATGGAGACTGAAACTGATACGTCGCCAGTAAGTCCTGCCAACAACGCCAAGTGTAACCGAGTGGACGGGCAACCAAGTCCCAACTGACGACGTCCAACCGGGGGGTTTGAATTCACAACCTCCGGCTTCAGAGTCCAGCACCCTACCTGTGTCGACAAGAGGGTCGACCCACTTGGCAAGCCACGTAGGAATGCTTTTATTGACACTGCTACACATACACCACTCTGCCACACTCACGTTCTTTAAAGACAGAAGATAATGAAGCCTATGCAATCACTCAACAATTTCCCATGATTGAACTCTCAAATACAGCTTATACGGGACCTCCACCGAAAGAAGGTGAGCACGACCGAAATGCCCCAGAGTATCAGCCCATGGTCCTGGTGTACAGACCGTGGACTGATGCAGATTTTTCTGACGCTGTGAAGGAAATCCCACACCCTAAAGATAAACCCACAGTGTTTTTTGAAGGGATGGCAAATCTCCTTGACAGCTTCAAGTTAAATGGGCATGAGACTGAACGCGCGTACAGAAAGGTACTGAAGGTTGATTGGTGTACTGTGTCGGGTGATTGGAGTTCAGAAGATGGCACAGGCAACATTTTGCCTCCAAACAATACTGTCTTACAACAACATGTGAGAGATTTAAATGGTCGCATTCAAAATAAATGGCAGATAAAACATGACTGGACAAGAATTCAGAATACAACTAAAAGTAAGGATGAAGATGTGGAAGCCTATAGAACCAGGTTACAAGAGATTTTTGATAGCCATTCCGGTTTAACTAAGCATGGTAATGATTTGGGTGAAGAATCATATTGGCAGCATTTGAAAAGTGTGTTTTTACAAAACATGCACCGACTTCTAGCTGAGTACATACGTAAACATCTGGTCACATTCCGCACTTGTGCATTCAATGATGTGTTCACTTATGCTAAACATGCAGAGAAGTTAGAGGAGGAACGGAAGGAGAAAGAGAAGAAAAAAATCAAAAGATAGACCAACCCCTGTTTATTTGATTGCTGATACCGGGAAGGGGGGAGGGTGGCTGAGGCTCCCCCCAACTCTGTCTTTTACCAGGGTGCCATGAGGGGTGGAGGACAGCGGTGGAGGAGGGGCGGAGGCTGGAGGGGTCAAGGGCATGGTCGTCGAGCCAGCTACCCGCAGCCAGAGAGGTGGGACGTTTGCCACCAATGTGGACAAAAGGGACACTGGCAGAGGCACTGTCCTGAACGCCTGCCACAGCGGGGAGGGGATAAAGTATTCCACGGCCCACCACCGCAGGCCACACAGGACTGGACCACATGGCTAGCCGCTCCACAGATAAATGACCTCACTGACAATGACACAACAGACATTTTTCATTTACCTGACGTTGACCTGATGTTGACAATGCAATGTTTACCTGAAGTGATGTTGGAGGTTCAGGGCACTCCAATAAAGTTTTTGTGTGACACGAGAGCGTGTGGATCAGCAACTGCAGGGACAGACATTCGGTGTTTTGCATAATCGGATGAAAAAGTAACTGTTAAAGCTGCAAATGGTAAGTTAAAAGTAGAACACCTTTCCAAAACTGTTGAAGTAAAAGATCCTGTCACTGGTGACATCGCAGAAGGTTGTTTCATATTATCTGAAGCCTGCCCCGTTAACTGTCTAGGGAGGGATCTCCTGTCGGTCCTCAACAATACCATAGTCCTCGTAGACAATGGTATGCGTGCATCACATTTTCCACATGTGGAGGGAGTAAATGTACTCCAGGATTTCTCTAAGCCCAGGCACTGTTACAAGCTGGACCTGGTCTCGGCCAGACCACACTCAGTGATGTCAGACCTGCACACAAGGGCTATGGAACACTTTGTGTCCACTGTCCCCACCACACAACAACCCACAGATCAATATCACTGCACAATGTACTACAGGTATTTATGTGGCCCAGATTCAAACTATGAAAAAAACAGTCCTTGCAAATCCATCCTCCAGACTGGTCATTAAAAATCTGTACTGGTCCCCAAGGGGATATGTGGGAGCATCGGTTGTGCTGTCTGATGAGGATAGCAGACATTTTAAGCAATGGGAGGCTCCCCACATCTCATTGGTCAAACCCAAACACCTGGATGTTGGTCAATTTGTCACTTCAGCGGAGGAATGTGGTCAATCTTGGAGGGCAACCACCACACCAAAAGTTAAGTATTCCTCAAAACCGGACACATATTCATTGCTTTTAAACCGGGTGACAACAGCATGAAAGGGTGTGCATATTGATGTTCACAATTCACCCATGTGATCAATTTTTGCATTAATACAAGAAGAGGAACATACACTCACAAATTCCAAATTCTCTTTGGTCAAAAAGAAAGGCAGATGCAGGGTTAATAAAAAACGCAGAGTTGGTCACCATAACCCCAAAATCACACTATAGGCCATACAAAAGACAGCATCCTCTACCTCCTGAAGCCCAAGAAAGCATTAAACCAGTTAGAGAGGAGTTTAAAGCAACAGGTGCTGTGGTACCATGTCCAACTTCTCCATGTAATACACCTTTGTTTCCTGTGAAGAAAGCTAGATCCAGTGACAAGGGCCACACCACCACGTGTGCAGGCTGTGATTGCTGCCTCTAGGTTAGGCCTCAGCCAGTTTGGTGCTGTTTCACCCCTTGACAATGAAGGTCACACATGCAGTATCAGTCATCTTGTCTCAAAGTAAAATCTCAGTTCTTTCACCATCCAGACACCTCGCATGCATGACAGTGTTATTATCACAACCACATCTAACCATTGAGCGTTGCACGACACTAAACCCAGCCTCATTTCTACCCATTTCAACACAAGGACAACCGCATGATTGTTTGGTAGAAATTGAAAGTGAAACATTCCCACGCCCTGACTTACAGGACATGCCTTTGGAGGATTGTGACCTCATATTGTTTGTAGACAGATCCTCCCAATGGGCTTATGATGGCACAAACATGTCTGCATATGTAGTAGTCACACATGACACAGTTTTACAAGCACAAAAACTCCCATCACACTATTCAGCACAAGCAGCTGAACTGGTTGCTCTAACTGAAGCTTAGTGAATTAGGCCAGGGAAAAGCACTCACAGTTTACACTGACAACCAATATGCTTTCTCTTCTCTACCATACATCATTTTGCACAGCAATAGAAAAAGAGAGGGATGATTACATCAACAGGTAAACCTATCCAACATAAAGATCTTATCTTAAAACTGTTAATGTAAAACTTCCCTCTAAATTGGCCATATGCAAATGTGTTGGACACACTAATGGCACAGATCCAATTTCTAAGGGCAATCACTTTGGAGATGAAACAGCAAAAGCTGCAGCACAAGGCCATACAGGAAAGGACACTTCTGCATCTCTTCTTTTGACATTGACAGAACAGTTATCACATGACATCCTCACTGAGGCTCAAACGACATCACCACAATCTGAAATTTACAGGTGGATACAAAAAGGGACAACTTTTGATAACACTTCCATCCATCCATCCATCCTTCCATCTTCTACCGCTATTCCGGAGGTCCAGGTCGCAGAGGCAGCAGTTCAAGCAGAGAAGCCCAGACTTCCCTCTCCCCAGCCACCTGCTCCAGCTCTTCAAAGGGGATACCAAGGCATTCCCAGACCAGCTGGGAGACGTAGTCTCTCCACCGAGTCCTGGGTCTGCCCCGGGGTCTTCTCCCAGTGGGACGTGCCTGAAACACCTCAAGTGGGAGGCGTCCAGGAGGCATTCTAATCAGATGCCCATACCACCTCAACTGACTCCTTTCAATGTGGAGGAGCAGCGGTTCTACTCTGAGCCTCTCCCGGATGACTGAGCTCCTCACCCTATCTCTGAGGGTGAGTCCAGCAATCCTACAGAGAAAGCTCATTTCAGCCGCTTGTATCCGCAATCTTGTTCTTTCAGTCATTACCCAAAGCTTGTGACCATAGGTGAGAGTAGGAACGTAGATTGACTGGTAAATCGACAGCTTTGCCTTAGAACTAAGCTCCCTCTTCACCACAACAGACCGGTACAACGTCCGCATCACTGCAGATGCTGCTCCAATCCGTCTGTCAATCTCTCGCTCCATTTTCCCCTCACTCGTGAGCAAGACCCCAAGATACTTAAACTCTTCCACTTGGGGCAGGAGCCTGTCCACAACCCGGAGAGGACAATCCACCTTTTTCCGGCTGAGGACCATGGACTCGGACTTGGAGGTGCTGATTCTCATCCCAGCCGCTTCACACTCAGCGGCAAACCGTCCCAGCAAGAGCTGTAGGTCATTGCTGGATGAAGCCAACAGGACAACATCATCTGCAAACAACAGAGATGAGATCCTGTGGTCACCAAACATGACACCCTCCATTCCCTGGCTGTGCCTAGAAATCCTGTCCATAAAAATTATAAACAGGATTGGTGACAAAGGGCAGCCCTGGCGGAATCCAACTCTCACTGGGAATGACTCCGACCGAGTGTTGGCAATACGAACCAAACTCTCACAACGGTCGTACAGAGACCGAATAGCTCGTAACAACAAGCCCGATACCCCATACTCCCGAAGCACCCCCCACAAAAAACCATGAGCGACGCGGTCAAATGCCTTCTCCAAGTCCACAAAACACATGTAAACTGGTTGGGCAAACTCCCACGAACCCTCAAGAATTCTCGAGAGGGTAAAGAGCTGGTCTGATGTGCCACAGCCAGGACGAAAACCACATTGCTCCTCCTGAATCCGAGGTTCGACCAATGACCGGACTCTCCTCTCCAGTACCTTGGCATAGATCTTCCCAGGGAGGCTGAGGAGTGTGATCCCTCTAAAGACGGAGCACACCCTCTGGTCCCCTTTTTTGAAGAGAGGAACCACCACCCTGGTTTGCCATGCCAAAGGCACTGCCCCCGACCTCCACGCAATGTTGCAGAGGCGTGTCAACCATGACAGCCCTACAACATCCAGGGTCTTGAGGTACTCAGGGCGAACTCTTCCACTGAGCTTAGAGTGATCGTCACTTCCTTGTGGTAACGTATCCATCCATCCATCCATCCATCTTCTACCGCTTTTCCGGAGGTCCGGGTCGCGGAGGCAGCAGTTCAAGCAGAGAAGCCCAGACTTCCCTCTCCCCAGCCACCTGCTCCAGCTCTTCAGAGGGGATACCAAGGCGTTCCCAGACTAGCTGGGAGACATAGTCTCTCCACCGAGTCCTGGGTCTGCCCCGGGGTCTCCTCCCAGTGGGACGTGCCTGAAACACCTCAAGTGGGAGGCGTCCAGGAGGCATCCTAATCAGATGCCCATACCACCTCAACTGACTCCTTTCAATGTGGAGGAGCAGCGGTTCTACTCTGAGCCTCTCCCGGATGACTGAGCTCCTCACCCTATCTCTGAGGGTGAGTCCAGCAATCCTACGGAGAAAGCTCATTTCAGCCGCTTGTATCCGCGATCTCGTTCTTTCGGTCATTACCCAAAGCTCGTGACCATAGGTGAGAGTAGGAACGTAGATTGACTGGTAAATCGACAGCTTTGCCTTAGAACTAAGCTCCCTCTTCACCACAACAGACCGGTACAACGTCCGCATCACTGCAGATGCTGCTCCAATCCGTCTGTCGATCTCTCGCTCCATTTTCCCCTCACTCGTGAACAAGACCCCAAGATACTTAAACTCCTCCACTTGGGGCAGGAGCCTGTCCCCAACCCGGAGAGGACAATCCACCTTTTTCCGGCTGAGGACCATGGACTCGGACTTGGAGGTGCTGATTCTCATCCCAGCCGCTTCACACTCAGCGGCAAACCGTCCCAGCAAGAGCTGTAGGTCATTGCTGGATGAAGCCAACAGGACAACATCATCTGCAAACAACAGAGATGAGATCCTGTGGTCACCAAGCATGACACCCTCCATTCCCTGGCTGCGCCTAGAAATCCTGTCCATAAAAATTATGAACAGGACCGGTGACAAAGGGCAGCCCTGGCGGAGTCCAACTCTCACTGGGAATGACTCCGACCGAGTGTTGGCAATGCGAACTAAACTCTCACAACGGTCGTACAGAGACCGAATAGCTCGTAACAACAAGCCCGATACCCCATACTCCCGAAGCACCCCCCACAAAAATCCACGAGGGACGCGGTCAAATGCCTTCTCCAAGTCCACAAAGCACATGTAAACTGGTTGGGCAAACTCCCACGAACCCTCAAGAATTCTCGAGAGGGTAAAGAGCTGGTCCGATGTGCCACGGCCAGGACGAAAACCACATTGCTCCTCCTGAATCCGAGGTTCGACCAACGGCCGGACTCTCCTCTCCAGTACCTTGGCATAGACCTTCCCAGGGAGGCTGAGGAGTGTGATCCCTCTAAAGTTGGAGCACACCCTCCGGTCCCCTTTTTTGAAGAGAGGAACCACCACCCCCCGTTACCACCCCCCGTTACCACCGTTACCACCACCCCCCGTTACCACCACCACCTGGTGGTGGTGGTGGTAACGTATCGTCACTTCCTGTTTTGCTGTCTGCCTGTGTGGTTTGCTCTCCAGCCACTAGCTAGCCACTAGCTATGGCTACTAGCTCTCTTTCCTCTCCTCCTCTGGTGTGCTCTCTCTGTCAGATGTTTAGCTACACCTCTGCCTCTTTTAATGATAACGGTAAATGTAATAAATGTTGTCTTTTTGAGGCGCTCGAGGCGAGGTTGTCTGATTTGGAATCCCGGCTCCGCTGCATTGAAACACCGTCTGCGCCAGTTAATCTCGACGGACGCCCATTAGCTGCAGCGGAGCTAGCTAGCATAGCTAACCTCGTTAGCGGTCCCCCGGCTCTCCTCAGCAGCGAGGAGACTGTGTGGGTGACGGTGAGAAGGAAGCCTAGTCGCAAAGCCCCGGTACACCACCAACCTGTTCACGTTTCTAATCGTTTTTCCCCGCTCAGCGACACACCCGCTGAGGAAAAAAACTCTGATCATTGGCGACTCTGTAGTCAGAAACGTGAACCTAGAGACTCCAGCGGCCATAGTCAAATGCATTCCTGGGGCCAGAGCAGGCGACATCGAGTCAAATTTGAAAATGCTGGCTAAAAGTAACTGTAAATATTCCACAATTGTTATTCACGCCGGCATTAATGACATCCGTCTCCGGCAGTTGGAAGTCACGAAACTTAATATAGAATCGGTGTGTGACTTTGCAAAAACGATGTCTGCCACTGTAGTATTCTCTGGGCCCCTCCCCAATCTGACCAGTGATGACATGTTTAGCCGCTCGTCATCCTTGAACCGCTGGCTGTCCGTGTGGTGTCCTAAAAATGACGTGGGCTACATTGACAATTGGAGCTCTTTTTGGGGAAAACCTGGTCTTATGAGACGAGACAGCATTCATCCCACTTTGGATGGTGCTTCTCATTTATCTAACAATCTGGCCAATCTGGCATCTTTTTTATCCAAATTTCCAAAACCCTGACTACTCTGAGAGTTGGGACCAGGAAGCAGAGTCGCAGTCTTACACGCCTCTCTGCAGATCCTCTTCATCCGCCACCCCTCAGCTTAGCCCCTGTCTTCCCCATCAGAGAATCGTTGTCTGCTCCCTCCAAAGTAAATAAAAATATAATGCATAAGCATCCCAAAGTGATAAAGCAAAATATTGGTAAAACTCAAATTAAACATAAAGCCTCTAAATTGAATGAATTGGCCTCTGTTCCTCCTCATAATTTAAAAATTAAATGTGGTTTATTAAATATTAGGTCTCTAACTCCCAAGTCTCTGTTAGTCCATGATCTGTTAATTGATCATAAGATTGATTTAATTTCCCTTACAGAGACTTGGTTAGGGCAAGAGGATTGTGTTGGTTTAAATGAATCAACTCCCTCTGGTTATTTAAACTGTCAAAATCCCAGAAGTGCTGGTCGTGGAGGAGGAGTAGCAACAATTTACCATTCCAAATTACTAGTTAATGTAAAGCAAAAAACATGTTATAATTCCTTTGAGGGCCTGGTCCTCAGTATTGGGCACTTTAGCAATTTTAGGTTAAACCCAATTTTATTTACCATAGTTTATCGTCCCCCATCAACCTACTCAGAATTTTTATCCGAATTTGCTGATTTCTTAGCTGATTTAGTGCTGAAATCTGATAGAATAATTATAGTAGGGGACTTTAATATACATGTGGATGTAGATAGTGACTGCCTTAATGTGGCATTTAATTCAATATTAGACTCGATTGGGTTTTCTCAGAAAGTAGGAAATTCTACTCATTACCTCCACCATACATTGGACCTTGTTCTGACATATGGCATAGAAATAAGAAAATCTTGTAGTGTCTCCTCATAACCCTGTACTGTCAGACCATTGTCTGTTAACCTTTGATTTTACTATTTCTATTTGGCTCCTAAAGAAAAATATTATTACAGTAGATGTCTCTCAGATGATGCTGCTACCAAATTTATGCAGATTGTTTCCTCTATGCCATATGTCAACACAACGGAAATAAGCTATAGACAGCTTGCTCCTTCTGTAATTGATAACATGGTGGATAGTGTTTCAGCTTCTCTGCATCAGACTCTAGACTTGGTGGCCCCCTTAAAAAAGAAAAAGTCTAATCAGAGATTTCGAACTCCTTGGTTCAACACAGAAACTCGTAGCTTAAAACAGAAGACTCGTCAATTAGAAAGAAAATGGCACTCCACTAATTTAGATAAAATCTATTTAGCTTGGAGAAATCATCTTTTAATTTATAAAAAATCTCTTAGAAAAGCTAGAACGAGTTATTACTCTGCATTAATAGAAGAGAACAAGAATAATTCCAGGTTTCTTTTCAGCACTGTAGCCAGGTTGACAAAGAGTCAGGACTCTGTCAATCCTAGCATCCCCTTAGAGCTTACTAGTCAGGACTTTATGAACTTTTTCAATAATAAAATTTCATCCATCAGAGATAAAATCAATCAGATTCTTCCCACAGTTAACTTAAATACTGTAACTACTACAACTCCTTCTATTGATGTCTGTCTTGATGAGTTTACTCCAATCGACCTTTGTGAGTTAGACAAAATAGTTTCCTCATCCAAACCTTCAACTTGTCTTTTAGACCCTATTCCTACCAGGTTATTTAAAGAAGTCTTCCCACTTATTGGTAGCCTTATTCTTCATATAATCAATTTTTCATTAACTTTAGGCCATGTACCGCAGGCTTTTAAAACGGCTGTAATTAAACCCTTACTCAAAAAGCCAACGCTAGATCCAGGAGCTTTAGCTAACTATAGACCAATCTCTAATCTCCCTTTCATTTCAAAAATCTTAGAAAGAGTTGTTGCTATGCAATTATTTGACCACCTGCAGGGAAATGGTTTACTTGAAGAGTTTCAATCTGGGTTTAGAATCCATCATCGTACTGAAACAGCCTTAGCGAAGGTCACTAACGACCTCCTCACTGCATCTGATAATGGACTAGTTTCTGTACTTGTCCTTTTAGACCTTAGTGCAGCTTTTGATACTATCGATCATAATATTCTACTTGATAGATTAGAACACTATGTTGGACTTAATGGAACTTCATTGCAGTGGTTTAGATCTTATTTATCTGATAGGTTCCAGTTTGTTCATGTAAATAATGAGTTTTCTTTCAACTCAAAGCTTAGTCATGGAGTTCCACAGGGATCTGTGCTAGGCCCTACTCTTTTTAGTTTATATATGCTTCCGTTAGGCAACATTATTAGAAAGCACTGTATACATTTTCATTGTTATGCTGATGACGCACAATTATACCTGTCAATGAAGCCAGATGATAGTAATCAATTAGCCAAGTAGGAAGCCTGTCTTAAGGAAATCAAAGCTTGGATAAGATAAGATAAGATAAGATAAGATAAGCCTTTATTAGTCCCACAATGGGGAAATTCCAGGATTGCAACAGCACAGGGACAGCAACACTCAGAGCAACAATCAGAAGGCAAGAAAAAACAACATCTAGCAAACATATTTTTTTTTTTTTTTTTTTTTTTTTTTTTTTTGTTACTTATTTGTACCCGTAGGTAGACTTGGTTTGCAGTCTGGTGACAAGCCACCGGCTGCTGGTCGCTGCGTGCGCGAGCGCCCTAAACCTACATGTTTTTGGTATGCGGGAGGAAACCGGAGAAATCCCGGAGTAAACCCACGCAACACGGGGAGAACATGCAAACTCCACACAGCTCACTGTTGGTCGGGGGCTGGGATTGAACCCACGACCTCATGATCCCCGCGATCCCCCGGCCAAGGGTAAAACTGTGCTGCCACAGTGCTAAACCACTGCGCCACCGTGCAGCCCATATGTCCATATTACTATAAATGTATATATATAGACACACAGTGCAGAGCATTATGGCTGGTGGATGTGCAGCAGAAAGTCTAAGCTCTCTCTCCGCGGATGCAGCGGGCCAGCTGGAAGTCTTTGGGCATGATGGTGACCCCCTTAGCGAAGAGGAGACCACCAGGATGACGTGTAATTTCCTGCTATTAAATTCAGATAAGACTGAAGTCATTCTTGTTGGTCCAACAAACCTTAGAAATACCTTTCCAAATCAAACTTTCAGTTTGGATGCGGTTACTCTTTCTCTTAATAGCTCTGTGAGGAACCTTGGAGTTATTTTTGATCAGGATTTGTCCTTCAATTCACATATTAAATTTGTTTCTAAGACTGCCTTCTATCATTTGCGTAATATTGCCAAGATTAGGAGCATCTTGTCTCAGAGTGATGCTGAGAAACTGATCCATGCTTTTGTTAGCTCGAGATTAGATTATTGTAATTCTTTATTGTCAGGCTGTCCTAAAACATCTTTAAAAAGTCTTCAGCTGATCCAAAATGCTGCAGCAAGAGTTTTAACAGGTACTAGAAAGAGAGATCATATCTCTCCGGTTCTGGCCTCCCTTCATTAGCTTCCCATAGAGTTTAGAATTAAGTTTAAAATCCTTCTTCTTACTTACAAAGCTCTAAACAATCAGGCTCCTTTTTATTTAAAAGATCTGATACTACCGTATTATCCTAACAGAGTACTACGCTCCCAAAATGCAGGATTACTTGTAATACCTAGAATCTCCAAAAGTACAATGGGAGGCAGAGCTTTCGGTTATCAAGCTCCTCTCCTGTGGAATCAACTGCCAATCTGGATTCGGGAGTCAGACTCGATCTCTGTTTTTAAGAATAGGGCTAAAACCTACCTTTTTGATATAGCCTACAATTAGGGAGGAATCATGTGTTTTCTGAACCCTCCCTTAGTTATGCTGCTAATAGGTTTAGTCAGTCGGGGGACCTCCAGTAATGCACTGGGCCTCACTCCTTTTCTCACTCTCAATGAAATATTTTTTTTGCTGGTCATTAACATTTGTTTGTTCTCTCCCATAGATTGAGTCCCCATCGTGCTGTTTGCTCTCTACATGTCTGTTCTTTTCTTCTTCTCTATCCCCTCACCCCCCAGCCAGTCGCAGCAGATGACTGCCCCTCCTTGAGCTTGGTTCTGCTGGAGCTTTCTTCCTGTTAAAAGGGAGTTTTTCCTCTCCACCGTCACCAAGTGCTTGCTCACAGGGGATCGCCTGATTGCTGGGGTCTTTCTGCAACTGTGGGGGTTCCCCCTACAGTTGATAGTGCTATGAAATGACTGTTGTTGTGAAATGGCGCTATATAAATAAAGTTGAATTGAATTGAAATTTCGTCCACCCCCGGGGCCCGGTCACCAAGGAGATTTTTAACCACCTTGGCGACCTCAGCCCCTGTAATAGGCGAGTCATCCCCCTCGTCCCCAAACCCTGCTTCCTCTGTGGAAGGCGTATCAGTGGGATTGAGGAGATCCTCAAAGTATCCCTTCCACCGCCCGACGATATCCCCAGTCGAAGTCAACAGTGTCCCATCCGCACCATACACAGTGTGGACAGGGAGCTGCTTTCCCCTCCTGAGCCGCCGGACAGTTTGCCAGAATCTCTTTGAGGCCGACCGAAAGTCTTGTTCCATGGCCTCACCGAACTCCTCCCATACCCGGGTTTTTGCTTCAGCAACCACCCGAGCTGCACTCCACTTGGCCTGCCGGTACACCTCGGCTGCTTCGGGAGTCCCACAAGCCAACCATGCTTATCAAGCTTAGTTGATAACACTTCCAAATTTTACAAATTACAAAATAATAAACCCATCCTACCCCGTAAATTGTTCCACCAGGTCGCAGTTTTTGCACATGGGGTTTCCCATGTGGCAAGGGGGGGTATGATCTCTCTGTTGAACAAATCTTTTACTACCTATGGGTTTAGCCAGCTTGCTACTCAATTTTATTAAAAAAAAAGCCTTATCTGTGCAGAAAACAATGCTCAAGGAAACTTAAAACCTCAAAAAGGTACTTTCCCTGCATCAACCTATCCATTTCAAAACATTTCCATGGACTTCATTGAACTACATACAAATGTGAAGGTAAAAAATATTATTTAGTGATTGTGGATATGTTTACAAAGTGGACAGAAGCCTTCCCTTGCACTCATCCAAACGCTACTACAGTGGCAAAAAAACCCCAAAACTGTTAAATGAAATTGTTCCCAGAATCGGAATACCTGAAAAGATTTACTCAGACAAAGGAACACATTTTGTAAATGAGATTATAACACATTTAGGCACAGCACTTAACATTAACTTAAAAAAAAATCATACAATCATCCACAGTCTGCAGGGTTGGTGGAACGAACGAATAGGACCCTTAAAGAAAGGCTTAGAAAAACAATGGCAGAGACAGGACAGAATTGGATATATTGTTTGCCCCTAGTTCTGTTTTACATGAGAATAGTTCCCACTAGGGCTGTCGCGACAAACGCAATTATGTAATACCGCAGTATGGACATGCCTACTGCGGAGGAAAATGAGCAACTGCAACAACCGTGGTGTTCACTTTTTTTGTGCGGCTAAATCTTATTTACTTGTGTGCCCCTATTGAATATTAAATGCATTTTAAAAGTTAAGTACATTTTTATTGCCAGCAGCATTTTTGCACATGGCACTCTGGAAGCTGTGGAAGCTTTCAGAGTGCCGAGCGCAAAAAAAAAAAAAAAAAAAAAGACGGCAGCTGCACTGGTTGCCAAGCTAAAGACATCATTGCCGGTTTGGGAACATTTCGGTTTTGAGCCGAATGAAAAAGGAGAGCCAACTAATTTAGAAGAGGCAATATGCAAAATCTGTGCTAAAAAGGTCCCAGTAAAATGGCGAAATACGGCTTCCGGTTATGGCTGCCACGTAGGACGGACGTGTCTCGCTCTGCTCTGCTCCTGGAGAAAAAAAATCGGCAAATAACTCTCTCATTTGGGACAGAGCGTATCTCAGCATTTGGGCGAGGATATGTCAGCGAAGCCTAGGGCTGGAAAACCAGGAAGAGGAAAAAGCGAGCCGCCGAAACAGTCCAAATTAACGGACTTTCAGGTCTGTGACGCAGCAAACAAAACTCCATATATGGCGGAGGAGGCTGGCAACGGTGCGATGTCTGCGCGGGGAGGCGCAGATGCGCTGATGGCTGCCATGAGTTCAATGAGAGCGGACTTTTCCTCTAGATTTGATGGGATTATGACAGCGTTGGAAGGAATAAGAAAGGAATTGGGTGACTGTGTAGAACGAACGGCGCAGATGGAGCTCCGTCTCGCTAGTGCTGAAGATGACGTCACCCGTCTTCAATTAAAGGTGCGCACTTTGGAAAAAAAAAATAAATCTCTGGAAGATAATATTTTGGATTTGGAATCTCGGTCGAGACAGAATAATTTGAGGCTGGTGGGTCTTCCAGAGGAATCAGAAGGTCGGGACGTATGTTCCTTTCTGGAAAAGTGGATTCCGGAGGTGCTGGGCAGCGAGGAGTTGCAATCAGCAGTGGTTCTGGAAAAAGCACATCGTATTGGCCCACGGAGAGATAAGGGACCGCCGAGGACCTTAATTATGAAGTTTCTTAGCAACAGAGACAGGATGAAGATCTTCAACGCTGCACGTGCTAAAGGAGAGATTAAACACCAGGACCAGCAGGTGCGGTTCTACCCAGATTTGGCCACAGGAATCCAGCAATTGAGGAAGCAGTTTGATCCCATACGTAAGGAGCTGCGCAACCTTGGGATTCGTCATGGTGTAATCTATCCTGCGAGACTGCTGACCACGTATGAGGGCAGAACCCACATCTTCAAGACCCCAGAGGAGGCGCAGGAGTTCATCAAGAAGATCAAAGAAGAAGAAGAGACTGGTGGGAGCTAAGCATGAACAAAATATAAGGTAGAATAATTAAGCATTTGCACAGGCATCTGACTGACTTGAAGTAAATAGTAAGGTTACAAAATATAGATTGTATTATATATTAAAAAAACAAAACAAAAACAAAACAAACAAAAAAAAAACTATGATTTACAAAGTTGTTAAAAATTTTGGAGTTAAGTTGGAAAACTACAGAGGAGAGTTAATGTTACGTCATTAAAAGCAGTAGAGTTAGGGTGATTGGGAGGATGAAGAAGGAGTGGCTTAGGCTGTTCCCCGTGGGTGTGGAACGGTCGATGGCTATATCGGGAGACAGAATTTTTCTTTTGATTTTGGGGGGTTTGCCACAAGTGTGGGAAGGGGAAATTTGTTTGTGTGTAGTTTGTAGGATGAATGTTCAACCACTCATGTTTTTGCTTCTCTGTATGAGCATGTTTACACTGCAAGGTAATCCCAAACTCTCTATTGATCATGGACCAAAGTGTTAATCTTAATTTAACTTCATGGAATTGCAGAGGTCTACAAAATTTAAAAAAACTTAAACAAGTTATGAATAAAATAAAGGACATGGGTTCAAGAATTGTGTTTTTACAAGAAACTCATCTGATAGAGGAGGATGTTAAAAGAATTAGGAGTAGATGGCAGGGAAGTGTATTCACCTCTTCATTTTCATCCCGAGCCAGGGGAGTTATGACTCTCATACATAAATCAGTTCCTTTTCAAGTGAAAAATGTAATTGGAGACAAATTTGGAAGATATGTAATCATTCAAGGTTCTTTGCTATTAGAAAATATAAATCTTGTGAACTTATATGGTCCCAATATAGATGATCAGAAGTTCTTTGCTAATTTATTTCTCATCTTATCATCACTTACAGGGCAACATATAATAGCAGGGGATTTTAATTGTACATTGAATCCAGGTGTGGATAGATCAACAGGACTGGATTGTACGCACATTGGATGTAGGATGACTATTAATCATTTTATGAAAGAATTGAGATTGTTAGATATATGGAGAGAAATGAAACCACAAGTTAAAGCCTATTCTTGTTATTCCAGTACCTACAAGACATTCTCACGTATTGATTATTTTTTGATTTCCACAGAATTAAGGTCCAAGATTCAAAACTGCTTTTATGATAACATCGTGATCTCTGATCATGCACCCTGTTGTCTAATATATGTAGATAAAAAATTGACAAAGGAATCAGGCAGATGGCAATTTCAGCATAAATGGCTTCAGGATGAGGAATTTGTCAAGTATATAGAAAAACAGATAGACGAGTTCTTTGACATCAATACTACACAAACATCAGCATGTGTAAAGTGGGAGGCTTTCAAAGCTTTTATTAGGGGACATATTATTAGTTATACAGGATCAAAATCTAAGAAGACTCGAGAGGAGAGAGCTAAATTGGAACATAAAATAAAAAGTCTTCAGGAAAAAGTGTATGCAGGAAGAGATCCAAGGTTGGAGAATGAATTACTGATTTTGAGAGCTGAATACGACAAAAAATCAGCGAATAGAGCTGCCTCGAGTCTTCTAAGATTGAAACAATCTTTTTATGAACAAGGTGAAAAATCAGGAAAATTATTAGCATGGCAGATTAAACAATTGGAAATTAAAACACCAATAACCAGTATTATAAGTAACGGACAGGTAGTTATAGATCCTTTAGAAATTAATAGAGCCTTTAGAGATTACTATGAAAAATTATATGATACCAAAAATGAACCTGATTTAACAAAACTAAATGGGTTTTTGAACAAACTATCTATACCGTGTATTCCAAATGAAAACAGGGAGATATTGGAGTCTAAAATTAGTCAAGAAGAAGTTGGGCTAGCCATTGATAATATGAAATCAGGAAAAAGTGCAGGACCAGATGGTCTTCCAGTTGACCTTTATAAAAAATTTAAGAATAAATTAATAAAACCTTTTTTGGAAATGGTTTTAGAAGCATTTCAAAATAATAATTTACCATCATACATAAATAATGCCTTAATTATACTGCTGCCAAAACCAGGTAAGCCCTCTAATAAATGTGAAAATATGAGACCAATAAGCCTATTAAACGCCGACCTTAAGATAATCTGTAAAATTTTAGCAAGACGAATACAAGAAATTTTACCAAATATTATTAATCGAGATCAGAATGGCTTTATAAAGGGTAGACAAGGCTTCCATAATGTAAGAAGACTATTTAATATTATTTATTTTAATAAAGAAGCACCGGATACAGCTCTCCTATCATTGGACGCCGAAAAGGCCTTTGATAGAGTTGAATGGCCCTTTCTTTTTGAAGTCCTACAAAGGTTTGGACTTGGAAATAATTTCATAAAATGGGTTCAAATAATATACAATAATGCTACAGCAGAAATCCTAACAAATAACAATATTTCAAAACCAATAAAAATCAATAGAGGATGTCGACAAGGCTGTCCACTTTCACCTTTACTGTTTACTATGGCAATTGAACCTTTAGCGATAGCGATACGTTTACATTCACAAATATATGGAATTAAAGTTGGACCAACAGAACATAAAATCTCCCTGTACGCCGATGATATAATTTTGTTTATGTCGAATCTAAAAAAATCAATTCCAACCTTGTTGAATTTAATAAAGAATTTTGGGGAAATATCAGGATATAAAATAAATAAAACTAAATCTTCAATATTAATGCTAAATGAGACCCAGAGAAATTACCCAGCCCCTGAGGTAAATCAATTCAATGTTGTAAATCAGTTTAAATATTTAGGAATCCAAATTATGCCTAAGCTAGAATCAGTCGCCAGTGTCAACTATGAAGCCTTAATGTCAGATATCAATGAGTTAACTCAGAGATGGATGTCACTACCAATGTCGATGATCGGGAGAATCAATATACTTAAAAGTAATATTTTACCTAAAATACTTTATTTATTTCAATACATTCCCTTATCACCACCTTTAGATCTATTCTCAAGAATAAAAAAAAAGTAAATTTACCTTTACCTCTTCCCATATTCATATACTCAGATTCGGCAAAAAAATTACAAAAACAAGTTAAAAATCCATTTGTAAAGCATATGATCAAAATATGGTGTGAAGCTAAAAACTATTTAAAAGAACCACAGTTATTGTCACAATTTAGTCCAATATGGGGTAATCAATATTTTAAACCAGGGAGAGCGGACGCTGTATTTAAAGTATGGAATTTAAAAGGGATACAAAAGATTCAGGATTTATATTTGCCATGTGCAGACAACATAATGTCTTTTGAAGAGCTGAGGATCAAATTTAATCTCAATAGAACACATATTTTTAAATATCTTCAACTTAGAAACTTTATTCGATCAAATCAAAATAAAGCTCTCACTCGACCTATTTATTCATCCTTGGAAAAAATGATGATGAAAGATAGTAAAGGAAAGGGTATTATTTCAGAGTTTTATAACTCATTGACACTATCTTCAAGTGAAAATTCACTGAAAAGATTAAACTACTGGAAAGAAGATCTGCAAATTGAAATTTCAGAGGAACAATGGGAATTGGCTTGTACAGAAGCTCAAACCAAATCAATAAATGCACGCCTTAAATTGATACATTTCAAATGGTTAATGCGGATGTATGTTACACCGGAGGAGTTAAATAGATACAACAAAAATATACCAGATACATGCACAAAATGCATGGAAAGTAAAGGAACCCTATTTCATTGTTTATGGGAATGTAGATTAATAAGAATGTTTTGGGAAGAGGTGAGGGTAACAATTGAAAAAATAATCTCAAAACAAATCATATTGAATCCTAAACTGTTTTTGTTGGGTCTGTACCCAGAAAAGCATAATTTTAATAAAAGTGAAAGAACATTCATAGACCTCAGTTTGCTTAATGCCAAAAAATGTATTGCACTATTATGGAAAAAGACTCATAGACCAGATGTGACTCAGTGGTTAAGACAGATGTTAACAAACCTTCCATTAGAAAGAATAACATATATACTGAGATCAAAGGAAATTGTGTTTGAGAATATATGGAGACCTTTTATTGATTATGTAAAAAATTTAAACATAACTCTTGAAGAAGAAGATGAATGATGTGTGTGGACCTTGTAAATTCCAAACTGGTGAACATAATATGTATACTTATGTATTGGATTGTCTAGACTAAACAGAGGAGCATTGTTGAAGACTTGATTTTGTTGGTGGTTGTTGGTGTTTTTAGTGCATTTTTTTTTTTGTAGTACTTTAGTGTTAGTGTTTGATTGTTTGTATCATGTTTGTTAAAAAAAAAAAAAAAGGTTCAATAAAGATATTGTGGAAAAAAAAATGGCGAAATACGACAAATTTGAGGTCTCTAGCTTGCTACCATCCAGCCACAGAAGCCCAGCTGCCGCCGCCAGTACCATATGGCGTGCTCTCCAGACGGACTCCAGACAGGCTCCAGCAGGCAGTTCGGAATAGCGGAAGCGTTTGGATGAATTACTAAATACAACCGTGACAGTGAGTGGTATAAGTACCTGACACATGCAGTATCTGGTTGAGGAGATGGTTCCATTTAACACAGTGGAGAAACCATTTGACTCTAATGCACATCCACTTGCCTGGTGGCAAGACAACCAGAATAGATTTCCTCTTCTCTCCAAAGTTGCTCGCAAATACATGTGCATCTGTGCAACAAGCACGCCATCAGAAAGAGTTTTCAGTGCTGCTGGGAACATTGTTACACCACTCCGATCCTCTCTGAAACCACACAAGGTTAACATGCTGGTTTTCCTGGCGCACAACAAAGACATGACAGCCTGAAATGACTTGATCCTTTGTGTTCATTTTGTTCATTTATTCTTTTATAGTCTTTAAACATTTAGTGCGTGATGCTGTATGAGTTTTTCACTGTTTCCTTGGCATGATTTTTCCCCCACATATGTATTCTGCAGCTTTACAGAAACAGTTTTCAAAAAATCAGTATAAATACAGTGCGTTACTTTGTTTTTTGGCAGTTTATATTTAGCCTATTACCATTTGTCAAAAAAAAAAGACAAATTGTTGTGCTCCATGGTTGTCTCGCATATGATTGTTCTCTATACGCACCGTATTGAGTCTCTCTTGTGGTTAGCAATAAAGCATAGCCTATAATGTTTTAAAAACTGCCACTTTTGTAGGGTCAAAACAAAAAATGTACACATTAATACTCTACTAATAAACGAAATTCGTAGAGCACTGAAAGGACATAAAGCGTGTTATTTTTTTGGTGTGATTGCTTGTGGCAGATGGGGGAAATCGAGGTGAGAAAATATCCTAAATTTAATAAAATAATGGCTGGTTGGGCTCTTTCTGAGAGGAGTGTTTATGAGCCTGGTGATTAAGCTCTGAAACAGCTACTGCAGAGTGCATTGCTTGTTTGCTGTGTGAATGGGATTTTTCGGACAGTGGCAATATTGTCCAAAAATCACGATGGAGAGACAGGCGGAGTCCTGCACGGAGTCTGTCCTGTTTAAATAAGCTGAACGTCGCCGTTCTCTTCAACCAGTCCACACACCCTAGTTGAAATGCTGGAGTTACCGCCACTGCTTTTTGAAAACGATCCAAGTTTTTTTCTGTTTGCTTGTTGTTGTTTTTTTTAACAGAATCAGCAGCTCATGACTATAACAAGACCTGAGCTCCGCACACAAATTGACAGCGGAGCTGCAGGGACTTTGTCAACACACACCTTCCATCATTTGCCACATAAATTATGAACCTTGTGTTTAAATTAGGAGATCACAGGGTCCGAAAAACATTTGCAATAATACCGCATACCACGGTGTTGAGCTGTCCACTGTCACCACAGGGGAAATTCCTCTACCGCGACAGCTCTAGTTCCCACAAAAAGGGGGGTTATCCCCATTTGAAGTAATGCATGGCAAACCTTACCTGTTACCACCATTAAGACCATTTAATTCAAGCGATGAGGAAGTGTGCTTAGCTGATTATATGCGAAAAATGCCTCACAAAGATGTTGTGCACGCTACTCTCCCCAGGATGGACCACAATGAAGGACAGACCATAGCAAACCCAGGAGACCTGGTCCTCATCAAAACCATCAAAAAGAAAAACTGGGCTGAACCTCCATGGCAAAGACCACACAAAGTCATCCTGTCAACACCAACCGCCATAAAGGTCAAAGGACGGGACTCTTGGGTTCATTTGACATATTGCACACTTTACCCCATTCAAAACCCCCAGCAGGTCACTGTTTAAGTATACAAGTGTCGGCTGATGGCACACAGTGTCCAGTAATGGCTTGCTTAGCAAAACAACCTATTGGTTATCATGGAAAGACAAAGCTCAAGAGGGAAAAGGCTAAAATCAGAAAGGTGTGAATGGTACACATGTTTTTTCCTCATCCTCATCCTTGTAGCAGCACACTTGATTTGGTTGCTTTTAGGGACACCAATACCTATTAATCGTAGAGCTAGACAGGTTACTCACGTACATCACGACTGGTTGGAGGGACCAGGCTATGATGACCGTGTTTATGCTGGCAATGTATGGTTGAAGTATGTCAACCACACAGCCAGAACAGCTAATCGTACAAACTGTCATGTGTATTCTTTAATCCCACTCTCAGCTGGTCAAATATCTGTTACTGCTAAACCAATGGAACTGTCAGAAGCTGTTTGTTTCTTGCAAGAGGCTATGTATGGAAATAGTACAGCAAGCATCAACTTGAATCACACCTGCCCTATTGCCTATGACTCTACTGATCAGAGGCACGATGACACCCCTTACTCTGTAAAGGCAAGATTAACCTCACCAGGAAATTTTTCCTTTTGTCTAAGAGGGTGTGGGAATGTCTCTTTGGCCAGTTTATCAATTTCCAAGTGTGTAACGGTGCATAGTACAGCTCGCCCCTGTATTGCCACCTGCCGGACTAACACAGTGGGCAAAAGCTGTCCTGAAGTTCCCTATTGTCAGTCTACAAGTCTGGAAGGCGATGCCACCATGCAGGAGCTCTGCAGCACCGCAGTTTGTGATTCTCACAAGTACGGCATGTTCATGGTGACTGGGGGATGGTGGCTATGTGGCCATCGTGCGTATTCACACTTACCCATGAACTGGGGAGGGGTGTGCGCCCCCGTCGTGGTGACTGACCATATCATCATAATGTAGGCAGAAGAGGTGAGCAGGGTGAAGAGAGATGCCCCTTTTTCACCACATGATCCCATCTGGGGCTCAGATGTACCAGGAGAATTCAAGTTAAAAACTACTGGGTAGAAGATAGCCAGTTCTTTGTTTCCTTGGGTGGGAGTGGCTAAGAATCCCTTATTAATTGAAACAACTAGTTATAGTCTACAATCAGCTGTTAATTTTTCTTTGTCTGTTTTATCGGGAATAAAAGAAGCGTTCACAGCTCTTAAACTTATGCTGACCCAAAATAGGATGGTTCTGAAACTGCCGCCCAAGGGTGTGTGTGTGCGCAATAGTAGGGGCCTATTGTTGTACTTTTATCCCTGAGAATGATGCAGATGGACACGTCATTGCCTCAGCAATACGGAACTTAACAGCCTTACAGGCTGCCATGGCCAAAGACAATGTCAGTGATGTGTGACCTGGTTTAGTTGGTTATTTTCTTCATGGAGGGGTCTCATTGTGAACCTAGCAATGATTTTTGTGATTATATTTCTGGTCTTTTCTTGTGTTATTCCATGTATCCCTAAAATGACAATGAAACTTGTGCACATTAACCTAGTAGTGTATCATGGAGCGGTCACAAAGGCTGATGAGGATGACGAACAAACAGTGTAAGCTCAAGGTGTCTCTCCATCCTTCCCAGTACAGAGTAAAAGTATGATTGACATGCAGAAAACCGAGAGGAGTTGCATAAGCAAGATGTGAAGCTGAAATGTACTATCTGTAAATACATTTATGAAGACTTTGAAATATTACTTTTATTACTTTTATTTTTTTTTATCTTTATATAAGCTATGATAGCACATATATCTATATTAATCTGATTTGTATTGCTTGTATTTTGCTATGTCTATTTTATTTTTAGTTAGTTTTATTTTCCTCCTAGAGAACTATCTGTTAAGCAGCGCCTGGGGCAGCAGGGTCGCATGACAGACTTTCCCCATCCTAGCTAGTTAGGATCTGTTGCATGTGAACACACTGGAGCTTAGCATAGCTGTCTGGTGGGGTTTTTGCCATCATAACTTGTAACCACTTTTCTTTTATGATGCCTTTTGGGCATCAAAGGGGGGAAAATGATGGGAAAATTTCATGTTTTGTAAAATGCTAAGTCTCAGAGCCGGTGTGAAAGAATGCCTGCTCAGCTGTACTATCGCTCTGTGAAAGTACGGATGTACAGTATTTGGGTGACTGATGCATGAGTGAGTGATAATCTGTAGAACTAGTCTGTGCCAGATGTACTGAACCAATCCTCGTGGACAATTTCAAGCTACCCCTCAGATAAGGAAGAGTTTAAGAGGACTCAGTGATGCATGTTTGAATAGAATGATGCGCAGAGAGGCTCTGAGACTATTTCTGTATTGTTCCCACTGGCCAGTGTTCATTAAATTTACTGAAACTTTGATCCTGCCTGATTTTTGACTTCTGGTTATGAGGAATTTTTCTAACACGTCCCTGTGGAAAAGTCTCTGTACTTTGTTCCGGTCTTCAAAGCAGTGTAGAGCTTGTTCCATTCTGTTATAGCTTTGTATGAGAAGGCTGATTGTCCAAAAGCAGTTTTACATAGGGGGATACAACAATGCCACCAAGAGAAAGTCCTTGTTATTCTGGTGTTTTGTTCAGAAGTTAGGTACACAAAAGTCTTAAGAGGTGGGGGTGCAGAACCATGGATAATTTTGTTTCTCACAGGGAGGCCACAGAACGTGCGGGTTGGCAGCAACAACTCCCAGACTAACTAACTAACTAACTAACCTGCACTTATATAGCGCTTTCAGACCATCACACTGAGCACAGGTGTCCTACAAGGGTGCGTGCTCAGCCCGCTGTTCTTCACCCTACTGATCCATGACTGTGTACCAGCCTAAAGCACCAACCACATCATCAAGTTTGCGGATCACACAACGGTGTTGGGCCTCATCACCAACAATGAGGAGGCCAACTACAGAAATGAGCCAACTAGTTCAGTGGTGTAAAGACAATAATCTCTTCCTGAACGTGGGAAAAACCAAGGAGATTGTGGTTGACTTCAGGAGGGGGACACACACAGCATCCCCCTCTGATCATCAATGGAGCAGCTGTGGAGAGGGTGAGCAACACCAAGTTCCTGGGGATGCACATCTCAGAGGACTTCTCCTGGTCCAACAACACTACATCACTGGCCAAGAAGGCTCAAACTCACCTTCATTTCCTCTGCAAATTGAGGACAGCATGAGTTCCATCCCCCTATCATGTGCTCATTCTACTGGGGCACCACTGAGAGCACCCTCACCAGCTGCATCACGGTGTGGTATGGAAGCTACACCGCCTCTTACCGGAAGACACTACAACAATGAAATGTGCCAGCAAGATTATCGGTGCCCCTCTGTCCCTGCTCTCAAACATCTACCTCACCTGCAGAGCCATCAACATTGCAGGTGACACCTCCCACCCCTCACATTCCCTCTTCAGCCCCCTGCTCTTGGGAAAAAGGTACCGGAGCCTCCGGGCCCACTCCACAAGACTGCTAAACAGCTTTGCTCACCAGGCCAATAAGGACCCTGAACTCTGTCCACTCCCCTCACCGCCACCCATGGACCGTAACGCACTCACCCGCACAATAACTACCTCAGGTGTTGGCACAGAAAGACTGGTACACCAACAGTAATACATCTAGTGCTGTATGTCTCTGCACCTTACTGCAACCATTTGCACAAATGCCATACCTGCTGCTATCTGTTATTGCAATACTGATCATGTGGAGTCCAATCTGTCACTGTCTGCACCTACATTACCACATCAAACATGCATCTACGAGTATTACTGCGCTACATTTTCTGTATACAAGATTGCTGGGTTTTATCGTTTATCTTTATTTGCACTATAGGGTGTCTGGGTTTCATCCTTTACTGTTATTTGCACTACGGGTAGCATTATCGTACATAGACGGCTGTTGTTTTTCCAGCCTTATTCCTTTTTTTATATTATGCACACCACTGAAGAGAGAGTAACAGCAGTTCAATTCTCCTGTATGTCCTGTACATACAGTAGTATTGACAAATAAAATCTTTGAATAATTTTAAAAACCAACCGTATATTTGCATACATGATTATATTTTCATATTTATATTTTCAACGTCTCCCACTTGAGGTGTTTCAGGCACGTCCCACTGGGAGGAGACCCCGGGGCAGACCCAGGACTCGGTGGAGAGACTATGTCTCCCAGCTAGTCTGGGAACGCCTTGGTATCCCCTCTGAAGAGCTGGAGCAGGTGGCTGGGGAGAGGGAAGTCTGGGCTTCTCTGCTTGAACTGCTGCCTCCGCGACCCGGACCTCCGGAAAAGCGGTAGAAGATGGATGGATGGATGGATTATATTTTCAAAGCTTAACATCTTGTGTTTGGCAAGTATACCACAATGGTGATACTGTAGTGTCGTCTTATCTAGAATTTCGAAGGATTTTTTTATACAGGGATTCCAAGGGTTTCAGAGTCGTACTATTGGCATGTGACCAGCATGAGATGCAATAGGAAAATGTGTTAAAATCATGGCATTCAGAAAGGTTTTTGATCCTTTTAGAGTAGTATTAAGCCATTTTGATACTTTCTCCATTGCAATCTAAAAAATTTAAAATATTATCCTTTATCTATTAGCATTTAGTAACAGAACTGGACAGCAATTGGATATCATTTCCCCGTTGTGGGACTAATAAAGGCTCATCTTTTCTTAACTTGTCAGCCACTTGTTTGGCATCCTTCCCATGTGTGTAGATGACTGTGTCATCTGCATGCATCTGAATTTTTATGCTATCTTCACATACTGATGACAAATCATTAATATACAAAGTAAAAAGCAGTGGGCCTAAAATTTAACCTTGTGGTACTCCCATGGTACATGCCTTTGATTGGGATACAATATTGTTTATACACACACACTGGGAGCGACGTCTGTTTAAAAAAAAATAGGCAGTGCTGGAGTTGGATTTATTGTCTTGATTAACAAACCACAATACCTTCGTGGTGATGGACTCTGTTTCATCTGAAAATGCGAAGCAAAGTGAGCAAAGTGTACTAAATCGCTAGCATGCTAACTACTAGCCACCGGCATTGGCTACGTTTTGATCTCAGGTCTTCTGCAGTACCGACTCAACAGGTATATGTTTTATGAACACATTACTTTTGCTCTTGACAATATTTAATTTGTTTACATGTGTGTGATAGGCATCTTCATGCTGATTGAGATGTTAAGCAACAGTTACTGGCTACATTTAGAAGGGACTATTTTTTTTTTCTCAGCTGCACAAAATAACTGGTTAAATCAACAAATCATAATATTTTGTCCAGTATTGCTGTCATTTAATAAAGTGTGCTTGCGTTACTGTTGTATAAAAGCAATATCATACTCAAGGTCTATACAGTATCAATGAATATACTAACTACGGGTGTGATACTCTAATGCCCTCTGCGCATCGCACCTGCAGTTACTATATTCAATAATACCGTACTCCCTCTCGCGTAATATTGCTTAATTTGGGGTAGGAGCGGTTCAGGAGATGGCGTGGGTTGTCAATAACCGGAAGGTTGGCGGTTCGAATCCTGCTCTCCCCAGCCAAGTCCAAGTCAAGTCTTTAGTCACTTTATGGTTGTAATATCTAAGAAATGTAAAATATCCTTTATCTATTAGCATTTAGTAACAGAAATGGCCAGCAGTTGGATATCATTACTTAAAACAGGTTGATGAAATTCAATAAAACACAGTGAAAGTTTCTGTTATAGATTTAACGTCAGCATTTTTTTTTAAAATCAGAAGTTCTTTTCTTGAGAAACAGTCATGTTTCATGGATCCAATTACTGTATGTGTTCTTTTAACAGTGAAAATCACCTGACTTTTATTCCTAAAGGAAATTCAGTGTTTTAGATGTTTTTGATGAAAACAGTAACAACTAGAAAAGCACTCGGAGAGCGCAGACCTCCGCCAAGCGCCACAGTTCCCCCCTATACAGTGTTTGTGTGTACGTTTTCAGATTCCTTGACCATGAAAACATATGACTAGCAATTGGATTCACAATGATAGGATTAGTGGTTCAGTAGTAAAAGCATTACCTCCTTGGCGGAGGTAATAAACTGAAGTGTTGCTGTTGTGTCCATCTCCTCCATCTGCAAAGTGCCAGGCTGCGACCTGTCAAGGCATACCTCATGCCTCCCTTATTGGGGGGGGGGGCTTTCACACCTGTACTGACCTCATGCCTCCCTTATTGGGGGGGGGGCTTTCACACCTGTACTGAGTACTTAAAAACTGTATTTATCGGCAGATGAAAGAAAACTGAAGCAAAAACAAACAAACAAAAACTAAACAAACAGCAACTGCAACATGAACTATTTCAAACATATTTATTCAAATGTACACTTATATGGACACAATCTTGAGCCATAACTTTTTGGTAATGTGAAAATAATAAGCCAAGTAGCACAAAAAAAATTGCTGTCAGGAAACAATGTTGGCACCAAATCACTGAAGTGATCTGCCACCAATGGGGGTAGATTGTGCTCTGCCACAAAATGACAAAACATCACTTCTGCTAGTGATGCATTGGATTTGGAAGGCATCGGTTCTCTCACTGGCTGAAAATGTTCATCCATCGATCGAATTTGGCTACACAGTTTTTGTGGCCCTGTGTAGCAAAGTGCGACTTCAGGTCGAAAATCCCTGATGCAGTCACTTTTAGCATTAGAGTCACACATATCAGGCGCAGCATTACTGGCGCCGGGATTCCTCTCTGTTCCGGAGCCGCAGGACAAAAGAAGGTGCGATAATGGTTGCCGTGGGTTTTATTGGGTTTGCGCTCCGCGGAAAAAAGAGGATTTGGAAACTTCCCCGGCAGAGAGCTGGTTTTTGCGCAGTCCCTATGGCTGCCCAGGGAATTTCTTCCAAATAATCCGGCGCCGGACAGCTGCCCGTCTCAGCTTTTGCAGCGTAGTGCAAACACAGGCACACTGGCGGGCCCTGGCCACCACTGTTTTCCGCGTGCTTTTGTGCCTAAAACTTTGAAGAACACGGAGTTTGTGTTCGTCAGACACGACGACCAGCGCCCTCTATTGCCCCTGCACACATGTTGAAAATGGCCGTATCTCACAATGTTAAAGAATCCTTTAAAAAATTCCTGTATCCAGACGGTGATCCGGATCATCCCCAAAATTTAATCAGTTCTTCCTTGTACCATTTCCAACAAGGCCTGAAAGTTTCATCGAAATCCGTCCAAAACTTTTTGAGTTATCTTGCTAACCAACAGACAGACAAACAGACAAACAAACAGACAGACAAACGCTGGCAAAAACATAACCTCCTCCCGGCCTTCGGCCTGGCGGAGGTAACTAGAAAAGCACTCATAGAGCGCATACCTCCGCCAAGGCTCCTTCCGTTTCTCATGGATCACCTCCAAAATGTAATGGGTTTGTGTGTAGGCCTATAGCCACTTGTGGTGAAAATGGCATCAAAGTCTGTCCATCAGTTTTGGAGTATTGTTGCTAACACACTGTGAGAAGATAAGAGCCTTGGCTGAGGTATGGATTCTCAGATCATCACCAAAATATAATGAGTTCCTCTGTAGCCAAGAACCACCTCTGGTGAAAATTCATCCAAATCCATGCAGTAGTTTTTGTGCAATCCTGCTGCACAAATACAAACAAAGCCCTTGGTGGAGGTATGCACTCTCAGATCATCACCAAAATGTAATCATCTGTTTCCTGTGCCATTACACACCTTTCCTGAAAATTTTATCAAAATCTGTTCATAACTTTTTGAGTATTGTTGCTAACATACTGTGAGAAGATAAAAGCCTTGGCTGAGGTATGCATTCTCAGATCATCACCAAAATATAATGGGTTCCTCTCTAGCCCAAGAACCACCTCTGGGGGAAATTTCATCCAAATCCATCCAGTGGTTTTTGTGTAATCCTGCTGCACACATACAAACAAAGCCCTTGGTGGAGGTACGCACTCTCACATCATCACCAAAATCTAACCATCTGTTCCCCGTGCCATTACACACCTTTCCTGAAAATTTCGTCAAAATCCGTTCATAACTTTTTGAGTTATGTTGGTAACAGACAGACAGACAGACAAACCCCAGTAAAAACATTATCTCCTTGGCGGAGGTAATAAAAGATTTGTTGACAAGTCCCAAATCTCAAGTCCAAGTCAAGTCTGAAGTCATTGTATATGTGACTTAAGTGTGACTTGAGTCCAAGACTCAGACTCAAGTCCCCATCTCTGCCAAAGACCAAAAAAAGGTACTTTCTGCCTTCTAGCTTGGCGCTGAGAATAAATAGACCTTTGACCTTTTAAAATAAGCCTTTATTGCACACTTCAAAAAAAGTAAGCACACCAACATCATTCCACCAAGCGTGTCACATTGGAAAAAGTGCAAACTGAAATGTATGGGGGAAAAGAAAAGTTGGTTCCCCAACCACGGGGGGGGGGGAGCACAAAAAAAAGTGCACTCCTTGTGCCGGTCCCAACCTCAGGTAAACGGGGAGGGTTGCATCAGGAAGAGCATCCAGCATAAAATCCTTGCCAAATCAAATATGCAGAGAGGGAGAGGAAGGGGGGGGGGGGGAGAGAGAGAGAGAGACTTGACTTTTAAAAAAGGCTTTATTGCACATTCCGAAATTGCAAAAAGACCAATATCACTTGTCCAAGAGTGTCACATCTCAAAAGTGCAAACATAACTCATCCCCCTGACCCACAGAACACAAAACATTCCCTACAGCCCATCTATTGATGAATGCCTCCAAACTGTCCACCATTTAATAGTAAGAGAACTCCACCCGGAGTCTGACTTTCAACAAGACCTTGAAAGCGGACACGGGATCCACATTGGCAGCGTTGCTTGCCCGATGTTTCCTCGTCAGCCAGATGGCAAGCTTAGCAGTACCAGATAGGAAGTTCATCAAAGTGTGGGCAGCCTTCCTTGCCACTTTATACTTCGGACCGTAAATGAACAGACCAAAAGAGAAACGTTCACCCAAAGCCCGAAACCACTCGCACAAAATCTCAAAAAGTCCAGATAAACGAAAACATTGGACAAACAAATGCTCGAGGGTCTCAACTTGGGAACAAAACAAACATTCCCCCCCAACAGTCGGATCAAGGTGTGCCCTGTATTTATTCGTAGCTATTGCCCCATGCACAATCCTCCACTGGAGATCTGCTGTGCGTTTCTAAATAGGTAGCTTGTACATGCACCGCCAGCCTTTTGGGGAGACCTCTGGCCCCAAACAACCCGCCCACCTCGACTCCGTGACATCCTTCAGAGAGCGCAGATTCAGAACCTTCACACAGATGTGATACACCGCCCTTGTCCCGACAAACTGGAACTTGCCCAGGCGAGGAATCCTGAAGGTCATTAGGTAATCCTCTCCTCCCTGCCACTCCCCCACAGCTGGAGTTATGGAAATTGCAGGAAAGGTGGACGCAGTGTTGTCATCCCATTGATTGGAAAGAGTGCGGTTTGTCGCAAACGCTCGAAGCGGTTGCAGCAGGGCGGCGCACACGTCCTCCACCACCCTTTGCAGCAGTCTGACAGATGTAATGTTGGCACTCCGCCTCAGTGTATCCATCGATGTGGTCGACATCCTCATAAGATGACCAAGCTTGGTACAGCGTGCCTCCCACAAACAACTCCGCAGACTGAATCAGAATCAGAAAAAGATTTATTGCCAAGCGCATTTACAAGTAAATAACAGGTAAATATACGAGGGATTTGACTTGACACTGAGAACATCATGAATGACATTATCAATGACGCGGCAGCCATGGAGGCGCCTGTCAACAGGAGGGGAACAGGAAGCAATGGGGGAAAAGGGGGGGGGGGGGGGTAAACACAATAGGAGAGAGAAAAAAGCATTGTTTATCAGAATATAGTTCATATATGACCGATATTATGATTACAAGAAAAAAACTCTCAATGCACAATTAGCAGACAATAGAATCCACACAATGACACAAAGAGAGCAGTGGATGAATATCTTCAAGTCAGTATAGTGTATCAGTGTGTGTGTGTGTGAGTGAGTTGAATGCAATCAGTGGCAATCAGTTGGAGGACAACAAAAGTCTCTTCCCGCAGCAGATGTTTTGACTACAGTCTGAAGCAGAGGGCACATGTCCTTGAGCACGGCAGATGGAATGGTTTGCCAGACAGCTGTCCTTGAGAGTCAAATGCTGCCCGCCAGTGTTATGAAAACAAATATACTGTAGATTATCTGGAGGACTGAGTGCTGAGGGCACCGAAAGAAACAGGTCGAATAGCACTGACTTCAGAGAAAAAACTTTCTATTCTCTTACAGATTCAGTGCTCCAATCCTTCATGGCCAGGCACTGAAATCAATTCATGGACGGCTCTCAGCGTGATCGTGATGTAATCCATCTTCCTGTACAGTTCTCCATTAGCCACTGTCAGAGTCCTGCCCAGTTGGTCAATTTGATGAGTGAGCCTCGCCGGGTCCGCTTTTTGATAGGCTCTCTCCATCTTCTTCAATTTACGGTACACCAGAACAATCCCAGATCCAATCAGTAGAATTCCGATGACCATTGCTCCGAAAAGGTATAAATCTTCAATATCTTCGATAGAAAGATCACACAGGCACAAGAGTTTCCAATTGCTTGTGTCCTTAAAATAACCCGCAGCAGCAGTTCCTGCGGGGCAGATCGGCTCCCCCGGGCCAGATTTTCTCGTTGAAAAAACAGTGTCAATTGCGTTCAAAGCCCAGGTTATTAAATCCATAATTTCGTTCGATAATCAGCAGTAAAGACACGCAGACAGACGATAGCAAGCTGGGATCCAGTCAGTTAGGGAAGGAGAGAGATAAGGAGCAGAGCTGGAGCTGGGAAGAAAAGCGTCTGCTCTCTTTGGAGGGCGGAAGTGAGAAGGTGACAGACTGCAGCACCTCAGCTTCGATGAATCGATTGAAAAACAGTGGCTCCTCGAACAGCCACATGCCCGGCATCTCGTCACGGAAGCGGGCCACGTTGAAGACTCACCATGCATGCAAAACGGACATGTAAAAAGCAGATAGTCCAGTAAGGTCCACCTCCCCAGATGTCATGAGGAAGAGCTGCTTATCATAGCAGTTTAGCAGTGTCCATCCAGCAGGGTCCGCATCCGTAAAGGAGGCGTTGTGCAGTTCGAAGCCTGAAGCTGGCGATCTTGGAATGTATGTCCACCAGGCCCTGTCCCCCCTCGGCCACAGGCAGGTAGAGAACAGGCGCACGGACCCAGTGGCGACCAGACCAAAAGAAGTCCACGATGATCTTCTGAATCTCCTCCACGAGGCTCCTGGGCGGTGTCAAAGCCACCAGCCTATGCCAGAGAGCCGAGGCAACCAGATTATTCGCAACCAGAACCCTGCGCCTATATGACAGCTGTGGTAGCAACCATTTCCATTTAGAAAAGCGAGCACACACCTTGTCCTTAACACCCTCCCAGTTCTTTCGTTCAAAAGCCTCCGTACCCAGAAAAACCCCCAACACTTTGAGACCGGCCGTCCCCCACTGAAGACCGCCGGGTAGGCGAGGGACGCCTTGACGCGACCAGTGGCCCGCCAATAGACCCTCACTCTTGGCCCAATTAACCCATGCAGAAGATGCCCTTTCATAAACTGTCAAAGTGTCCACCAGAAGCTGCACATCCCCGTTGGAGGTGATGAAAACGTTGACGTCATCCGCATAAGCAGACAAGACGATCGGGCGGCAACAGCTTGATGGCCCCGGCAGAACCAGACCACCCAGCCGAGCGCGCAACCTGCACAGCAAAGGCTCAAAAGCCAAGCTGTACAGCTGACCCGAGAGTGGACACCCCTGGCGTATTCCCTGGAGTACAGGGATTGGCCGACTCAGGCCCACCCCCACCTTCACCAAACACTCAGCTCCAGTATATAACAGATTGACCCACCTCAAAAACATATTTCCAAAACCAAACCCCCTCAGGGTAGAAAACAAATAGGAATGGTCAACCCTATCAAAGGCCTTTTCCTGGTCCAAAGACACAATCCCGAACTGTAAGTCATGACATTTACTGAGCTGGAGAACGTCACGTATGAGGAAAACATTGTCCATAATGTTCCGGTCAGGAATACAATATGTTTGATCCTTATCCACGATCAAATCCAAGACATTTTTCAGTCTGTTCGCCAGGGCCTTGGAAAGCACCTTGTAGTCCATGCAAAGAAGAGCCACGGGCCTCCAGTTTTTCAGCAGGGCCAAGTCCCCCTGCTTTGGCAACAGAGACAGCACTGCACGGCGGCAGGAGACAGGTCACGTTCCCTTCCTGTAACAGGCAGTCAGAACGTCATAGAAGTCTGATCCAATAATATTCCAAAAATGCTTAAAAAATTCTGAAGAAAGGCCATCAAGTCCAGGCGCGCGTCCCAGCGTCATCTGATTCACAGCCACAGTCAACTCATCCAAAGTCAGTGCACAGTCCAGTGCAGCCCTGTCGTCTGGGCCGAGCACCGGAAGGGCCTCTAAGAGCTGAGTTTGAGATTCTTTGCAACACGTTCCCGCAGCAAACAGGGCCCCGTAGTAATCCACTGCATGGCGCCACATCTCGGATGGGTTCGTAGTCAGGCGACCATCTGGGAGTGTCAAGCAAGCCATCAGCTTCTTTTTCGCAGTAGACTTCTCCAAATTGAAGAAGAAGGACGTTGGTGCATCCATGTCCTGCAGGCGAGTGAAGCGCGACCTCACTAGCGCCCCCTCCACTCTGCCCTGCATGAATGTGCGCAGGGCCGATTTCTTCTCCTGCAGCAAAGGACCAGCGGTAGAATCCCGACCCGTAACCAAGTTGGCCTCCAGCCTCTTGACAGCGTCCTCAAGTTCACTGACCTTGGCGTTGATGATAACAGTTGAGTTCGCAGCGTACCGTTGACAAAAAAGGCGAATTTGCACTTTGCCAACGTCCCACCACTGTTCGAGGGAACCAAAACGAGCCTTTGTGGTCCTCCAGTGTTCCCAGAAGCACACAAAATACTGACAAAAGGCGTTGTCCTGTAGGAGCTTGTTACTGAAGTGCCAATATGATTTTGCCCGTTTCCCTGGTGAGTTCAGTAACACCGCAGTAGCCAGATGATGATCCGTGAAGCCGACGGGACTTATGTTACTGTAAAGGAGGCCGGGGCTACAGGTTCTAGAAACAAATATCCTGTCTAATCTAGTAGCACTGACAACACCGTCAGTGACCCTGACCCAGGTATACCGTCTCGCATTTGCATTTTTAGACCTCCACGTGTCCACTAAGTCGAACTACACAGTGAAATTTTCCAAGATTCTAGAAGACTGCAGATGAGGTTCTGCATTAGTGCGAACTACAGTGAAGTCCAAGGTACAGTTGAAATCACCAGCAACAACAAGTTGTTCTTGGTGATAGTGCTACAATTCAGTAGTCAGTATATTGAAAAAGGCAACCCTTTCTGCGCCGTAGTTTAGCGCGTAAACATTAACCAGGCAAAACACGGAATCCCCTATTTGTGCCCTAACAAGAAGCTGCCTGCCCCTCACAATCTCCACACCGATAAAATTTGTGCATTTGCTGATTCCCCAAACAAAATGGTCACTCCTGCGCTTAGATTGGTGCCGTGACTGAGTGAAAATGGGCCTTTCCACCACAAGCCCCAGTCGACTTCATCTGCCAAAGTGGTATGAGTTTCCTGCAAAAATAAAATGTTGAGACCTTTCCGTTTGAACATGTCACTAATGAATCCCCTCTTATGATTACCCCTCCCACCATTGATGTTTAAGGTCCCTAATTGTATTTTCTGCATTATGGCGATAGTTGTGAGGAGCACCGTGCTTTGCCATGGAAATCATTCCATCTTTGCGCGCTTGGCCTTTTGTCCCCCTGCTGATTTATGCAGGGCTGTGAGGTGCTTCTCCAGGCGGAAGCGTTTTCTTTTATCCAGGAGGTCAACACCAACCTGCTTCCTCAGTACATTAACAGACCGAATGAATTTGTCAGTGTCACTGAAGTAATCTGCGACGTCCACGGCCCTATTATTATAGGTTCCATCCAGGAAAGCATTTATTTCGTCTAGTGAATACAAATGCGCAGTGGCATCGCCAGTTGCCCCAATAGACTCATTTTTAGCAGACACAGCGTCAGTTTCACACTCCATTCCCTTGTCAGCACAACTCTGCTGACTGTTAGATTCAGCTGGCACGTCAGCTGGTGCAGCTGATCCTTCATCAGTCACGTGTTCCGGGGTGGCGCCTACATCAGCCAACCGGCGGTGTTCCGCCTGCTGCTCTGAAGTTGCAGCAGGCTGCGGAAGCACAGCCGCTGATGTCACACAGCGTGATGCTGAGTCAACGTCATTGACTGCTTGTGCGCCATCTCCAGTCACGCCCCCAGCTGCAGGCTGCGCTGCGGGTGCCACAGGCCGACTGTCCACAGCCACAGCGGCAGGCTCCGGAGCAGGAGCAGCGGAAGGCCCCGCAACGTCGTCCGCAGCTGCGGCGGGTGCGGAGGCGTCACTGGCAGGCTGTGCGGCCCTGCCGGGCTCCATCGCGGCGGAAGCCCCCGCAACGCCGTCCGCAGCAGCGTCGCGAGCGGAAGGTGCACCGGCCACCCCAGCCGCGGCTCCACCAGAGCCCCCCGCCGGACGCCTGTGCGGGCAGGCGAAACGTTTATGGCCCACGTCGCCACATTCAAAACACTTCATCTGTCCCGAGCTCGCATACACCATATAGTACCCGTCCCCATGTTTGACCCGGAAGGACACGTCCAGAGTTTGAGTGGGCGAGTCTAGAAACATGAACACCTGTCACCTGAGTGATTTCACATGTTTAAAGTCGGCTTCCCTGATTCCCAAACTGACGTGTCTAAACGGGCCCGCAAACTTCCCGAATCTATGGAGCTCCGCCGCCAACTGCTCGTCAGTAATGAAAGGTGGAACACCTGAGACGGTAATAAGCGTCGATAGAACTGATAAGGGGGACACCTGGACAGACATGTCCCCGATTACAATACCGCTCGCAACCAGAGCGTGGACATCCTCCTCAGTAGCGAGAAACACAACTACAGCCCTATTCATCCTGGATGCATAGCGGATCGCAGCAGGGCCCACCTGGGCACCCACAGCCATAAGGACCCCCCTCACAGCAACAGTGTCGTCCAGGGGAACGATCCGCACCCCCCGGCGGATAGACGGAGGTGGCACCTCGAAGGTCGCCATCCTTCTCCCCAAAAATCAAGAGTTTATTATGCGGGCAGTGATGGAAAAACAAAAAAAAAAGTCCAATAGACCACGGAGTTCCCCATTTCCGTCCTCCTCCTTCGCCGACGAGAGCGAGAGAGAGAGATCTAATCTTTATTTTTAAAAAGTTTTTGATATTTCTTTCTCCTGTGGCACTGAGTATTTCCCCAAGGTACTGACCAGTTTGAAGTTCTAGTACTGTGACAACCCTAGTGTGCTGTGTAGCCTTAATCTCCTTCTACTGTCCTAGTAGGTGACAAATTAATTAGCAATCAATAAGAGGAATGGTATAAAGAATAATTTCTAACAGTACAGATTGATTTGAATGTATTCTTCATTAAAATGACATTGTATAAGTACACAAAATCATTAAAACAAATGGATAACACAAAAAAGTACAAGCACTTGATTGATTTACTGTAAGTTCCCATCTCTACAGACAGGGCATGAGGAAATATTCTTTTGCATCCTTTTGCCACATGCATATGAAGTGTGTTCATGTAGAGGTGATACCATCAATTGATTAGTAGTATATAGGAGAAGACAGAGACAGAATAGTCTGTGTAGTACATATATCAAAAGCTGCATTACTGCACAGTTGTACCCTAGCAACTATGGTGATCGCCTCAAGGCTGATAAGCTCTCAGCACTTGCCCAAACACACATAAACAGCAATTATAAAAGAAACTGCCCCTCAATTTATGAAATATAGCAGGACTGAAAGGTGTTTATCTTAACTATATATAATTCGCTATTTCCACTCCACAAGCAGCTGACGGACACGCACGAAAACACTTTTGCTCTCTACTCATAAGGGGACAGGACTGCAAGAATTTCAATATTAGTCCACATTATTATATCAGAGGGACAGCTCAGGTCGAGCGGTTTGAAAACAAAGTAAGAGAGGCAAGGCTTAGATGGTTTGGACATGTGCAGAGGAGGGATAGTGGATATGCTGGACAAAAGATGATGAAGATGGAGCTGCCAGGCAGGAGGAAAAGAAGAAGACCCCAGAGAAGATTCATTGATGTAGTAAAGGACATTATTAGTCCACATTATTAGACATAGCTCACAATATCAATAAAAATTACTGTCATTATCAGTAAACTGTAATTCCATATCAGTCACAACCATCACAAGAAGACCACATTTGTATTCTCTACTTCAACCCAACCTTCTTTGATCCGAGTGCCTACTGTTCATCATTGAGGATCGCTGGGTTTAGCAGCAAACTCCCACGCATACAGTATTTTGTACATTTCACGCACATTGTTTCATGATTCGAATATAAAGCAATGACGCTGCTCTGGCCCCCAGGCACAGAGGAATGTACTGTAATTCCAGTGATGTACGCTGCTTAATGCAGTACAGTACATTACATCCACTAAGTCCAATGATAGCTGTGGACATTCAGAACATGGCAAAAAGTTTTAACATATACAGAAAAATATATCAAAAGATATAACATCCTTGGTCTGTGTTGGTGCATCAGAGAAAGATAGTTCCAGTTTCATCGTTTAACCCCACTTTGCATTCACTGCTTTCTTTTAGGCTCTCTTTATTCCCCTTGCCTTTATTCTACTCTTCTGCCCCTGTGTTTGTGTCAAATGCTGCGTGAAGTGAGGGTAGGTCCACAGTTGGACTGCAGGCACAGCAGGAAACCTCAGGAACAACAGAAAAAGTAACAGAAAAAAGAAAAAACACAAACTCTTGTAGCACCTCTCATTTCTCCCACTCAATGTCATATTTCTCAAACAGCTGTTTTCATTTTTTTACCCTGACATTCTCAGTAGACTGTTCAATCTCTATTTCATATTCTCCTGAAATCCTGGGTAATTCTTGCTGAAAATCTGCAGAATTTGTCCAGCACGGTAATGTAGCAGTTAGTTCTGTTGCCCAGGGCTTCAAAGTACCCAGCTCAAGTTGAGAGTCTCTTTTCTGCGCTAGTTTGTGTGTCTTCTCTGAATAATGAAAACTTAGATGAGGGGGGTCATTGTACAGAGGTAGAATCAGAACAGGAAGTGTCTCAGTTTCAATAGGTCATTCAAAGCCCGTCTTCTTTTTCTTGCTCCAGGAAAGGATAATACACTTTTTTTCTGAAATCAATGAATAGTCAAAGACAAAACAATGAAAAATAAAAATTGGAACAATGACAGATAAATTTTGAGTGGCTCTTTTTTTTTTAACTGGACTTTTTGGGCCTGTGTTTTCAGAAAAAAAGAGCCTCAATGTCTTTATCAGATGTTTTTGCTCGGACATATTATTGCTCAGTTTGAATTATATTCAAATCAAAACTAGCTTAGCTATACCAGAGTGGTGGCCTAGTGCTAGAGCATTATCCCCACAGCTGGAAGGTCGTGGGTTCAAATAGCAGCTGGGTCATACCAAAAGACCATAAAAAAAAAAAAAATTGTACTTCCCGCTTTCTAGCTTGGTGCTCAGCATAACAGAATGGAGGAAGGAAAAGTTGTTTGTAGCGGCGTCCTGCATGACAGCGGCACCTCTGATTCTAGATGTGATTAACACTGTAGATAGGAGAAACGTAATTTTGTTCTACTATACATAAATGGCTGTATGGATTGAATGACAATAAAATTGGCTTCTCTCTTCTCTATACTTGTGTAAGGTAATAAGATAGTAGTGAAGCCCCTCACAGTACCAGTAAATATACAGGGAACAGACATCGAGATGGTGACATCCTATAAGTACCTGGGTATTCATCTGAACAATAAACTAGACTGGTCACACAATACTGATGCACTCTACAAGAAGGGACAGCGCAGGCTGTTCCTGCTGAGGAGACTCAGGTCTTTTGGTGTACAAGGGGCGCTGCTGAAGTCATTCTATGACACGGTGGTGGCATCAGCCATCACTTTTGGAGTGGTCTGCTGGGGCAGTGGCATTACTGCAGCCGATAGGAAGAGACTGAACAAACTGATTAAGAAAGCTAGCTCTGTCCTGGGGCAGCGCCTTGATCCGATGGAGGAGATAGGAGAGAGAAGGACGGTGGCTAAACTGTCATCTCTGCTGGAGTCCGAGTTCCACCCTATGCAGGACATACTGAATGCACTGAGGAGCTCATTTAGCAGCAGACTACATCATCCCAGGTGCACAACCGAGAGGTTTCGTAGGTCCTTCCTACCAACGGCTGTCAGACTGTACAACCTAAGCAGGGCTGCTCGCAGAGATAGCAAAAGACGTAACAAACAAACAAACTAATAGTTTTTTGAATGCAAAAGATGCAATAGACTTACACAATGGTCCCCTCCGGCATACAACTAGGAACATACCGGTCGCTATGGAGGGTGAGAATATGTATGGGCACATAATCATACCATGTAGGATAACTAAGTAGACAGTTATGCTGTTTCATTCCATCTAGCAACAATGCTCTGCACTGTGTGTGTTTATATATTTGCATATTTATTCCATCTAGCTACAATGCTCAGCACTGGGTGTGTTTATATATTTATATATCTACATATTATTCCATCTAGCTACATTGCTCCGCACTGTGTGTGTTTATATACTTGCATATTTATTCCACCTAGCTGCAATGCTCCGTACTGTGGGTGTTTATATATTTACATATTTATTCCATCTAGCTACAATGCTCTGCACTGTGTTCATATATTCATATATTTATTCCATCCAGCTACAATGCTCTGCACTGTGTGTCTGTGTGTGTGTGTATATATATATATTTTATAGTAATACGTACATATGTTTATTAGCTGCTCTTGCTTGCTTGTTTTTTTTCTTGCCTTCTGATTGTTGCTCTGAGTGTTGCTATCCCTGTGCTGTTGCAATCCTGGAATTTCCCCGTTGTGGGACTAATAAAGGCTTATCTTATCTTATCTTATCTTATCTTAAGTAGCACAATTTTTTAAAATTATACATTTTTGTATGGACCTGATGAGTATGTGTTTTGTCAATTTTTTCTTTATTGTTCTCTTCCTCCAAGCAAAAGCAGTGCATTTTTGACTTTGCAAATTAGACAATGACAAGCACAAGCACGCAAGTCAATATTTTTCAAAGACAAAAGCGTAATTCAGAACACCAATGTTGATGTGACAGAAATAAGTGCAGATATGAAAATATGGAGGCCAGCATGAATATAAGTGTTGAAAAACATAAATAGATAAACAAAAAGGAAAATAAGAATACTGAGAACACAAAACTGTCACTCAGCAGGAGTGGATGTGACTAAAGGATGCTCATTTTCTCCATTGATATGCAAGTGGTGCACAGATCTGTGGACTCACGTGCGAGTATATGTGGTCAATTTTGTGAAGAGTATGCTATCAGACAACTAATTAGGCCGACCTCAGCATATCTCTCTTAGTGTGTGCAGCATGGTAATTAATTCCCCACGAGTACTGGCTGCTGCACGGTGTCCATGAGATTTTGTGTGCATGTATGTTTGTGTATGTTAATAATTAGTGGGGTTCTCGTTTCTGGGCTGTCCGGTCATGCCTGAATGAGTTTTCTCATTTCCAGGTTGAGCGGCTATCCCAGCGTGGTACATCTCACTCCAACATGACAAGTAATGGTGTGTGAGTATACGTAAGTAGAATACAGTTATAACATAAATCTACTCTACATGGTAGATGAATAACGTGTGTACCTCCTATAAGAAATCAGACTGACTGACATCAATTTCTTTTCAGCTGAAAAAAAATGTTTCAGGAGAATAAAAATTTGCTTTTGAGATATTGAATAATTTGATTTTTGTTTTTAGGGGAAAAAAATCACAGCAGACCAGAAAGCAGTGGAAAGTTGCTGAGGGCCTTTCCCCCACCCAGACAACCTCCCTCCCCCAGCAAAGATGGAATAAAGATAAAATTACATTGCTATGTCAAGTGAAGTAATTTCAAGTGTAGAATTAGATAATGCACTACACTCTTAAAAGTGCATTCAGATCAAATGTAAAGCAGGAACTTTCACCATGGATTACATATAATGTCAATGTAAAAATACAAATACACGACAATTCACGTCTGAGCGAGTTGTAGTCTTACAGAGGGGCGGGGCTGGCCTCATAACTTCTGCAGCTGATTTTTACCTGCTGTGGAAATCCCGAAAATGCCATCATATTTATAGTTGCATTGTTATCTGTCAGGGTGCTCAGTTGAGGAAAAAGTCACTGCCTCCTCCAGAAACTGCACCTGGATGATGGTTCTTTACAATCCTAGCCTGCTAGCCCTTGTTAGCACATCAGCAGCAAGAGCACCTGAGTGAATACAAGCTGCAGAGCTCAAGTCCATCTGTCTGCAGGTGAGTGGCAGTCTCATTTTCAAACTCGTTTACTCTCCAATGTTGATACTCACTCTGATGATGTTGGAATCTCAAGGCTGATTAGCTATCGTGACCAACTCGCCGGACACAAATCTGCAAATTTATGTGCATTCACGTCTTTACATTGGCTTTATATGTAAGCACGCTGTGTGAAAATTTTGCTTCGTGTTTGGTCTGAAGACACAAGTCTGGTTCCAGGGAGAAAAACCCAGCAGGAATGGTTGAGAGAGAAGTGGACCAGAGGAAGGCCCTAGAACCCTGTATATATGCATGTATGTAGTAATATACAGTATAAAGAATGTGAACAGATAGAGATTAGGAAGGAAGACAAGGGAATCATACCCACATTTAAATAATTACTTTCCCCAACCGTATTTACAAGGTGTGAATTATCTGAAGAATCAACATTGTTGCTCTTTGAAAGCATGTACCTGCATCATAATCCACAAACTGTCAAAACATAAGCTGCATAAAATAGCCTTAAAAAGACAACAAAATTGCTGATCACAATATTAACATGATGGCAGCCAAATTACACTGCTTCTGTTTTATTAGGTCAAAGTCTTCCACCAAGAACTTTCTACCAGCACTGTTACTGCTGTGCATCACAAAGAAAATGTGACACCATCTAAGCATGAACTGAATGCATTATATGTGATATAATGTAAGCAGTTTTGAACAAATTAGCAGCTCCTCCTCGAGGGACACTGTTGCCATCTAGTGTTATACTCTGGCTGAGACAACGCACACTGCACACCACCAATTCACTCAATATTCTGCAGGAAACCACAGCTACAACAGCATATCAGGACATTAATTGAGTGTAAATGGGGGACCGGTGTGTGAAGCACTACTGTCAGCACATGCACGTGTATGTCTGAGTGAGAAAGAGAGCCGGAGACAAAGAAATGCCAGCAGCATCTCAAGTCTTTTTGGAACCCTTGCTGTGTTCTTAATGGTTGTTGAGAGGACAAGTCATTGACACCTGAGGGGATCATATGGGACTACCCTCCTTATAATGATATTATCATGGTGATGGCGAAATGTGCACACATGCATAAATACAAGTCACACATGGGCAAAAATGAACATTTAACCTAAGGGGGTTGGATCAAATTTCTTTTTTCCAGCTTTCAAAAGTAAAATCCTTCAGAAAGGCTTGTTTCAGGCAGTAAAGTTGCTTCATCAAAACCATGCACACAGTGAACAAGATTTATACCTGAATGATTTAAAACCTACTCTAGAAAACTCTATTAAGACAAATAATCAGCTGGAATTTAAAATATCCTTGAATTATTAAAACAATCTTCTGGGTAATCAGTTATTCATCTGTTCCATCATTTGGTGTTAACAGCATATGACAGACATTATATTTTGCATTCTTTTCACTTTTTCTGATCCTGACTGATTTGAATCTGCTGACATTGAATGCCGCTGGTGGCGGTGTTTCTTTGTTCTCCTCTGGAAGTGCTACATGCTGGAAGGTGGTTCATGTGTTACACAGAACTAAAAGATGCTCTGGAGCAGAGAAGGAATTATTACAGCAAACTGCAGTTCAACATAGAAAAGTCACTCACGAGGGGCTCACTAGAGAAGCATCTGATAGTTCCTCTGATATTTACTGTCAAAAAAGATTCAATTTTAAATTATTTCTTCTTCTCCTTCTCTTGGCTGCTCCTTTCAAGGGTCTTCACAGTAGAATATCTGCCGCCATCTCACCCTATCCCTTGCAACCTCTTCTCTCACACCAACCATCGCCATGTCCTCCTTCACTACATCCATGAATCTTCTCTGGCCTTCCTCTTTTCCTCTTGCCTGGTAGCTCTGTCTTCAACATCATTTGTCCAATATATCAATTATCTTATGATAAAATCATTCACATCAACAAAGCAGTCCCAGGTGTTTTAAGTGATACTGAAGTATAGAATTTTTTTCCCCTATAGCCAGGTAAAGATGGGTGAATTTGCTAACGTTCTTCTGAGGCTGTGCTGTGAGGGCATGGTTATGAACTTTTCATCTTTTCACTGACCAGAGTAGCTCCTTCTGCCTCCATTTCAACAAAAAGACCGTCATGCTCAACTCCTTACGGGCATCCTCTTCCTGTTTTGTTTACATGAAATCTGACATATTTTGCATAATTACACAAGAAAATTAGTGTTTATCATGATATATTCTAGAGCTATCCCAATCCAAGTCATTTAAGTCACTGAAAACTAGCCGATACCAAGTCACAATCCGATACTTAAATACAGCTGATAACAGAATTATGAGCATTCCTATAAAAATTTTAATTTTTTAAAATGTACTTCCCACGTAGTGTTAATTAGCACAAAGAATTTTAAACACAGCTTTTCCAAACATCCTAGTTTTCTTTAGAAAGCACAAATTATTTTACTTTGCACATAGAAACAAAATAATTTCACAAAAACCAAAAACTACCAGGGTCAGTATTATGAGCCCCACAAAAACCTGACCTTTTTATTGAGCCAAAGCACAAACCACTTCTGTGCAATGATGTGCTCTAACTTTGTAATACTCAATGGTTGTACAATTGAGTCAAAACTGAGGGTTATCTTCCAATTTACATACAGTATAAAAGCTTCAGCAAGGGTTTGAACTCTCACTTGAGAAAGCGTCATATCAAAAACAAAAGAAAAAAAATCTGTTTAAACTTGAGAAAAAGAATTGTTGATGCTCACAAAGCAGGAGATAGATCTACAAAGTAATCACAGCATTTCCAAGGGTCAAGAACTGGAGTGAGAAGCATCATCAAGAAATTCAGAGTACAGGACAAACCTGGCAGAGGTAGGAAGTGAAAGATTTCAAAGACTCTGGAAAGAAAAGTAGTGAGAGATGTGTCTAAACACCCAAGAACTGCCACTATGACATTAGTGAATGATTTAACCAAGTCGGGAATTCTAGTCTTAAAGAAGACAATCACTAGAATCCTGTACAGGAATGGACTGTGAGGTTGCAGAACAAGAAAACCTCCACTTATGCAGACGAGACCATTTCAAGTAAGACTGAAGTATGTCAAGGATAACCTGGAGAATGCATACTGGAAGCATGCCCTTTGGTCAGATGAGACAAAACTAGAGCACTTTGGCCATAGAGACACCACTGATGATTGGCGAAAGAAGGGAGCTGCATACAGCCCAAAGAACACTGTCCCCACAGTGAAACACAGTGGTGGGAGTATTATGCTGTGGCAATGCTTCTGTACGTCTGGAACTGGGAATCTCATCAAGATGGAAGGAATCATGAAGATAAGTGAAGATTTTGAAAGAAACCCTCAAACAGTCAGCAGGAAAACTGGATATGGGTCATCACTTTGTCTTCCAACACAACAATGACCCAAAATGTGTGTCGCTCCTGGTGAAAAACTACCTCCAGAAGACCAAAATGAACGTTACAGACTGGCCTGACTGGAATCCTATTGAAAATCTGTGGGATGAACTGAAGACCAAGGAACACACCAGAAGACCATCAAATATGGAGAAGCTTGAGAGATTGGCCAAAGAAAAATGGGCTGGGATGGCTCAGGGGACGTCTGTGAGACTTGCTGAAAACTACAACTAACAAGTGCAGGCTTTTATCCAGCAAAAAGGATACACAGTTGACTATTAGCATCAGGGGGCTCATAATTTTGACTCTGGTAGTTTTTGGTTTATGTGAAAATTTTGTTTCTGTGAGCAAAGTAAAGTAATGTACACATCGAAAAAAAAAAATAGGATGTTTGGAAAAGCAGTGTTAAAAATTCATTGTGCTGTTTAACATCACATGGGAAATAAATGAATTTTTCCATAGGTGGCTTATAATTTTGTCCTCAAGTCTATTCCTACAACACATTCTTGCAAACTACACACCATTGAGTGCAATAAAAATATTTTTAAAAAAAATCAATGCCATTTATTTGGTATACATATCAATAGCTAGATAGATAGATGAATACTTTTATTAATCCCCATGGGGAAATTCTAATATCTGATGACTCCCAATACATACAACAAAACATCATGAAAAATATATCACCTAAAATATCTCAATAAATAAAATAAAATAATGCCTAACTGACATGAGCGTGCGCTTTACGCACGTATAAATGGAAACGACAAGCCCACTTGCAGGTGAAGAGAGTGTTTTAATAAATATGGAGTCAAACAAACAACAAATGTCCAACATAGTATTTCATGAAGGTTAGCTGTACAACAGGTGAATACAGTTCAACGGAGTCAAGTTTGGACTTAGAGGAAAGCCGTTTACATAAGCCCCAGGGTAAAACTGGCCGCTGGGGGAAACCAGAAATGTAAACCGGGAAGCAGGACTTACATAGCAGTGTCGGAGTACAATTGGGCTCTGGGAAACAACAACAACCGTAGTCCAGGGGAAAAAGTCCAAACACGAGAAGCAGGCTGAACAGAACAACTTACTGTGTGCAGGGCGAAGACAATACAATGCACCGGCAATGCACAGGAGGGCGGACAGGGCTTAAGTAACACCAGCCCTGATGATCACCGTGATTGCCAGTGCGAATCAGTGATCGAAGAGTTGATGGGAAGCAAGTGTGAATGATAGTGTGTGTGTGTATGGGCGAGAGTGTGTGTATGAGTGCATGTGAATCTGAGCAGGGAGAGGAACAGACGATGACAGATTGGAATCACCTGTCAGAAACTGACAGGACAGGGGGGAGTGGCTACCTGAGGCAAAAGGCACAGAAAACTATATGGAAAGCCAAAATAACTTGAATCTGACAAAAGTGGTAATAAATAAAAAGTCTATGAAAATTAACCAATGAAAATCAGACAATGCTTTTGAATTGTGGTTCAAAAGAATTATTTTAAAAAACAAACTCATGAAACATATGGAACAGGAAACCGTCATGAAGCCTGAGCTTGGGAACCACCAGCTCGGCTCATGACACTAAAGCCCCTTTTCCACTAGCCCCACATGGTCCTACACGGTACGCCTCGGCCCGCTTTTGTAGCCTTTTCCATTATACCCAGCACCGGTTAACAGGTCCTATTTTTGTACCTATTCGAGGCCAGGGTACAACTGTGCTGAGTCGAGCCGAGATGTGACGTCAACAGACTGCGAGCCACTGATTGGTAAGGGCATAACGTCATGAAAGCGTCCGTCTTCTGTGGAATCTATACGACCGCCATTTGCAATATTTCACGGACTCGGTCACCGAGTAAATACGATATTAATACAGATGGCATTGTAGGTTTTGCGGAAATCTACACTGTGGTCCAACGAAGAGGTGCAGAGTTTTCTGTGCTTGGTGGCAGATCCACAGTGAGAGGAGCAACCCGCCCCGTTACAGATGCAGCCCAGCATAGAACCGGACTACGGACAAGCTGAAGACGAACGTGAGAGAACCATCGATGGTGAATGATTTGTAATATTGTGCATCTGTTCGCTTATTTATCTTGTTGGTGGTAAGCTCACTTTTTTTGAGCAATACAGCGCCGTCCTGTGCTGGCTAACGAGTGTTAGCTAGTAGCCAGTTAGCTAGTAGCCAACTCTGCTGATTCGCGCTCGTTTTGTCCTAAGTATTCGCTTGTGAGAGCAAAACGATGAAATATTTTAATCCTGGTTAAAGTCCTAGTTTGTGTACGTGTTGCACTTTGGTGCTGTGCATTAAGCTGTGTGTAATTTCTTCCTAGAATCTGTTTCCACATGCCAGGGGTTAGCCTCCCTCAGTGTTTATGTTGTGGATACAGGTCAAGTGGACCCCAGGATCCAAAATCTCAACATATTCAAGTGCATTTTCAAACCAGTGATTTATAAAGTGATTCATATAATTTGCTAAAGCATCAGAATAGACCCAAACACCTATTCTGTGGATTTTCAAAAAAAAAAAAAAAAGTGTTGGAACAGTGTTTTCGTGCTGTTTCTGTTCCACCATAAATCCCTGGATTGATAATGTACTTGTACATGTACAGAGTGGATCGTGCGGTGCTCACTTGTCAGGGAAACGAAGCATTTTTGTCACATCCCACCACTGACTTTCACAAGTGTATTTCCCTAATACAGGTACATCTCCAAAAATCAGAATGTCATGGAAAAAATTCAATATTTTTTGTCACTCATTTCGGAAAGTGAAATCCGTATATTATATAGATTCATTACACAGACAGTGATATATTTCAAGCGTTTATTTATTTTAATTTGGATGATTATGGCTTACAGCCCCTGAAAACCCCAAATTCAATTTGGCAAAAAATTAGAATATTACATAAAATTAATTTAAAAAAATAGTTTTTAAATAGAAATGTTGGCCGCTGAAGTGTTGGTTAATATGGGCTGTAGCCATAATCATCAAAATTAAAATAAACACTTGCAATATATCACTGTCCCTGTAATGAATCTATATATCTGTTTCACTTTCTGAAATGAGTGACAAAAATATTGAACTTTTTCATGATATTCTAATTTTTGAGATGTGCCTGTATATGTTTTGAACTTGCTTTAACTAACCACCATCCATTTCTGTCTTTGGTCTAGACAAGAGGAAAGGAAAAGCAGCCAGCCCACAACGGACCTCGCCACTGTGGAAAGTACTGAAATCCTTTGCTTTTATAGGTAAAGTGCCAAAACCAAAGTAGCACAATTTCCACTTAATATAAAAGGGACTGAACTGAGCTTTATTTGACTGTGTGAATATTAATTACAGAATAATTGAAAATGACTGGCACATCAACTGTAAAATAAACCGCTTGTTAATGTATTTATTTTTTTGTCAGATCACTTGTGTGATCCTTTGTGAGTTATATTCATAACTGTATGTTGCACTTTTGGGGAATGGGAGTTGTCCAGTCATCAATATGATTTAGTTTATATGTGTAGTTTATAGTCTATCATCAATAAACTCATGGAGTAACAGGACACATTACAAATATTTGAGACCCATTGTAGTGCTTCCTTTTATGTTTTAGCAATAAAAGTACAAAACACCACCCACACTTGAAGCCAGGGCAAGAAGAGACACAGCGGTGACAAAGCGGTGGCTAAACTTTTATTGATAAAAACTCCATATTTTGACTGAGCGACTCCATACTCGGTGATGCACACCTTCAGTTAAAGTACTAGATTCCATTCAAGTGAATGTATTAATTCCTTCTGATTGCTGAGGCCACAGTAAAAACAGATGATTTTAAATGTAACCCAGCCCTTGTAAAATCTACTTTACTGAAGTGCAGCTACATGAAAATTGTGGTTAAATACAACAACGAAGTACTTTATTGTCACATTCAAATTGTAATCGCTCCTGTTTTGTTTTTCTTTTGAATTCTTGGATGGAATATAGGTGGGCAATATAAGCTGCAGCTTCAGCCATCACCCATTTCGGATAACCTATGTTGAACTGTATGATCAGAGGAGTTATTGTTTAATTTGACCTTGTTAGATTTTTTTTCCCCCTTTGTTATATTATTCTATTTTCTTTTAATCTTTACTTTTAATCTATTCGAAATAAAGGTTCATTCATTCATTCACATTCCACCACTGGCTTTTAGCAACAAGTGTATTTCCCAAATATGTTTTAAACTTGCTTTAATTAACCACCACCCATTTCTGTCTTTTGTCTAGGCAAGAGGGAAATGATCCACCCAAACCGGACCTTGCCTCACTATTTACAGAGATGCAGGCCTAAAATCTGCTGAACCGGGTCCAGCTTGAGTGGCACATCCCAGCTGCTTCTCAGTGAGGCAGCGTGGCTGGCGTGTGTGACCCATTCAAAGGTTTTTTTGTTTTTTTGTTTTTTTTTTTACAGTTTGAATTTTGCACATTCTGAATAATCTGGAATTTGCTGCTGATTGTAATAAACAATTTAGTGACTTATGTGTTTGCATCATGATTTTCTATTTTGTCTGTTAAGACACCGGTGGGAAAAGAGTCAACAGTACAAACCATTTATCAGTGACTTTGAAAATAATGGCTCATTTTTAAAAAAAAAGTAACCAAAACAATTATTTTAACTGAAGACTGCATTGTTGGATGTGCCACCGCAGAAGACCCTGCACACTTTAGTGACAGTACCAGTATATGGAGGAATTCTGGGCCATATTAGCATCTGTTCTTCATCATAATGGGTTTGGGCAGGGGTGTCCAATCATGTGCCATGGAGGGCCAAGACCCTGCAGGTTTTACCTCCAAACAGTGTCTTCAACAGCAGATTCCACTGAATTTCTTCCACTTACTGCTGATCAGTGAGAACACCTGCTGAAGAGACTGGGTAGAAGAGAGAACCTGCAGGGTCTTGACCCCCCATGACACATGATTGGAAACCCCCAGGTTAGGGTTTAATGGGATTTAACATTTTAACACAAACTGCTTTATGGTTCATAATTCTGTTGACAGACTTACACCAAACCAAAAGTGATTTCTCAAACTGCTGGACTGTTCTTAGTCAGCTTTTCCAATCTGTTAGTATTTAATTTGTGCCATATGGTGGTAACCTTCACATATAAAAAAGAGACATCTGCAAAAACTTCAAAGGTTTATTGTCAGTGCAATTCCCAGTGCAATACTACATGAATGCATGTATAGTACATTGTTGATGCAGAGAATATATATTTCTACAGTACATGTATCTAGTAAATCAAGTATTTTCCATGTAACCTTGTGACTGCATTATTGTAACTGTTTTTAATCCTAGATCAAGTTTGTTTTGGCCTAAAATGCATCATAATTGTCAAATATATCTTATTATACCTAACTCAGTACTGTTTACTTTTTGAATATATATTTTGTGGCTAATATAGTTATTAACCTGGCGATCAAGTTGTGTCAGCTGATCATTTTTTGCCATGACACCACTTCAGACTCAGTACTGCTGGAGCAGGTACATCCATGATGTCTCAACAGTCTCTCCATGATTTTCACGCAGATCAGAGCAATTTGTTGCACAGGAAATAAACGTTTCTACAGACATTCTAAAGCTCTATAACCACTGATCGTTTGTGAAGCTGGGGTGACATCAGTGATGGGCTGTGTTGACATCAGTGACAGGCTGTGTTGAAGTGTTGAACGACCGACCGTTTGAAGCGGTAATTTTCCCACAACAGAGCCATTTGAAACACACACACACAGCATACATATTTTAGTACCTAACAGCGATAACTTCCAGACATTACAGTGTAGTACGACGTATTTACAGCAAACTAGCATTAGCAACCATTAGCTTACCGTCATATGACCTAGTTTGTATCCTCACGTCTTTGGCTCTCCCAGAAGCTGCAGTACTATTCCAGAGTGTTTCGTCTCGCTGCCTGTACCCTTGTCTGGCGGTCCTTTTTGGCATTTACGGTGACAAAAAGCCACAGACCGAGGAGTCGCCTTGTACAGCCACCATGTTATGTTTTGCTTGGGTTGCGTGTTTTACGTCACGGGAGTGTGGCGCCGCCTTGCTGTAAAAAAAATTCCACCCACCCCAGGCATACCCTGCTGTAATGGAAACACAACCGAGGCCGAAACGAGTAATGGCGAGTAGAGTAAGGCCGACTGGGGCCAGTGGAAAAGGGCCATAACAGCATATATTACATTTAGTCCATTCCAGACAACCTGACAAGCATTCTATATGCATGCACATAAAAGCATGTGTATCTACACGTATGTATGTGCATGCTGGTGGTGGTGGTGATGGGGGGGGGGGGGGGGGGGCGTTGTCAAGGATCTCTGCCTTCCAGGATACTGTGAAACATCCTGATGGCTGCTGGAACAAAAGATCTCCTATACCGCTCAGTCCACAAGCGCAGCAAGCTCAACCGCTCACTATCGCCGCTTCTCTGTCCTACCAAGGTGCAATGAAGGGGGTGGTTGGCATTGTTCATTATAACCCACAACTTGTCCCTCATCCGCCTATCCACCACAACCCCCAGCGGGTTGAACTTCCTCTTCACCCCTAACCCAGCCTTCTTGACAAGACTATCCAGTCGTCTGGTGTCCCTTGCTGTTACGTTGCCTCTCAAACAAACAGCCGCATAAAAGATGACACTCACCACCACAGTCTGCTAAAACATAGTCAGCAACTCCCGGCAGACATCAAAAGACCTAAGTCTCCGCAGAAAAAACAATCTACTCTGTCCCTTCCTGTAGAGCGCCTCAGTGTTAGCAGACCACTCAAAGTTACTGTGCAGGTACAAGCCCAAATATTTATAGGTGTGTACTATCTCAGTTGGTTCACCCTGAATAGTAACAGGCTGCAGGGGAGGCTTGGACCTACGAAAACCCACGACTATCTCCTTGGTCTTAGTGGTGTTCAAAAGCAGGCCATTCCTCTCACTCCAAACACCGCAGACATTAACCAGGTCCCTGCACTCCATTCCTGTCCCCCCCTGCACACGTGCCACAATAACTGTATCATATACTCAAGCATATTCTACACATCAGACATGTTGGCACCACCTTCCCTGTTGCAACTCCGTACAGCTGCCATGTTATGGCAAGGCTGATATAAAACAACTGTGGATGATGGAAAACGGGGACTTGATGAACTCAGTGACCCTGATACCGACTGAGTCACAAAAGCCTTGACTGGGCCCCCAATCCGATACTTAAGACTGAACTGAAAAATCCCAAATACATTCATCAGCTGCAGTGGGAGAAATTTTGAGCTGAAAGTGAACTTTATATTTTTCGTATGTGAATGGTAATTTCATCACTATGCCTATATACAGTGGTGTAAAAATGCGTTTGCCCCATTCCCGATTTCTCATTTTTATTGTATGTTTGTTACACTTAAATGTTTCAGATCATCAAACAAATTTAAATATTAGACAAAGATAACACAAGTAAACATAAAATGCAGTTTTCAAATGAAGGTGTTTATTATTGAGGGGGGAAAAAAAATCCAAACCTACATGGCCCTGTGTGAAAAAGTGATTGCCCCCTAAATCTAATAACTGGTTGGACCACCCTTAGCAGCAACAACTGTAATTAAGCGTTTGCGAGAACTGGCAATGAGTCTTTAACAGCACTGTGCAGGAATTCTGGCCCACTCATCTTTGCAGAATTGTTGTAATTCAGCCACATTGGGGGGTTTTCGAGCAAGAACCACCTTTTTAAGCTTATGCCACAGCATCTCATTCAGATTCAGGTCAGGACTTTGACTAGACCACTCCAAAGTCTTCATTTTGTTTTTCTTAAGCCATTCAGAGGTGGACTTGCTGGTGTGTTTTGGATCATTGTCCTGCTGCAGAACCCAAGTGCACTTCAGCTTGAGCTCACGAACAGATGACCGGACATTCATCTTCAGGATTTTTTGGTAGACAGCAGAATTCATGGTTCCATTTACCACAGCAAGTCTTCCAGCTCCTGGAGCAGCAAAACAGCCCCAGACCATCACACCACCACCACCATATTTTACTGTTGGTATGATGTTCCTTTTCTGAAATGCTGTGTTACTTTTACGCCGGATGTAATGGGACACACACCTTCCAAAAAGTTCAACTTTTCTCTCGTCAGTCCACAAAGTATTTTCCCCAAAGTCTTGGGGATCATCAAGATGTTTTCTGGCAAAACTGAGACAAGCCTTTATCTTCTTTTTGCTCAGCAGTGGTTTTTGTCTTGGAACTCCGCCATGCAGGCCATTTTTGCCCAGTCTCTTTCTTATGGTGGAATCATGAACACTGACCTTAACTCAGGCAAGTGAGGCCTGCATTTCTTTGGATGTTGTTGTGGGGTCTGTTGTGTGGTCTTTTGTGATGTCTTGGATGAGTCATCGCTGCACTCTTGGGGTAATTTTGGTCAGTCGGCCACTCCTGGAAAGGTTCACCACTGTTCCATGTTTTTGCCATTTGTGGATAATGGCTCTCACTGTGTTTCGCTGGAGTCCCAAAGCTTTAGAAATGGCTTTATAACCTTTTCCAGACTGATACATCTCAATTACTTTGCTTCTCATTTGTTCCTGAATTTCTTTGGTTCGCAGCATGATGTCTAGCTTTGGAGGATCTTTTGGTCTACTTCACTTTGTCAGACAGGTCCTATTTAAGTGGTTTCCTGATTGAGAACAGGTGTGGCAGTAATCAGGCCTGGGTGTGGCTACAGAAATTGAACTCAGCTTTCCAAAGATGTGATAAACCACAGTTAATTTATGTTTCAACGGGGGTAGGGGTCAATTTTTCACACAGGGCCATGTAGGTTTGGATTTTTTTTTTATTTTACCTTTAATAATAAACACCTTCATTTAAAAACTGCATTTTGTGTTTACTTGTGTTATCTTTGTCTAATATTTAAATTAGTTTGATGAGCTGAAACATTTAAGTGCAAGTTAAGCCCACTTGGGTTCTGCAGCAGGACAATGATCCAAAACACACCAGTAAGTCCACCTCTGAATGGCTTAAGAAAAACAAAATTAAGACTTTGGAGTGGCCTAGTCAAAGTCCTGGCCTGAATCCGATTTGAGACACTGTGGCATGACCTTAAAAATGCGGTTCATGCTCGAAAACCCTCCAATGTGGCTGAATTACAACAATTCTGCAAAGATGAGTGGGCCAAAATTCCTCCACAGCGCTGTAAAAGACTCACTGCCAGTTATCACAAACGCTTGATTGCAGTTGTTGCTGTTAATTGTGGCCCAACCAGTTATTAGGTTTAGGGGGGCAATCACTTTTACACACAGGGCCATGTAGGTTTGAATTTTTTTCCCTTAATAATAAGCACCTTCATTTAAAAACTGCATTTTTTGTTTACGTGTGTTATCTTTGTCTAATATTTAAATTAGTTTGATGAGCTGTAATATTTAAGTATGACAAACATACAAAAAAATGAGAAATCAGGAAGGGGCAAACACTTTTTCACACCACTGTATGTCTGCGTACTGTATGTGTAAATGTGTGATAATCCCTTGGATGCCTTTAAGATTTAATTTTTGTATTCATCTGTGAATGTGTGTACATGTGCGTGCAGACAGGCATCTTGTTTGCCACTGCCACAAATGTAATCATAATCTTAGAAGAAACACTGAGTTTACCTATATATAACTAGATGTGTATTGGAGCCTATTCTTTCATGCACTCTGTTGGGGGTGATCAGAGTCTTGTAAAACACTGGGACATTGTGGAAGGAGGACAAATCAGGAAAAAAAGAGATTTATTGTGGTTTGATCTCACCAACATGCCCGCCAGCTTCATTTTGGACAACCATAACTTATTGTGGATAACAGAAGCATGGCAAGGCAATTTTGTGATATGGTGATTGAAACACAAACTCAATGGAAATTCAAAAAGATCCTTAACTGTAAAGGTCTCAGTACTCTTTTTTTGATTGATTAAAGACTATGCTTACAATTTTACCTCAGAACAAAATATGTTCACATTAGATATAAATTTTATTTTAAGTCTGATTAAAGTCAATCGCTTTCCTTGAAGGATAATACAACTGATCTACTGCGTTTGATCAAACCAGAATAATGTGAATCTGCAAAAATGTTTTAAATGAATCAACACAAACACACACATAAATACTGGAGACTTTGCACTAAACTTAGACCTACATGGTGTTGCACAGAGCTAAACACCACAAAAATAAATGCTTAACCCCCCGGGTAATAACATAAAACTTCCGATAAACACATGTGGTCTTCACATGTAGTTATAACTGATGCACACAGATATGTTTGCTAGAGGAACACTAAGGATTACACCCACAGAAAATCACTTGGCTTGCAAAGGATACAGCTGCATATGAGTGTGGTCGCAGACACCTGGGTATCTAACTGCAGGGGAGAAAAAACAGAGGGGAGGAGGAAACAGATGCACAGAAAAACTCAGAGCTCAGAGAGTGTCAACCTCTGCCAAGACAGCTCATTTCTTTCTGTTTAGAGTGTTTCCAGAGAAAACTGCAAGAATGCAGTTGCGATGGTGGAAAAGGCAGGTCCATGTCAGAAGTAGGTAGAATGGCAAGAAGTCAATTAATCACAGTTGACTGAACCATTCATGTCGGTTTTGTTTTTTTGTCTTTTTTTGTCCTCCTTTCTTCTCCCTTACAGTTCACTGACATAGCACGTACTTAATCAATATTACACAAGAGTGTGGTATCACTGAATATATTATTGGAGCGATTCAGTAGAAAATGAGCATAATATACTGTATTATAATAATTTCACACACATAACCAGCTAAATATTGTCCAGTGCAGCCATGGAAAAACCAGGAACAGGTCTCCCAAAGGGTATTTTGAGTTATTTACAGAGTCTAAAAGTGGGGAATCTAAGCTTACCGATGATATCTAACACATGGAAATCTGAAAAGATTTGAAGAAGATGTGGCCATCTGAATGTTAGCACCTTTTAAACTACTTCTGAGAAAATCAGCTTCAAAGTTTCCAAGGATTGTAACCTTCCAGGGGAGTCAGGTGGGGGGGTGGTAACAAAAACTGGTCTTTTTTTATGTAAAGCATCTTTGAGTGCCTTGGAAAGCGCTATACAAATAAAATGTATTATTATTATTATTATTATTATTATTATTATTTGCACGACTTAGCATGAACCCAACCCCCTTAAATGCTTATCAAAAGGAGCTCTGGAAACCGTCCTTAAGATGCTTAACCTCTTGCACTCCGTTGTACCGCGGACGGGCAAGTCTTTGCGTCCCAGAGCGCACGAGGGCACTCTCGTGCGTCCTCGAGCGCACGAGGGCACACGAGAGCGCACTGAAAAAAAAAAAAAAAAAAAAGTTCTTCCACTTCAGACACAGCCGCGAACAGATTGGATATGATTGACCTCTCATTCGACTAATAAGAGCCTTGAATTGGGTTTCTGAAACCTTGAAGAACCAATGACTGAAAACCTGGCAAGAAGGACCCGCCTACCAACGCAGCGAGCCAGTTGAAGCACAGAAGTTCGCTGAGCTGTTTTGTCAAAAGCTGGGTGAAGAGAGACTGCTGCAGCAGCCACAGGCGGTGCTTTATTTTTTTTTTTTTTTAATTCCAACAGAGTGTTTAGGATTCTCTTATATGGTCATCATAGACCGACGGAGGCTGACGACGAAGGTCGTAAATCATTCGCCAAAACCGCAATCATGGAATTATGTTTTGACCGGGTCGCGAGACCAGAACCACGAGCAGACCAGCGTCGCGTTCGTCTGACAATGAGGAAGAGAAGTTCGCCAGGACAATGTGGCTGTGAAGAGGTAAGGTGTTATAAGCCAAATTATTTTTTATCCCTGAAAATTGTAATCAAAAATGACTTTTGACCGATCGGTAAATTACAACTGTGCGGCGCACGATGTCCGAAGTGCGTGCGCCGCGGTACACGGTTCGTTCGCCGCCTCTGGACCGTGAACGCCCCCCCCCCGCCGCTACTATTCTGTAGCCGGGGGGGGACGCGGTGACAGCACTGCTGTGGCCACATCGCCACATCCGAGTGTAATCCGTCATGTAGCGATGGCCGATCTCCGTCCTCTGTAGCAAGGGGAGGGGGACAATCCCCCCCACACACACACACACAGTAGCGAGGGGGGGGGAGCCGTGGTGACTGCGCTGCTGTGGCCACATCGCCACATCCGAGTGTAATCCGTCATGTAGCAATGGCCGATCTCCGTCCTCTGTAGCAAGGGGGGGGACAAACCCCCCCCACACACACACAGACACAGCCCTGAGTGTGACCTTTCATTAGAGCCCAAAATTAAGCTTCTACATTGAAGCATTCAAAAGTTACAGACGTTTTTCCAAACTGTGCCATTTGGCACAATTTGGCACAGTTCCCAAACGCCTGGGAACTACCTGAGGAAAAAGCTGTGTAATATATTCATTTTTTGCGGTATTGTTACAAAATTTGGACCTCAGCTGAATAACACTTGGTTCTAGATTTCTGTTGCATTTTCCAGCCCGGATCTGAAGCTGTGTGTTATTTGCAAGCATTTGTATCCAAAAAAACACCCAGGCCAAATTTATTTTCTTCAAGTTCACTATGTTTAGATGACTGTAACTCAGTGGCCGGAGCACTTAGAGAGATTATGACTGTTTTGCCAAAAAATTCAAAGTGTTTTCTTTTAAATGAGACCAACCCCATGAAGATGCTGCAAAGGGTTGAAGAACAGCTTTCGATTTACTTTGGGCACATTATTTTTTGGCGTTTTTAGGAAAATTGACCGGAGTGCAAGGGGTTAAGTAGCCATGTTCTTCTACCTGAACGTGCTGCTGATTGGCCAAAATGAATAACAAAGATGTGTGAATAGCCAAACAAACCAGATATGTAAATCAACTGTGGTAGCCACGCCCCCGAAACGAGGAAGCGGTTTCGCTGATATTTCCCTCTGAAACTACTCTATTTCAAATACAAAGTTTACAGTTTTAAAATCTCCCACACTGTTATTTGAAACATGGCACACTATGCTTCTTCATGGTGTGCCATTTTGGCCAGGTCTCCCTCGAAAAAGAGATGGCAATCTCAAGGGACTTCCTGATTAAATAAAGGTTGAATAAAAATAAATAAATAAAATTATTTCAACTAGCATATTTTGAAAAAAAAAATCACATTTAAAAAAAAATAAAAGTATTTCTGTGTTTTTAAGAATCACGTCAGGCCGACTTGTTGCTGGTTTACTCGTAGTGGGTCACATATCTCTTGAGGATTTGTAGGTGACGTGACTCACGGCGGAGGTTTGTTAGCTGCATTGGGGGAATCCTTTATGCAGTCATGATTGTGTTATCACCATATAGGGATTACGAGTCTCTGATTGAGTTCTTAAATCCAACCTCAGCTTGTCCATTTTGCCGTCCATTCCCACTTTAAAGCAGTTGAGGTGACGTGGATAGCTGTTAACAGCAAACAGTGATTTAGCTTCAGGACATTTCCGTATTAGTTTAAGTGTACAGTGATCCCTCGCTACTTCGCGCTTCACCTTTCGCGCCCTCAGTGCATCGCGGATTTTTCAAAAATATTCATCAAAAATTCAAAATTGAGAAATAATGGGCGGGCGCTAGCAGAAGGCAGGGAGACTACATTAGACCATCAGGTATCAACACGGAGAGCCGCACAACTCAAAAAATCCACCTCTCTGTTCGCTGTTCTCGTGTTGGCTCGGCTCGGAAATCTCGCAAGCTGATTGGCCGAGACGTTTCACTTTATCGCTCGTGTTACGTAGTCTCGCAACGTGGAACTTTTTGCTGTTCTCTTGTGCCATTTTGTGCGAAATAGTCTTCCCGTCGAACCACTACGCCGCCTCCTGCAGCTTCTCCAGCTCTATCGGAAGCTGCCCTCGATGATCCTGCGCTTCTAGCACCTGACGATGAGGCGTCACCTGAGGAGCAGTAAAGCTCTCATTAACCTGTGAAGTAAATCATCTTCATCTTGAGTTACGTATCTTGTTATAAGAATAAAAGAGTTCTAAAAACATATTTATGTACACTTTATTTACATCTACGTATGTATGTACACGTACACACACACACACACACACGTATCATATGAGAGAGAGAGAGTGAGAGAGAATGAACGTACGTATTATTTGTGGATGACGTCATTAGGGGTGACGCTACTTCGCGGTTTTTCACTTTTCACGGTCGGTTCTGGAACCCATTAACCGCGATAAGTGAGGGATCACTGTACTACACTCGCTTTTTCTTGACATTTTCAGATGAAATAAAGCGTTGATCATCACATGCTGTGTGGACAGACATCACATTTCTTATCAATACAAGCTGTTTAATTTTTCTGCCATGTTCTGCTGCTTCCAAACAGTGTTGACTGCACAGCTTCCGGAGTGCGCAGTCAAGCAACTGCTCACACGGGACACGTTTTAAAGGGACAAGCCATGAAAGTTCTCATACACACACAGACACACGCAACAGGGATAGGGGAAAAACTGCAAAAAACTGACATGACCAAGATTATGGCTGTTCTACGCCCAGTCCTATTCATAAGTACAAGCAGTCAAGAAAAAAACTGCTTGACTAAGAAGGTAAAAGTTGGGGGCGCTGGTGAGCAGCATCATGTGAAGACGCACTTTTTCTGGGCTCCTGACCAGGGCGAACTTTCAACAAATATTCCAATTCCTCTGATCAACCCTGGGCAAACTGGGCTGAATATAACCGATGATCCTGAAGGACAAGCTGCTGTGCGCAGGGGTGGACCAGCACCTGTCATCATGGATCCTGGACTACCTCACTAACCGGCCACAGTTTGTGAGAACCCGGGACTGTGTGACCGACACGATCATCGGTAGCACCGGGGCCCCCCAGGGAACAGTTTTGGCTCCCTTCCTGTTCACCCTTTATACTGCGGACTTCTCACACAACACAACACACTGCCATCTACAGAAGTTCTTGGACGACTCTGCAATCGTCGGCCTCATCTCCAACGGAGATGAAGCTGAGTACAGAGGACTTATCCAGGACTTCGTGGACTGGTGCCATCGGAACTGCCTCCAGATCAACGCGAGGAAAACTCAGGAGCTGGTGGTGGACTGCCGCAGGCAAGGACAACCCCTCACAGCACCAGTAAACATACAGGGAACAGACATCGAGATGGTGACATCCTACAAGTACCTGGGTGTTCATCTGAACAATAAACTAGACTGGTCACACAATACCGATGCACTCTACAAGAAGGGACAGCGCAGGCTGTTCCTACTGAGGAGACTCAGGTCTTTTGGTGTACAAGGGGCGCTGCTGAAGACATTCTACGACACGGTGGTGGCATCAGCCATCACTTTTGGAGTGGTCTGCTGGGACAGTGGCATTACAGCAGCCGATAGGAAGAGACTGAACAAACTGATCAAGAAAGCTAGCTCTGTCCTGGGGCAGCGCCCTGACCCAGTGGAGGAGATAGGAGAGAGAAGGATGGGGGCTAAACTGTCATCTCTGCTGGAGTCCGAGTCCCACCCTATGCAGGACATACTGAACGCACTGAGGAGTTCATTTAGCAGCAGACTACATCATCCTAGGTGCGCAACCGAGAGGTTTCACAGGTCCTTCCTACCTACGGCAGTCAGACTGTATAACCTAAGCAGGGCTGCTCGCAGAGATAGCAAAAAAACGTGATGACCTAATAGTACTGAATGCAAAAGACGCAATAGACTTACACAATGGTCCCCTCCAGTATATACAACTAGGACAGTATCGGTCACTATGGAGGGTGACAATATGTATGGGTACATATTCATACTATGTAGGATAACTAAGTAGACGGTTATGCTGTTTATTCCATCTCGCTACAATGCTCCGCACTTTGTATATGTATTTACAGTGGGGTAAAAAAGTATTTAGTCAGCCACCAATTGTGCAAGTTCTCCCACTTTAAAGATGAGAGAGGTCTCCAATTTTCATCATAGGTATACCTCAACTATGAGAGACAAAATGAGGGAAAAAAAATCCAGAAAATCACATTCAAGGATTTTTAATGAATTAATTGGTAAATTCCTCTGTAAAATAAGTATTTGGTCAATAACAAAAGTTCATCTTAATACTTTGTTATATACCCTTTGTTGGCAATGACAGAGGTCAACTCAGAACTCAGAAAAGATTTATTGCCAAGTACATTAACAGATAACTGATAATATACGAGGGATTTGACTTGACACAGAAAACGACCTGCATTTCCGGTGACACGGCAGCATCTGTGAACGCGCCTGTCAACAGAAGGGTACAGGATGCATACGGAAGAAAGGATAATACAATAGGAAGGAGCAAAAAAACCACTGATTGTCAGAATACTGGTCATATATGATCAATATTATGATTACAAGAAAAAAAAGCCCTCAATGCACAGTTAGCAGAAAAAAAAGTTCACAAGGACACAGAGAGAGCAGTGAGTGAATAATCTTTATCATCAGTTTTTGAGTCAGTGTGGATGTAATGTTGAATGTAGGTGTTTGTATCAGTTAAGAACAACAAGGTCTCTTTGGCAGGAGATGTTTTGTCTAGCTGCTGGCATTGTCCTTGGGCCATGCAGCTGGCTGTCCGAAAGGCCGTGAGCTCAATGTTTTGAAAACAAAAAACTGCAGATAATCTGGAGGATTTGTGTGAGTAGAGTCAGATTCGTCGAATAGTACTGATCCCAGAGAGAAAAAACTTTATATTCTCTTACAGATTCAGTACTTAATCCTTCATTGCTGGACGTTGAATCCTTCATGGACGGCTCTCAGCGTAATCATGATACCTTCCTAGACAGTTCTCCATTTGCCGCTATCAGAGTCCCCTCCATTTTTTCAATTTGATGGTTGAACCTCGCCTGGCTAGCGTTTTGATAGGTTGTGTCCATCTTCATCAATTTACGGTACACCAGGACAATCCCAGATCCAATCAGAACGATCCCAATCACCATTACTACGAAGACGTACAAATCTTCTACATCTTCGATGGAAAGATCAGACAGGCACAAGAGTTTCCAATTACTTGTGTCCCTCAAATAGCCCGCAGCAGCCGTTCCTGCGGGGCAAACAACCTCCCCCGGGGCACTTTTCCTCGTTGAAAAAAATAGTGTCAATTGCGTTCAAAGCCCAGCTTATTAATTCCATAATTTCTTTCGATAATCAGCAGTAAAGACACGCAGACAGACGACAGCAAGCTGGGATCCAGTTAGTTAGGGGAGGAAGGAGATAAGTCAGAGCAAGAGAGAAGAAAAAGGCGTCTGCTCTCTTTGGAGGGCGGAAGTGAAGAAACGTTTTCTGTAAGTCTTCACAAGGTTTTCACACACTGTTGCTGGTATTTTGGCCCATTCCTACATGCAGATCTTCTCTAGAGCAGTGATGTTTTGGGGCTGTCGCTGGGCAACACAGACTTTCAACTCCCTCCAAAGATTTTCTATGGGGTTGATATTTGGAGACTGGACAGGCCACTCCAGGACCTTGAAATGCTTCTTACGAAGCCACTCCTTCGTTGCCTGGGCAGTGTGTTTGGGATCATTGTCATGCTGAAAGACCCAGCCACGTTTCATCTTCATTGCCCTTGCTGATGGAAGGAGTTTTCACTCAAAATCTCACGATACATGGCCCCATTCATTCTTTCCTTTACATGGATCAGTCGTCCTGGTCCCTTTGCAGAAAAACAGCCCCAAAGTATGATGTTTTCACCCCTATGCTTCACAGTAGGTATGGTGTTCTTTCTCCTCCAAACACGACAAGCTGAGTTTTTACCAAAAAGTTCTATTTTGGTTTCATCTGACCATATGACATTCTCCCAATCCTCTTCTGGATCATCCAAATGCTCTCTAGCAAACTTCAGATGGGCCTGGACATGTACTGGCTTAAGCAGGGGGACACGTCTGGCACTGCAGGATTTGGGTCCCTGGCGGCGTAGTGTGTTACTGATGTAGCCTTTGTTACTTTGGTCCCAGCTCTCTACAGGTCATTCACTAGGTCCCCCCATGTGGTTCTGGGATTTTTGCTCACCGTTCTCGTGATCATTTTGACCTCACGGGGTGAGATCTTGCGTGGAGCCCCAGATCAAGGGAGATTATCAGTGGTCTTGTATGTCTTCCATTTTCTAATAATTGCTCCCACAGTTGATTTCTTCATACCAAGCTGCTTACCTATTGCAGATTCAGTCTTCCCAGCCTGGTGCAGGTCGACAATTTTGTTTCTGGTGTCCTTTGACAGCTCTTTGGTCTTGGCAAAAGTAGAGTTTGGAGTCTGACTGTTTGAGGTTGTGGACAGGTGTCTTTTATACTGATGAGTTCAAACAGGTGCCATTAATACAGGTAACGAGTGGAGGACAGAGGAGCCTCTTAAAGAAGAAGTTACAGGTCTGTGAGAGCCAGAAATCTTGCTTGTTTGTAGGTGACCAAATACTTATTTTACAGAGGAATTTACCAATTAATTCATTAAAAATCCTTCAATGTGATTTTTTGGATTTTTTTTTCTCATTTTGTCTCTCATAGTTGAGGTATACCTATGATGAAAATTGGAGACCCCTCTCATCTTTTAAGTGGGAGAACTTGCACAATTGGTGGCTGACTAAATACTTTTTTGCCCCACTGTATATATTGATGTGTATGTATGTATATCCACTGCTCTTATTTATATCTTCCGTATCTTCTTAATTATTGCTCTGAGTGTTGCTATCCCTGTGCTGTTGCAATCCTGGAATTTCCCCATTGTGGGACTAATAAAGGCTCATCTTATCTTATCTTATCTTGAATATACATTGGAGTAAAACGCTTAGGCGCCAGAACTATATTTTTATATTTTTCCAACGACTTTTTTGAAGGCGCCATGAACAGGAACAAGCCCAGCAAGGAGGAGGTCGTTAAAGCCTCCAGTTCAGCTAAAGCCTCTGAGGGGGAACCGACTGATCTGTCCGAGGTGATGGCCGCTATTGTGAGCAGCGAAAACAGGATACTGGCCCACAGAGATCTAAAGATGAAGGATCTAGATGCAAAAATTGATTCCATCATAGAGGATGTGGCAAAACAAGAGACCTGCCTGGGAGACCTGGAAGACGGCCTGAATACGTACTCAGACAAGACGGTCAACATGGAGGGAGACGTCAGCCAGCTAAAGTCAGAAGTTGCCTCATTGCACCTGAAGCTGGAGGACCTGGAGGGACCTGGAGGGACGGCAACGTTGCTGTAATGCACAAATCATTGGCATAAAGGAAGGGCTAGAGAACAGTGAAGGTCAGCGACCCATGGCAGCCATTGCCAAGATTCTACAGGAGCTACTGAACCTCAACTTCACCCCGATGCTAGACCGGGCCCATCGTAGTCTACATCCTACACCTAATGAGGGAGAACCCCCTAGGGTCATTGTGGTAAAATTTCATTACTTTCAGGAGAGAGAGGAGATTCTCCATAAAGCAACACCTTTAGCCCTGCTTTGCCTCCATGGTAGGAGAGTGAGCATTTTTCCCGGATTATACCGCTGCCGTAGCTAAGAAGAGAATGGCTTTCTCTGAAGCCAAGCGGCTCCTCCGGGGCTGCCAGGGCATCAAGTATGGAGTCCTCTTCCCAGCCGTTCTTTGCATTACTTCACCATCTGAGTAGGATTAACATTTTGAAGACCCATCTGCAGCAATAGACTATATCTGGAAAAACCTGCAGCCATAAAACAACACACCACGAAACATTAAAGAAGCGACGGCAGTGGCTAATGGATATTAGCAGCCAATGGGCGCAGACGGCTAAAGGCTAGTTAGTAACATGGTCCTCCAGATGGGACGGTGACTATCAAACAGATGATGGTTTCATCTAGATGTCTTTCTTAATTTTTATAATGTGCTTTTTTACTGGTAATGCTGTTCAAACTGTTTACATCTGAAAAACTGTCATATCTTTTCAGCCAAGTGAGTTAATCCTTTGAGTGTATCTTTCGCGGATAAAGTTGCCCCAATATTTTTTTCTCTTTCCCTCTTTTTTTCTCCGTCTTTTTATATGCGGTTTTAAATGTGGTACTTCTTTTTTTGTTTGTGTATGCACAGCAGTGTGTATACAGGTGTGCGCATACGCCTATTTGAGTGCGCAAGTATGTGTGTATGTGTGTGCGTTTACATACATATATGTATCTGCACAGGATATAAATACACAAGTACACACTTTTTTCCTCTTTTCTTTATTCAGACACCATCACAGGTGATTTAGCTTAGTCTTATTCACCCTCAGAGAGCCAGGTTGAAATTGATATTTCAGAGGTTGAAATTTATATTGTCTCATATTTCAAGTGTAATATAATTTTTTTCACCTGCCGATTGTTAGCCCTGGCCAGGGCCCACCAGGAGAGCTTTTTTGTTATGTGTATACTCTGTGTTATACCAGTAAAGGGAAATGTGATCCTGAGGGATTTGATGGATCAGCATGGGGTTCAAAGGCTTTTATTTTTTGTTTGTAGTTAAGGGACAGGGTCACTTGCTTTTCTTTCTTCTGTTTTGCAAAAGGTTTAATGTCTGATACCTACAATTTAAGCTCTCTTCGTTTCCTGAGTTGGAATGTAAAAGGAATTCATAATCCTGTGAAACATAGCAGGGTTCCGGCACATTTAAAGTCTCTTGGTTCTGATATTATGTTCTTACAGGAAATGCACCTCCTACCGACCGAACACGCGAGACTAAAAAAAGCCTGGATTGGACAGATTTTCAGCTCGAGACACGAGAGCCGAACATGGGGCACAGCCATCCTGATCAGGAAAGGTATCCCATTTGTTTCTCTGTCAACCATCTCTGACCCCCGGGGAAGTGATGTGGTGGTCACGGGTAATGTTTATGGCACACGAGTGGTTTTAGCTAACATCTATGGGCCAAACTGGGATGACCCCTCTTTTTTTGCCAATTTTATAGCAACCCTTCCGGACCATGATCATCAACTGATACTGGGGGGAGATTTCAATTGTGTACTACACCCTTCTCTAGATAGGTCCAATCCAAGACCCAATAGTAAGATTTCAAAGGCAGGTAGTGTCATTCAGTCGTTCATGGACTCATGTACTCTCTTTGACCCTTGAAGGAAAAACAATCAAACTACAAAACAATTCTCCTTCTTCTCCCCAGTACATCATCCCTATTCTAGAATAGACTTTTTTCTTTTAGATGGCAAAACCTCCTCCATGGTTCAAGGGTGTTGATACAATGCTTTCGTTATCTCTGACCACAGTCCCGTACAATTGGATATGAGCTTTCCAGACTGCCCCAGACCCCGACGCACCTGGCGGTTTGACCCCCTCCTGCTTTTTTTTTTTTCCCCAATATATTTTTATTAAAATCAGTTTCAGAAATTACAGTGAAGTTTGCATAATACTTCTTGAAACAAGAAATAAAGATACACTTATTAAGCACATATACATATATGTATATAAGATCTAATAGTGCATCAACAAGTACTTCACACTTAAGCACCAGATATTTTTTTTTTTTATATCCCCTAGAACAACCCCCCCACCCCAGCTCACAAAATCAGTAGAGGAAGTACCTCAACAGGTGTATAATATGAAACAAATACACATAATAAAGTAGGAAAAAAAAGTACAAAAATATATATATATAACAAGGCACATGCTGACATAATTAGATGGGTAAGACTTTTAGATTAGAAAAGTGAGATATAAAACATTGCCATTTCTGGTAAAACCTTTCTGTGCATCCTCTTATCATATATTTTATTTTCTCAAGTTTTAGAAAAAATATCATATCCTTGAGCCATAGGGAAATTGAGGGATATCTGACAGATTTCCAATGCAGCAATAAAGTACGCCTTGCTATTAAGGATGTAAAGGCCACAATATCCCATTGCACCGAATTCAAAACTACAGAGGAGTCGGGAATCCCAAATATGGCAATAAATGGAGAAGGCAGCAGAGTCACTTGAAGAACTGTGGAGATAATTGTAAAGTAACTAGACCAAAAACTGTATAATTCCGGACAAAGAAAAAACATGTGGCCAAGGTGACAGGGAGATCCCTTACATTTATCACAACTACCATCAACTTCTGGGTAAATCTCAGAGAGTCTCGATTTTGAGAAATGGACTCTATATATAGTACCTTAAACTGAATCAAGCTAAGACGAGCGCATGAGGAAGACGTTCTAACTCTGTTAATGGCATCCTCCCAAAGCTCTTCAGTCATCTGTATACCCAATTCATTCTCCCACAAATTTTTTATTTTGACACTTGATTCATCGTTTAATGTAAAAATGGAATTATAAAGCTTAGATATCAACCCTTTATGTTGTGGACCATGTGAAACTATACTTTCCCAGGGCTGCTCAGGAGGGATAGAAGGAAAGTTAGAGAAACACTTAGAAACAAAATTACGAATTTGAAAATAACGAAACAAATGGGTGCCGGGTAAGTTATAATTGGAAGATAAATTGGTAAAACTATCAAAAAGCCCGGATGTACATAAATTCCTTATATGTTCAATACCCTGTCATGCCAGTCGGAGAATGACGAATCTGAGAGAGATGGGGGAAACAAATGATTTTTAGTTAAAGGACACAAAGAGGAGGCAGCTACAAAACCAAAGCGCCGCCTAAACTGAAACCAGATTTTTAATGTGTTGAGAACCACTTGACTGTCCGTATACAAAGAAGGTTTTGTAGGCAAAGAGGAAAAAATTAATGCAGGTATTGACGACCCACGACAGGATGATAATTCCATTCTACACCATGGGGAGCGAAAAGACTTTAACCAATAGCAGATTTTATGTATATGTGCCGCCCAATAATATGATTGAAAATCAGGTAATGCAAGTCCCCCGCTAAGTCTACATCTTTGCAATAATTTTTTACGAACTATAGGCGGTTTACCATTCCAGATAAAGCCACAAATTATCTTATCCAGAGAATCAAAAAAGTTTTTAGGCAGAAAAAGAGGAATTGGTTGAAATAAAAAAAAGAAATTTTGGTAAGATATTCATCTTGACAACATTAATCCTACCCAAGAGTGAAAGAGGGAGATTTCGCCAATGCTGGACGTCAGAGGTTATTTTGGCAATAAGGGGAGAAAAATTGGCTGAAGCTAGGCTAGAGAAAGAGCGTGTCACATTTATACCAAGATACTTGAATCCTGTGTGACTAAGTTTGAAGGGTATGTCAGACTGCTGAAGATCACAGGCAGTTGTATTGATGGGAAAGCATTCGCTTTTTTCTAAATTCAATTTATAACCGGAAAAGGAACTGAAATTATTTAAGATACTCAAGACATTGGGAATAGAACTAACTGGATTTGACACATATAACAACAAATCATCCGCATATAACGACAACTTGTGTTCAGTTCCATTTCGGAAAATCCCTCTAAATAAATTGGAAGACCGCAACGCAGTGGACAGAGGCTCAATGGCAATAGTGAAAAGCAAGGGCGATAATGGACAGCCTTGCCGTGTGCCACGTCCAAGAGGAAAATAATCGGAAAACATATCATTAGTTTGAACCCTTGCCTTCGGGGATGTATAGAGGAGACGACTCCAAGAAACAAATTTCTCATTGAATCCAAATTTCCTCAAAACCGCAAACAAATATTCTCACTCTACCCTGTCGAACGCTTTTTCAGCGTCTAGCGATATGACTATTTCTGGTGAATCAGATGACTGCTTTGCATAAATTATATTAAAGAGAGTGCATATATTAAAAAATAATTGTCGTCCCTTAACAAAACCGTTCTGGTCTTCAGATATAATCAAAGGGAGAACCTTCTCCAATGAGGAAGAAATTACTTTGGCTAACACTTTCACGTCAGCATTAAGCAATGATAGTGGTCTATAAGAGCTACATAGAGTTGGGTCTTTGTCCTTTTTATGAAGTAAAACAATCGAAGCTTGTGTTAGAGTTGGAGGAAGGATACCTCGTTCTAATGATTCATTAAATGTAGCTAAAAGTAAAGGTGCTAATTTTTCTATAAACTTTTTATAAAATTCGATGGGAAACCCATCAGGGCCAGGTGCTTTGTTTGATTGCATTGCTTTAATTGAATTAATTATTTCGACAAGGCAGAGTGGGGAATCCAGGCTTTTTGCTGTATGCGAGTCAATTACAGGATTTGAGAGGTCATGAAGAAATATGTTCATGTTATATGAATCTGTTGGGAACTCCGACGTATATAGAGAAGAATAAAATGTTTTAAATGTGGCATTGATTTCATTAGGATCCGTCGTGATTATATGTTGGATATTCTGAATACTACTTATAATCCGAGAGTTTGCTTGATGGCGTAGCTGATGTGCCAATAGACAGCTTGCTTTGTCGCCATATTCATAATGAGTTCCACGACTTTGTAATAATAGCCGTTCAGCTTCTTGGGTTGAAATTAGATCAAGTTCTGATTGTACCTCCATGCGCTGTTTAAATAATTCTGGTGTAGGATTTAAGGCATATCTTTGATCAATATTACTGATAGCTAAAGTGAGTTCAGTAAATTTAGCATGACATCTCTTATTAGAAAGTGCAGAGTAGTAAATGATTTGTCCTCTAAGGTAGGATTTAAGTGTCTCCCATAGTAGTGAATATGAAGTAGAATCATTTTTATTAAACAACAAAAACTCATCAATTGAATTGGAAATAAAATCACAAAACTCTTTATCTGCTAAAAGAAGAGAATTAAACCTCCCTGAAGGAAGACTACGTCTATAGGCACCCAACTGAATATCTAATAGTAATGGTGCATGATCAGATATTATTATACTTAAATAATCAGAGGAAACTACACAGGAATTTAGAGTACAGTCAATAAAAAAGTAATCAATCCTGGAGTAAGAATGATGCACCTTAGAAAAGAAGGAGAATTTTTTACTGGTTGGATTGCGGAATCTCCAAGGATCGACAAAGCCATTCTGTGTCATGAAATCAGAAAATGTTTGAGACATTAAAGACTTATTTAGATTACGGGGATTAGATCGATCTAGTGATGGATCAATGACACAATTTAAATCGCCCCCTAAGATTAACAAATGTGAATTCAAAAATGGTAGGCTACTTAATAATTTATTTGCAAATTCAACATCGTCAATGTCTGGGGCATATACATTGACTAACAGAACCTTTTTCTGCATCAAAGTACCGGCAACTATCATGTATCTGCCGTTTTTATCAGCTATAATGTTAGTAGCTGAGAATTGTACATTTTTATTTATAAGAATAGCAACCCCCCTTGATTTAGAATTAAACTCTGAATGAAAGACTTGGCTCACCCATGAGCAGTGCAACCGATGATGATTTTTTATCCGAAGATGGAACTCGACAATGATGAACTCAACAATTCACTAAGAGATTCTAATGATCACTCTCAAAATAAAGAAAATAAGCGCAAATGTCCAGGTAACAGCAACAAGTCTAGAGTCCGCACAGATATAAGGATTGTAATGAAAGGTTCACAGCTCACCCAAAAATCAGAGTCTTGACGTATTCCTTCGTGTCTTCCGGCGAAGTAAACTTCTTTTCAGTCCCCTGGTAAGTAATGCGTAGCTGCGCCGGATGGAAAAGTCCGTATTTGACTCCATCGATGCCACGGAGTAGCCGCTTGACCTCGTTGAATGCAGCCCGAGCCCGTGCTATCTTGGCAGTGTAGTCCGGAAAGACCGACAAAGTCATACCTCCGACTTTAATCCGCTGGAGCTCTCGCGCACGCCGTAATACAGTGGGGTAAAAAAGTATTTAGTCAGCCACCAATTGTGCAAGTTCTCCCACTTAAAAGATGAGAGAGGTCTCCAATTTTCATCATAGGTATATCTCAACTATGAGAGACAAAATAAGAAAAAAAAATCCAGAAAATCACATTGAAGGATTTTTAATGAATTAATTGGTAAATTCCTCGGTAAAATAAGTATTTGGTCAATAACAAAAGTTCATCTCAGTACTTTGTTATATACCCTTTGTTGCCAATGACAGAGGTCAAACGTTTTCTGTAAGTTTTCACAAGGTTTTCACACACTGTTGCTGGTATTTTGGCCCATTCCTACATGCAGATCTCCTCTAGAGCAGTGATGTCATACTGGATGAACTGAGGAGCTCATTTAGCAGCAGACTACATCATCCCAGGTGCACAACCGAGAGGTTTCGTAGGTCCTTCCTACCAACGGCTGTCAGACTGTACAACCTAAGCAGGGCTGCTCGCAGAGATAGCAAAAAGACGTAACAAACTAATAGTTTTTTTTTTGTTTTTTTTTTGAATGCAAAAGATGCAATAGACTTACACAATGGTCCTCTCCGGCATACAACTAGGAACATACCGGTCGCTATGGAGGGTGAGAATATGTATGGGCACATAATCATACCATGTAGGATAACTAAATAGACGGTTATGCTGTTTCATCCCACCTAGCAACAATGCTCTGCACTGTGTGTGTTTATATTTATATATCTATATATTTATTCCATCTAGCTACAATGCTCAGCACTGGGTGTGTTTATATTTATATATCTATATATTTATTCCATCTAGCTACAATGCTCCGCACTGTGTTTTTATACATCTACATATTATTCCATCTAGCTACATTGCTCCGCACTGTGTGTGTTTATATACTTGCATATTTATTCCACCTAGCTGCAATGCTCCGTACTGTGGGTGTTTATATATTTACATATTTATTCCATCTAGCTACAATGCTCTGCACTGTGTGTTCATATATTCATATATTTATTCCATCCAGCTACAATGCTCTGCACTGTGTGTCTGTGTGTGTGTGTGTGTGTGTATATACGTATATTTTATAGTAATATGTACATATGTATATTAGCTGCTCTTGCTTGTTTTTTTTTTTTGTTTTTTGGGGGTTTTTTTTCTTGCCTTCTGATTGTTGCTCTGAGTGTTGCTATCCCTGTGCTGTTGCAATCCTGGAATTTCCCCGTTGTGGGACTAATAAAGGCTTATCTTATCTTATCTTATGTTTTGGGGCTGTCGCTGGGCAACACAGACTTTCAACTCCCTCCAAAGATTTTCTATGGGCTTGAAATGCTTTTTACGAAGACACTCCTTCGTTGCCCGGGCTGTGTGTTTGGGATCATTGTCATGCTGAAAGACCCAGCCACGTTTCATCTTTAATGTCCTTGCTGATGGAAGGAGGTTTTCGCTCAAAATCTCACGATACATGGCCCCATTCATTCTTTCCTTTACACAGATCAGTCGTCCTGGTCCTTTTGCAGAAAAACAGCCCCAAAGTATGATGTTTCCACCCCCATGCTTCACACTAGGTATGGTGTTCTTTCTCCTCCAAACACAACAAGTTGAGTTTTTACCAAAAAGTTCTATTTTGGTTTCATCTGACCATATGACATTCTCCCAATCCTCTTCTGGATCATCCAAATGCTCTTTAGCAAACTTCAGACGGGCCTGGACATGTACTGGCTTAAGCAGGGGGACACGTCTGGCATTGCAGGATTTGAGTCCCTGGCGGCGTAGTGTGTTTCTGATGTAGCCTTTGTTACTTTGGTCCCAGCTCTCTGCAGGTCATTCACTAGGTCCCCCCATGTGGTTCTGGGATTTTTGCTCACCGTTCTCATGATAATTTTGACCCCACGGGGTGAGATCTTGCATGGAGCCCCAGATCGAGGGAGATTATCAGTGGTCTTGTATGTCTTCCATTTTCTAATAATTGCTCCCACAGTTGATTTCTTCACACCAAGCTGCTTACCTATTGCAGATTCAATCTTCCCAGCCTGGTGCAAGTCTACAATTTTGTTTCTGGTGTCCTTTGACAGCTCTTTGGTCTTGGCCATAGTGGAGTTTGGAGTCTGACTGTTTGAGGTTATGGACAGGTGTCTTTTATACTGATAACAAATTCAAACAGGTGCTTTACTCTTCTGAACCACCCAGTGATCTCTCACGTTTCCAAATTCTTAGACGGCCTGACTATCCCAAAAATTACACCACACGACCGCACACAAATGGAGAGAGAAATATCGACAGTAGAAATATTACAAGCAATAAGATCTATGCAGAGTAATAAAGCCCCAGGCCCTGATGGTTTCTCTTTTTTTTTTTCTTTTTTTTTGTTACTTATTTGTACCCGTAGGTAGATTTAGTTTGCAGTCTGGTGACAAGCCACCGGCTGCCGGTCGCTGCGTGCGCGAGCGCCCTAAACCTACATGTTTTTGGTATGCAGGAGGAAACCGGAGAAATCCCGGAGTAAACCCACGCAACACGGGGAGAACATGCAAACTCCACACAGCTCACTGTTGGTCGGGGGCTGGGATCGAACCCACGATCTCATGATCCCCGCGATCCCCCGGCCGAGGGTAAAACTGTGCTGCCACAGTGCTAAACCACTGCGCCACCGTGCAGCCTATCGAATTTTATAAAGAATTTGCAACTAAATTGGCCCCAATTCTTAAACAATTATACAAAGACATCTCCCTTCAACAGAAACTACCCCAGACCATGACGCAGGCAATTATATCGGTTTTGCTTTAAAAAGATAAAGATCCCTCACTATGCGGCTCATATCACCCGATAAGCTTGTTAAATTGTGGTTACAAAATCCTTACAAAAATTTTGGACACTCGCATTGAGACAGTTATAGCATCAATTGTGAATAATGACCAAACTGGTTTTATACCTGGTGGGTAATCCTTTTACAACATGCGCCGCCTTTTGAATATACTGTATACACCACACCCGACTGAAGAGTCAGAAGTAGTGATTTCATTTCATGCTGAAAAGGCGTTCAACCGCGTCGAGAGGCAATACTTATTTGCTGTTTTTAAAAGATTTGGTTTTGGCCCATCATTACTAGCTTGGATTAGAACATCGACTTCCGGTTCCGGGTGAGGACGGGTAAGGACACACGGGTAAAGGCTCCCAGTTCGCTTCTGTTTAAAAGGCAGATAAACGCAGTTAGAACGCAGTTTGGAGCTGGCGTTTTGAGCTTTTTTTGATGCTGCCGCTGGAGTGTGAACCTACTCGTGAGAAATAAGGAGAATTTGCCAGCAGTAGCTGGTGAAGCTGGTGAAGCAATTGGCAATTGGCCCCTCGCGCTCAGGGAAAACAAAAGGGATTTCTCCCACGTGTTTTTTTTCCCTACGATCGGATTCAGCGATCATCGGCCGGGATAATGGGTCCCAAGAAAGCTCTGCAAAATGAAGATGAAATTAAAAAAAAGCGTTGGATTTCTTGGCGGAAGAGATTTCCGCTGTAAAGTCACAACAAAGAAGCATCCTGGACCTAATGGAGGAGATTAAAGCGCTGCGGAGCCAGAACGCTGAGAAAGACAGGAGGCTGGCGTATCTGGAGAGCAAAATGGCTGAGATGGACCAGAGCACTCGGGCGAACGACGTGATCATCACGGGGCTCCACATCAAACCCCGATCATACGCAAGAGCAGTTGCCGCAGACAGCAGTGGAGGTGAGCTGGATGAGGAATCCGCTGAGCAACAAGTGGCGGCCTACATGCAGGCCAAAGGAATTCAGCTGGACTGCAACAACATAGAGTCCTGCCACCCTCTGCCCACGAAAAGCGGCGACAAACCGGCTGTGATCATGAGGTTTGTGAACAAAAAACACAAGACTGCGCTACTGAAACAAGGTAGGAGGCTAAAAGGAACAAACATTTACATAAACGAGCACCTCACGAAGGAAAACGCAGAAATAGCCAGGAAAGCAAAATACATGAAAAAGCAGAAAAAGATTCAAAACACCTGGACATCAAACTGTAAAATATACATCAAATTAAACGGATCACCTGAAGAAGCCAAGGTCATTAACATCGGTAATATTATGGAACTGGACAAATATCAATGAATATTATGAACTGGAGTCACAGCAACAATTCAGACAACTGTAGGAAACTGAAGGATTTTACTCATCTGCAACAAACATTAAACAACATGAATCAAAAAATCAACAAATAGGGACAACAGGAACTGAAAGTTTTTGAATACACAGATCACAACCCACAGGACATAGAATATGACATAGACCCTGATAATAATTTACTTAGCTCCATCAATAATGACTGTAATTACTACACAGATGAACAGTTCAACACAATGGTCACATCTGATTTCAATATTTCTATGATCCACTTCAACAGCAGGAGTCTCTATGCAAACTTTAATAACATTAAAGATTATTTACATCAGTTTAAAGAGCCCTTCAATATTGTGGCAATATCAGAGACGTGGCTCAGTGAAGAAAAAGGAGTGGATTTTACCATGGATGGCTATGAATTAAATTATATAAATAGAAAAGTGAAAAAAGGAGGAGGAGTTGCAATGTATGTTGACAAGAGCTTGAAATACAAGGTTGTTGAAAATCTGTCAGTAACTGTGGATGATTTATTTGAATGTATTACAATAGAAATCTGTCTGGACAATGTGAAGAATGTAGTAGTGAGCTGTGTATATAGAACACCTGGATCAAACATTGACTTATTTAAGGACTGGATGGAAAAAATGTATGCAAAACTAACTCATAAAGCTATGTTCATCTGTGGGGATTTCAATATAGATCTGATGAACTCAAAACAACATAGTCTGACAGAAGAATTTATCAACACAATGTACAGTATGGGCTTAGATCCAACAATTACCGGACCTAGCAGAATCACATCACACAGTGCCACACTAATAGATAACATATTCACAAACATTATGGAAAATAATATCAGGAGTGGGCTTTTATTGAATGATATCAGTGACCACCTGCCGATTTTTGTTGTCTATCAATGTGATTATAGGAAGAAAAAGTATACCAAAAATATTAAATATAAACGAATAAGAACCGAAGAATCAATGCATTTACTGACAAAGGAATTATTAATACAAGATTGGAAGATAGTTTATGATGAAAATGACATAAATAGAGCATATGATAAATTTTTACAAATATTTCAATCATTGTACAATAAATACTGTCCTATAAAACAATACAGTGACAGACAACAACAAAAAAAAATTCCTTGGGTCACCAAGGGGTTAATAAATGCATGTAAAAAGAAGAATACATTATATAAACAATTCATTAAATGCAGAACAGTGGAAGCTGAGATCAAATATAAAAGATACAAAAATAAGCTTACTACTATAATGAGGACCTGTAAGAAAGACTATTACAACAGAATACTAGAGGATAACAAAAATAACATAAAAGGAATATGGCAAGTACTCAATGGGATTATTAGTAATCGTCCTAAGAATGCAAATTATCCAGAATATTTTATCGAAAATGGCAATTTGATAAATAATATGGAAGATGTGGTCAGTGGTTTCAATAAATTTTTTGTAAACGTTGGTCCTGAATTAGCAAAATCAATAGCGACACCAGAAACAAACTACAGTGGTTCTGTGAATGAAATACAAGATAGAAATCCAAACACAATCTTTTTGGGTGCAGTTACTGAAAAGGAAATTATCGAGACTGTGAGTAAATTTAAGAACAAAAAATCAACGGACTGGAATGAAATTGACATGACAATAGTGAAAAAAGGAAATTTGAAATTGAAATTGAGGAAATTGTTAAGCCACTCACCCACATCTGTAACCTGTCATTTCAAACTGGTACATTTCCAGACAAAATGAAAATAGCAAAAGTAATACCTCTATACAAAACAGGAGACAGTCATCGCTTCACAAATTACAGGCCAGTCTCTTTACTCTCACAATTCTCTAAAATACTTGAAAAAAATCTTCACTAAGAGACTGGATGATTTCACTGAAAAACACAACCTCCTTACAGATAGCCAGTATGGTTTTAGAGCAGATAAATCTACATCTTTGGCACTGATCGAACTTATAGAAGAAATTACTAGTTGTATAGATAAAAAAAAAGGTTGCTGTAGGAGTATTTATAGATTTAAAGAAAGCTTTTGACACCATTGACCACAGAATACTACTAAGGAAACTGGAAAGGTATGGGATAAGAGGGGTTGGACTGAGTTGGGTGGAAAGTTATTTAAGTAACAGACAACAATTTGTACAAGTTGGAGAGCACAAATCACCCTTCATGGACATCACTTGTGGTGTGCCCCAGGGGTCAGTTTTGGGACCCAAACTCTTTATTTTGATATAAATGACATATGCCAAGTATCAAAAATTCTGAAATTTATTTTGTTTGCGGATGACACAAATATCCTTTGCACTGGTGAGAATTTGCAGCAGGTTTTAGAGGTGGTCACAACTGAAATGGAAAAATTAACGCAGTGGTTCAACAAAAATAAATTATCTCTAAATCTAAAAAAAACAAAGATTATGTTGTTTGGAAATTATAAAATAAATCATGAAATAATGGTAACGATAGATGATACCAGAATAGAAACAGTACAGGAAAATAAGTTTCTGGAGGTGACGCTAGACAATAAAATCTGCTGGAAACCTCACATCAGTCACATCCAGGCCAAATTAGCAAAATGTATAGGCATACTGGGGAAGACAAGACACTTCTTGGACTATAAATCATTGGTCTTATTGTACAATTCACTATTTTTACCTTATCTTAACTACTGTGTAGAAGTCTGGGGAAACACCTACAAGACCAACCTACAGTCAATATGCACATTACAAAAAAGAGCTATAAGGATAATAAACAATGCAGGATATAGAGACCATACCAATGCGTTGTTCTTAAAGTCACATGTCATAAAGTTCATCGATTTAGTTAAATTTAAGACAGCACAAGTAATGTACAGGGCTGTGGTCTATATTAACCATATATTCCATAACTTACATATGTTGAAGCATGTGGAAATGTTTGGTGATTACATATGTAAAGAACTTCACACCTCTGAAAGGACAAAGGACTCTCACCCGCCGAGTGAAGAACAAAGACGTTCCCGGACGCGGCGGAGGAGACCGGAGGAGCCACCCTCACCCCCCAAGGCGAGGAGAGGAAATACCAGGACAAAGGGGGGATTAAGATAATGAGGGATGTCAGCCTTTGTTATGCATGTCTTTTGTTGTGTGCATGTATATAATCAGTGAGTGGGAGAGATTCTGTCTCTTTTCCCTTCTGCCACTCTCTGCACCAGATGAGACTTGTTAGAAGAGCTGAATATTAAAGCTTTGCTAATAAACCAAATCGCCTCTTCATTTCCAAGCTCTTCTACACTGGTGACCTTGATGCGAGTATGGACCTGAGGCGTTCCCCCGCAATCAACTCATCCGCGGCGACCCAGGCAGCCGCCAGCCGCCACGCAGACGAGGGAGCAGATGGACAACTGTTCCCCCCGGCAGAAGAGATTGAGAGGGCTCAACCGAGCACCAGCACCGCCGCGAGAGCCGAGGCAAGGCACTCTCACCCGGCGGGCACAACAGTGATGGTGTGCACGAATGCCGTCGCTGTCCAGCTGCCAGACTTCTGGCAAGAAGACCCCGCCTCTTGGTTTCAGCAGGCTGAAGCCCAATTTGCACTGGCGGGCATCAAGGCTGATGACACCAAATTTTATCATATCGTCTCCAAACTCGACGCCGCCACTTCGAAGTGTGTGCGGAGCATGATCCGGCGACCACCGGCCCGGGACAAATACGAGACGCTCAAAGCAACCATCGTGGCGAACTACGTCCCATCAGCGGAAGAGAGAGCCGAGAAGATCCTGGCGGTCTATGGCCACAGAGGGTGCAAACCGAAGACTCTCATGGAGGATTTGCTACAGCTTAAAGAAGAGGACAATGACAACTTCCTCTTCCAGTTTATTTTCCTCAGCACGCTGCCGCCACACATGAGAGGGACACTCGCCAGCATGAAGTGCAACAACCACCAAGACTTCCGCGTGCTGGCCAATGAAGCTCATCGGCTCGTCAACGCCTGCAAGGAGCTGACACCCACAGCAGCATCCGCAGACCTCAAAGCTGACGCCCCGAGCCACGAGGAGCCACAACCCACGGAGCAGACCCAGCCCACGGTGACAGCGACACGGCCAAGACGTAACAGACGGAGCGATGTTTGTTATTACCACCACCGCTTCGCCTAGAAGGCTCACAAATGCGTTCCCCCCTGCAAATTTAAACGCCAAAGCCGAGAGCCGTTAACGGCAGCGGCTCTCGGTGAGCAAGCTGTTGTACGTGACGGATGGACACTCAGGCAAGCAGTTCCTCATCGACACAGGAGCCCAGCTGAGTTTCGTAATGCCCTCCCACGCAGATCGAGCCACGGGCACCCGGGGCAACGGAGCCGTGGCAGCCAACGGCTCTAGCATCGACACGTTCGGCGAAAGGAGCCTGCACCTCCTCATCCACGGCCGCAGCTACAGATGGACATTTGTTGTAGCGGCGGTGAGTTTTAACTTATTAGGCGCAGATTTTTTGTGTGCACATGGGTTATTAGTGGATCTAGCAAATAGGCGCCTGGTTAATGCACTGTCCTTTGCTTCTATTCCATGCTCAGCCCGAGTTTCTCCGCCACCTGTGCATGCCAGCATCACCACAGCAGGAGGTAAGTTTGAGCAACGCCTCACCCAATTTCCAGCACTCACAATCCCCAAATTCTCAGCCACTGTGGCTAAACACGGGGTGGAACACTTCATTCCCACAACGGGACCTCCCGTTTTTGCCAAAGCTCGCCGCTTAGACGCGGCCAAGCTCAACATAGCACGGGACGAGTTTACAACTCTTGAAAAATTGGGCATTGTTAGACGCTCGAAGAGCCCTTGGGCCTCGCCACTTCACATGGTTCCGAAATCCGACGGTTCTTGGAGACCGTGCGGAGATTACCGCAGATTAAACAACGCTACAGCGCATGACCGTTACCCAATCCCTCACATTCAAGATTTTTCACTACATCTAGCGGGTGCGCGCATTTTTTCAAAAATAGACTTAGTCCGCGGTTATCACCAAGTCCCAGACCGAGCAGAAGACGTTCCTAAAACAGCGGTAATAACCCCTTTCGGCCTTTTTGAATTCCTGCGAATGCCTTTCGGCCTCAAAGGCGCTACTCAAACTTTTCAACAAATGATGGACGCGGTCCTACGCAACCTTCCTTTTGTTTTCGTCTACCTCGACGACATGCTGGTAGCCAGCTCGTCTGAGGAAGAACACGAGCAGCACCTCACTACGGTTTTTCAGAGGCTAGAAGAGCACGGGCTAATAATCAATCCAGCCAAATGCAAATTCGGCGTGTCACAAATTGATTTTTTAGGACACAAAGTCTCTCCGAAGGGGGCAGTTCCACTTCCAGACAAAGTTCATGCGATAGAAAGTTTTCCACGGCCACAAACGGTCAAATCGCTACAAGAATTTTTAGGGATGGTTAATTTTTACAACCGCTTCCTCCCCCACGCAGCTCAGCTCATGCAGCCCCTATATGACGCGCTTAAAAAAAAGAAAGCTTCCAACGCGGTCGAATGGACCCTGGAGCGCAAACGCGCTTTCGCGGAAGTAAAAAGCGCCCTAGCTAACGCCACATTGTTAGTTCACCCAGATCCCTTGGCCCGCATCGCACTAACCACAGATGCTTCAGACCTAGCTATAGGAGCAGTTGTAGAACAACTTGTCAGCGGGGTCTGGCAACCTTTAGCATTCTTTAGCAAATCGCTAAACCCACCTGAACGCAAATACAGCACTTTTGACAAAGAGCTGCTGGCGCTTCATTTATCCATCCGCCACTTCCAGTTCTGGTTAGAAGGGCGGAGTTTCACGGCTTTTGTAGACCATAAACTGCTCACTTTTGCTATGGCTAAAATTTCAGAACCATGGTCAGGCAGGCAACAAAGACAGCTAGCTGCGATTTCAGAGTTCACCACAGACATTCGACACGTGGCAGGCAAACTTAACGTAGTAGCAGACTGTCTCTCTCGCGCTGTGACACCACCAGAGCGCGGGGAGACAGATTATACTGCCTCAGCAGCAGAACTCTTCACTAACGCAGACACATACGCAGCACCTATCCATGCAGGGATAGATTATGCAGCCATGGCGGAGGAACAAAACAGTGACGCGGACGTGCGCACACTCTTGTCTGGACCAACAGGGTTAAGGCTGGAGAAAAAGGGTTTACGCGACGGCGTGCCCCCCCTAATATGCGATGTTTCAACCGGCCGACCTCGCCCGTTAGTACCAGCTACATGGCGCCGCCGTATTTTCAACGCAATTCACTCCCTCGCGCACCCAGGTGTGCGCGCCTCGGTTAAAATGGTCGCCGAAAAGTTTGTGTGGCCAGGCCTGTGCAAAAACGTAAAAGAATGGGCAAAAACTTGCATTTCTTGTCAACGCGCCAAAATACACAGACACACAAAAGCCCCTCTGGAGCCTTTTCCAATCCCTGCTAGAAGGTTCGACCACATTCCTGTCGACCTCGTGGGGCCACTACCTTCCTCCCAAGGTTTCACACACCTGTTAACAATGATAGACCGCACCACACGCTGGCCAGAGGCAGTCCCTCTAGCGGCAACCACAGCGGAGGAAGTCGCTCGCGTTTTTTTGACAAACTGGGTGGCACGTTTCGGCGTCCCATCGGACATCACGTCCAATAGGGGGCCTCAATTTGTCTCAGAGCTCTGGTCAGCCATGTCCAGCAGCTTAGGGGCAACAATTCACCGCACCACCGCTTATCACCCTCAGGCTAATGGGTTATGCGAGCGTTTTCACAGGTCTTTAAAGGCTGCCCTCAGAGCCTCACTAACGGACACAAATTGGGTAAATAAACTTCCCTGGGTTTTATTGGGGTTGCGTGCTGCGCCAAAAGAGGATCTAGACGCCTCTCCAGCAGAATTAGTCTTTGCACAACCTCTCAGGCTCCCAGGTGAATTTTTACCAGAGAACCCAGAGCCAGGGCGCCTTCCAGTCCCAAGGTTTTTAGGCAGCAACGGACCGAACTCTCTCCCCGGTCCAGCTCATCACTCCTTCCCACGGGTTTTTGTCCCTCAGGCTTTAAAAAACGCTGAGTTCGTTTTTGTTAAGCATGAAGCTTTAAAACCTACCTTTCGCCCAGTATACGATGGGCCATACAGAGTGCTGGAACATGGTGATAAACACTTTGTGCTTGATTTTGGGGATAGAAAAGAAACAGTCAGCATTGACAGACTTAAACCTGCTTTCCTGTTGAAAGACGAGCCTGCACAGTTGGCGAGAGCACCTCGGCGGGGTAGACCCCCCAAGAGAAAAGACTCAGCCCCCCAGCAGGGAACAGTTAACCTCTCTCCTTCCCACACTGCAGATCCCTTTCAAGAAGGTCCCAGCAGGGCGCCTAAACCAACCTACAGCAGTTTTGGGAGAAGATTAAAACCCAGACAGCACAGGGACTGATACAAACCACTCCACAATTTTTCACTAATTGTGCTGCAACAGTTTAGGACTGACTTATGATTTTACTGTGCTGTTATAATTACCACTGAACTCTCTTAGGAGCATGGCTGCTAGAAAGTTTCTTCCGTGGCAACAGATGTAACACTTAGTATGTCATAATAACTATCTTAGACTGTGAACCTTCCTGTTGTCCTTTCTTAGTTGTTTGGGGGGCCTGTGGTCTACGTATATTAACCATATATTCCATAACTTACATATGTTGAAGCATGTGGAAATGTTTGGTGATTACATATGTAAAGAACTTCACACCTCTGAAAAGACAAAGGACTCTCACCCGCCGAGTGAAGAACAAAGACATTCCCGGACGCGGCGGAGGAGACCGGAGGAGCCACCCTCACCCCCCAAGGCGAGGAGAGGAAATACCAGGACAAAGAGGATCATTGGTACTGACCTACCCTCCATTGAGAACTTATATCGGTCCATAACCAGGAAACGGGCGGGAAACATCTGTGCTGACCCGTCACACCCCGGCCACAAACTGTTTGAACTTCTATCTTCTGGTCGTCGTTACAGATCACTGAAGGTCAAAACCACCCGTCACAGGAACAGTTTCTTTCCTCAAGCCATCACTCTGATGAACTCCTAACATTCACCTAGTCCTACCTGTTGCTGTACTCATGACTTTTCATCCATTATTACATTGCACATAACTCTCACACTGCTTTTTACTTCATTCACATTATAAGATAAGATAAGATAAGATAAGATAAGCCTTTATTAGTCCCACAACGGGGAAATTCCAGGATTGCAACAGCACAGGGATAGCAACACTCAGAGCAACAATCAGAAGGCAAGAAAAAAAAAACAAAAAAAAAAACAAGCAAGCAAGAGCAGCTAATATACATATGTACATATTACTATAAAATATATATACACACACACACACACACACACACAGACACACAGTGCAGAGCATTGTAGCTGGATGGAATAAATATATGAATATATGAACACACAGTGCAGAGCATTGTAGCTAGATGGAATAAATATGTAAATATATAAACACCCACAGTACGGAGCATTGCAGCTAGGTGGAATAAATATGCAAGTATATAAACACACACAGTGCGGAGCAATGTAGCTAGATGGAATAATATGTAGATATATAAAAACACAGTGCGGAGCATTGTAGCTAGATGGAATAAATATATAGATATATAAATATAAACACACCCAGTGCTGAGCATTGTAGCTAGATGGAATAAATATGTAAATATATAAACACACACAGTGCGGAGCAATGTAGCTAGATGGAATAATATGTAGATATATAAAAACACAGTGCGGAGCATTGTAGCTAGATGGAATAAATATATAGATATATAAATATAAACACACCCAGTGCTGAGCATTGTAGCTAGATGGAATAAATATGTAAATATATAAACACACACAGTGCAGAGCATTGTTGCTAGGTGGGATGAAACAGCATAACCGTCTATTTAGTTATCCTACATGGTATGATTATGTGCCCATACATATTCTCACCCTCCATAGCGACCGGTATGTTCCTAGTTGTATGCCGGAGAGGACCATTGTGTAAGTCTATTGCATCTTTTGCATTCAAAAAAAAAAAAAAAACTATTAGTTTGTTACGTCTTTTTGCTATCTCTGCGAGCAGCCCTGCTTAGGTTGTACAGTCTGACAGCCGTTGGTAGGAAGGACCTACGAAACCTCTCGGTTGTGCACCTGGGATGATGTAGTCTGCTGCTAAATGAGCTCCTCAGTGCATCCAGTATGTCCTGCATAGGGTGGAACTCGGACTCCAGCAGAGATGACAGTTTAGCCACCGCCCTTCTCTCTCCTATCTCCTCCATCGGATCAAGGCGTTGCCCCAGGACAGAGCTAGCTTTCTTAATCAGTTTGTTCAGTCTCTTCCTATCGGCTGCAGTAATGCCACTGCCCCAGCAGACCACTCCAAAAGTGATGGCTGATGCCACCACCGTGTCATAGAATGACTTCAGCAGCGCCCCTTGTACACCAAAAGACCTGAGTCTCCTCAGCAGGAACAGCCTGCGCTGTCCCTTCTTGTAGAGTGCGTCAGTATTGTGTGACCAGTCTAGTTTATTGTTCAGATGAATACCCAGGTACTTGTAGGATGTCACCATCTCGATGTCTGTTCCCTGTATATTTACTGGTGCTGTGAGGGGCTGCCCATGCCTGCGGCAGTCCACCACCAGCTCCTTAGTTTTCCTCGCGTTGATCTGGAGGCAGTTCCGATGGCACCAGTCCACAAAGTCCTGGATAAGCCCTCTGTACTCAGCTTCATCTCCGCTGGAGATGAGACCAACGATCGCAGAGTCATCAGAGAACTTCTGTAGATGGCAATGTGTTGTGTTGTGTGAGAAGTCCGCAGTATAAAGAGTGAACAGGAAGGGAGCCAGCACCGTTCCCTGGGGGGCCCCCGTGCTACTGATGATCGTGTCGGAAACACAGTCCCGGGTTCTCACAAACTGAGGCCGGTTCGTGAGGTAGTCCAGGATCCATGATGACAGGTGCTGGTCCACCCCTGCGCGCAGCAGCTTGTCCTTCAGGATCATCGGTTGGATGGTGTTGAAAGCACTGGAGAAGTCAAAGAACATGATCCTCACCATATTCCCGGGCTTCTCCAGGTGGGACAGAGAACGGTGAAGGAGGAAGATCACCGCATCCTCCACCCCAATGCCATGCTGGTAGGCGAACTGGAGTGGATCCATCGCTGGTTCCACCAGGGGGCGGAGATGAGCAAGGAGCAGTCTCTCCAGGGTCTTCATCAAGTGGGACGTCAAGGCCACCGGTCTGAAGCTGTTCAGGTCTTTGGGGTGGGAAGTTTTTGGTACAGGTACCACACAAGATGTTTTCCACAGCTGTGGTACCCTCCCCAGTTTCAGGCTCATGTTGAAGATATACGTCACAATCCCACACAGCTGGTCTGCACAGGACTTGAGGAGCTTTGCGCTGATGCCGTCCGGTCCCGACGCCTTCCTCGCCTTGATCTTCCTCAGCTCCGTCCTCACCTGGGTCTTGGTCAGGGTCAGGATGGGGGGCTGTGTGTTGGGAGTGGGGGGGGTGTCGGTGGAGTGGGGAGTGGGTAGCAGGACTTGATTTCTTAGAGGCAGCAGTGGTTGTTGTGCAGACAGGGGGGAGGGCGGTTGGTCAAATCTATTGAAAAACAGATTCAGGTTGTTCGCCCACTCCCTGCCCCCCGTGGCCTGGCGGGAGGTATTCTGGAGCCCCGAGATGGTTTTGAGATTTCTCCAGACCCCGCTGATGTCGCTCTGTTGCAGCTTGTCCTCCATCTTCTTCCTGAAGCTGTCCTTGCCTTCTCTGATCTTTCTCCTCAGCTCCCTCTGTACGGACTTCAGCATCTCCCTGTTCCCCGACCTGAAGATCCTCTTCTTCTCTCTCAGAAGTGTTTTTATCTCAGGGTTGATCCAGGGTTTGTTGTTTGAGTGACGCCGTATGGTCTTGGTGGGAACGGATTTGTCCACACAGAAGCTGAGGTAGCCCGTGAAGGTGTGAATGAGGCCATCGATGTCCTCACCATGTGGATCGCAGAGCTGCTTCCAGGCAGTGGCTTCAAAACAGTCCTTTAGAGTGTCCATTGTCTCCTCAGACCATAACTCCACAGTGTGCATGGCCGGAGGTTGTCTGTGCACTAGGGGTTTGTACACCGGTCGGAGATGAACCAAGTTGTGATCCGATCTCCCAAGTGGGGGGAGTTGTGATGAGGTGTACGCCTCCTTAGTGTTTGCGTAGAACAAATCCAGTGTTTTATTGTCTCTAGTGTGGCATGTGACATACTGGGTGAAAGTGGGCAGAATGGGAGACAGTGAAACGTGGTTGAAATCGCCTGAGATGAGGAGAAGAGCATCTGGGTGTTCTGTCTGCAGCCTGCTGGTTACTGAATGGATGACGTCACGCGCTGTCCCAGCGTTCGCCGTCGGATTTGCATAAACAACAATGCAGATCACGTGTGAGTGTTCTCTCGGGAGATATGTAGGCCTCATGCTAACAGCTAGCAACTCAATGTCTTTGCTGCAGTGTCGTTGTTTAACAGTGATATGTCCCGGTCTACACCAGTTGTTGTTAACATACATTATCACTCCACCGCCCCTAGTTTTGCCACTCTCTGGTGTTCGGTCAGCTCGTATCATGTGAAAACCCTCCAGCTCAATGTTAGCATCTGCTGCTAGTTCAGTTAGCCACGTCTCAGTAAACAAAAGGAGAGAGCACTCCCGGTAAGTGCTATCATAACGGGAGATAGCCGCTAGCTCATCTAACTTTCCCAGTATCGACCGTACATTTCCCATGACAACAGATGGAAGGGAGGGTCTGTACCTTATATTTTTTGTCCTCCGCCTTACTCCAGCCCGGCAGCCGCGGCGTTTTCGCCTCAGTTCTCTCGGTATGTCGAGTTTTTCCAGTGGGACCGGGTGGCGGTTAAATGCTAGCAGCTCTTCCCTATTGTATCGTATCCTGCTATAAACAGTGGCTCCGTCCACCGGCTCAGGAGACATTTGGGACGATCTGTGTGTCCGTGATATAAGTGGGGTGAAAAAAAAAAAAAAAAAAAGTGATCAAAAGAGAGAGGAAGGGAAAAAAAAACTCGGAATCGAGCCGCTGTTGCAAAAGGCAGCCGACTGGTGTGGCGCCGAGAGAGCGCCACATTATATCACTGAATCTGAGTTCACATTGAAATACTGTGTGACTGTATATTTTTTCATATATTTCTGCAAAGTGTGGTTAGTCTGAGTAAATAACTGCATATATTCCTGTATATATTTGCATCCTTTTATAGAAACGTGGACAGACTGTAATTTACTGTACATACTCTGTTGTCATTGAATCCTTATTTAAATCCTCCACCTGAACAATGAGAGCAAGTTTTAAGCCAAAGTCAAATTCCTTGTATGTGTTGTGCATACTTGGCCAATAAAGCTGATTCTGATTCTGATTCTGAAAGGGGGGATTAAGATAATGAGGGATGTCAGCCTTTGTTATGCATGTCTTTTGTTGTGTGCATGTATACTGTATAATCAGTGAGTGGGAGAGATTCTGTCTCTTTTCCCTTCTGCCACTCTCTGCACCAGATGAGACTTGTTAGAAGAGCTGAATATTAAAGCTTTGCTTATAAACCAAATCGCCTCTTCATTTCCAAGCTCTTCTACAAGGGCAATTAATAATCAACTACCAACTAATATACAAAAAATATTTAAAAAAAGAGACAATGATCATAATTTGAGGGGAGACTTAAACTTTACAAAACCCAAGATACGTACAACCAAGAAAAGTATGTGCATATCTGTCTGTGGGGTGGATTTGTGGAACAGTCTGGAGCCGGAACTGAAACTACGTACAAACAGAAATCAATTCAAAAAGAGGTATAAGCACCATTTGCTGAAAGGGTATATGTTAGAAGGGTAGTATTTATATGTACGATTCATTATGTTCACTCTGGGATATTATGGGACACTATGGAATGGTGGGTGGGACAGCACTGTGTATATCTGTGTTGTCTGAGGCTGGTTTTGATGTATGGACATCATTGTATGTTAGAATGGATGGGTGTTAATGTTGATTTGTAAAAAATACAGTAAATTGTTTACTTGGGGTCTTAAAGGTGGTAATTTGTATAACATTCACATGGGTGTATCTATGGAAAAGAGGAGATGGAATTAATAAGTGTTCACTTCTTCCTTCTCCCTTTCGAACAGTGTATACTGTTACTTTATTGCATTTGCCATTTGCTTGTATTTGTTATATTTTTGTGTTCGAAATAAACTATCTATCTATCTAACATTATATGGTTCTAGTATATGGTCATCTCTCAGGCTATAAAATTAATTGCTCTAAGAGCTTGCTATTTCCCATCAACAATGCAGATGGTGACTACTCTGGGTTTCCGTTTAAAATTGAGAAGAATACATTCACATACTGAGGCATTAAGATCACTCGCTCAGTGAGTGGACTGTACAATCATAATTTTAGAACATTATTTGAACAGACAGCACAAGACACTAAAAAAATGGTCAAATTTACCCATTTCATTAGTAGGCCACATTAATATAGTAAAAATGATAATCTTGCCTAGATTTTTATATATATTTCAAAACATTCCCAATTTATACCTAAAACAACCTTCCAACAATTAGACAGGCTGATCTCATTTATCTGTAACAGTTCTAATCCTAGGATGAAGAAGAAATACTTGGAGGTACCAAGGGAAGCAGGAGGTCTGGGGCTACCTAATTTTATTTTTTACTATTGGCCAGCAAATATAGCAAAATTCCTAGATTGAATCTTTGCATACAGGAATAAGGAGGGTTTAGGTTGGGTTGAGATGGAACTCCTGTCTAACCTGCTACCCATCCTATCCTTACCACTGCTATATACCCGTGGCATACAGCTGCTGAACCGGTGGTTAAATCCTCCCTAAAAATATGGCTCCAATTTAGAAGGCACTTTGAGTTAGTTCAGGCCAGCAGGCTTTGTCCAATAGCAAATAACCAGTTTTTTACACCCTCTGTGCTCAATGATGCTTTTCACCTCTGGCGCAGACAGGGATTAGGTTTTTTTTTTAAAGATTTATTTCCAGGAAACACTTTCTCCACTTTTAATATGTTAATAAAAAATTATGACATACCCAGATCTCATTTTTTCAGATATCTTCAAATGTGTAGTTTTGTTAAAAAAAAAAAAAAAAGTGTTTCCCTCTTTTCCCCCCTTGATACCGACAAACCAATTACATGAAATCCTAGACTTGGACCTCTGTGCCAAGAAAAGTATTTCTATGATCTATGTGATTTTTCAAAATGTAGCTGTGATATTGTGGGATAAGACAAAAGCAGAATGGGAAAAAGATTTAGGGGTGAAGCTTTCTGAAGGACAGTGGCATGAAAGTCTGACACACATACATACTTCTTCGTTGTGTGTCTGTCACAGGCTTATTCAATTCAAGGTGCTTCACCGTCTCCACTATTCAAAAGATAAGCTTGCTAAGATTTTCACCACTATAGACTCTAGTTGTCCAAGATGCGGTCACACCCCAGCCTCAGTAGGACACATGTTTTGGCTGTGCCCCGCTCTCACAAACTTCTGGGGACTTATATTTGAGGTTTTCTCACATATTTGCAAACAAGCAATAACTCCCAACTTTCATACAGCCATTTTTGGCACATTACCCCCACACTGCAAACTCACAAGTCATCAGGGTAACGCTTTGGCATTCGCCTCTTTACTTGCCCGCAGGCTCATTCTTTTCAAGTGGAAGTCAAATAACGCTCCATCTTTTTCGCATTGGCTGAAGGAGGTGCTTTCCTTCCTACCACTAGAAAAGCTTAGCTATAAGGTCTGTAGAACTCACAGGAACTTCGTCTCGACTTGGAGTCCCTGAGTCCCTTTATAGATTACATTGAGGGCTTCTCTTTTTGCTGAAAATTATGTCTATATAACTAATCAGTGTCTGGTTGGAAAACTGTAAGGTGATTATAAACGTGTATCGGTTTGAGTCAAGTTAAAATACAGCAGGGTGACCCTGCCCCCCCCTTTTTTTAAGCCTTGAGGGATGGGGTGGAGGGTTTCTCTTGTTTATGTATGCTTTCCTTTTTGTATATGTTCAAAAAGCACAAAATAAAGTTTAAAAAAGAAAGTAAAAGTTACTAGAGAAGTAATTTTGGTCACTCAGTAGACATACTGACTAGAGTGCAATGCAGAGCAGAGGCAAGACCATTGTCTCTGTGCACACTAGAGCACCTGAAGAAGTAATTTTCATCTTATTTGGTCCAATATCCTGGTGATTTAAATCAAACCTATTGACTGTCGTGATATTACAGCAATGATATGTGTCATCTATGGATTTACTGTAATATTATGCCACAGTGTGTGATGTGATATGCCAGTGTGTTTAAGCTTAATGGGCAACATCAAAATATTTTATTAGCCATTATCTAACCCAACACCTGATGAGTGGTGACAAGCAAACTCATCCTAACCACAAAATTGTGACAGACTGATCCTGTACAGATCCATAGTCCTTTGCAGAGCTAACACTGAGACACAGACAATCACACAGCTTCACATCTACTGGCCTGAAAATTTTCACCCATTAACCTGATAAACAAGTCTCTGAATGCCCTGTTAATAGATAAGCTACAATAAGCAAAGTTTCAGCTGAAATTATTAATTAGCTTTGCAGTAATAATTCAGTTAGTCATATGCATATCTGTGAAAAAGCAGGGGTGCTCCTGCTTCTATAAATAATGAATCAATTTGCTTTATTGAGAGCATACTGATCAAACAATTGGCCATAAAAAATAAGAAGAAATTTCAGCCACAACACAGCTTGAACTGTTTTGAACCACAGACATAACATTACTGGGTAACAATTCATCCATCCATCCATCCATCTTCTACCGCTTTTCCGGAGGTCCGGGTCGCGGAGGCAGCAGTTCAAGCAGAGAAGCCCAGACTTCCCTCTCCCCAGCCACCTGCTCCAGCTCTTCAGAGGGGATACCAAGGCGTTCCCAGACTAGCTGGGAGACATAGTCTCTCCACCGAGTCCTGGGTCTGCCCCGGGGTCTCCTCCCAGTGGGACGTGCCTGAAACACCTCAAGTGGGAGGCGTCCAGGAGGCATCCTAATCAGATGCCCATACCACCTCAACTGACTCCTTTCAATGTGGAGGAGCAGCGGTTCTACTCTGAGCCTCTCCCGGATGACTGAGCTCCTCACCCTATCTCTGAGGGTGAGTCCAGCAATCCTACGGAGAAAGCTCATTTCAGCCGCTTGTATCCGCGATCTCGTTCTTTCGGTCATTACCCAAAGCTCGTGACCATAGGTGAGAGTAGGAACGTAGATTGACTGGTAAATCGACAGCTTTGCCTTAGAACTAAGCTCCCTCTTCACCACAACAGACCGGTACAACGTCCGCATCACTGCAGATGCTGCTCCAATCCGTCTGTCGATCTCTCGCTCCATTTTCCCCTCACTCGTGAACAAGACCCCAAGATACTTAAACTCCTCCACTTGGGGCAGGAGCCTGTCCCCAACCCGGAGAGGACAATCCACCTTTTTCCGGCTGAGGACCATGGACTCGGACTTGGAGGTGCTGATTCTCATCCCAGCCGCTTCACACTCAGCGGCAAACCGTCCCAGCAAGAGCTGTAGGTCATTGCTGGATGAAGCCAACAGGACAACATCATCTGCAAACAACAGAGATGAGATCCTGTGGTCACCAAGCATGACACCCTCCATTCCCTGGCTGCGCCTAGAAATCCTGTCCATAAAAATTATGAACAGGACCGGTGACAAAGGGCAGCCCTGGCGGAGTCCAACTCTCACTGGGAATGACTCCGACCGAGTGTTGGCAATGCGAACTAAACTCTCACAACGGTCGTACAGAGACCGAATAGCTCGTAACAACAAGCCCGATACCCCATACTCCCGAAGCACCCCCCACAAAAATCCACGAGGGACGCGGTCAAATGCCTTCTCCAAGTCCACAAAACACATGTAAACTGGTTGGGCAAACTCCCACGAACCCTCAAGAATTCTCGAGAGGGTAAAGAGCTGGTCCGATGTGCCACGGCCAGGACGAAAACCACATTGCTCCTCCTGAATCCGAGGTTCGACCAACGGCCGGACTCTCCTCTCCAGTACCTTGGCATAGACCTTCCCAGGGAGGCTGAGGAGTGTGATCCCTCTAAAGTTGGAGCACACCCTCCGGTCCCCTTTTTTGAAGAGAGGAACCACCACCCCGGTTTGCCATGCCAAAGGCACTGCCCCCGACCTCCACGCAATGTTGCAGAGGCGTGTCAACCATGACAACCCAACAACATCCAGGGCCTTGAGGTACTCGGGGCGAATCTCGTCCACCCCCGGGGCCCGGCCACCAAATTGGTGGTAACAATTCAATCAGATATTAACTTTATTTGTAAACTAATGACAAAGAGGTTCTGTGGATTGAAACATTTATTACAAAAAGATTATCTGGCTTTTTATAACAAATGTGGCTTTAAAACACTTCAGGGGAAAAAGAAAAACTGAAACCAAAAAGATTGTTTTCTACTCAGTTAGCAGCTTTTGTTTCTGTGAATATTAAATTGTAATCTTGATATATATATATATATATATATATATATATCCCTGTTTTCAGTCTTTGTTTTCCTTATCACCTCTCCTCATCGCCTTCCTCATTGTCTGAGAACCTCTAATAGCTGTTTGTTTGCTGACCTCTGGCGATTTGATCCTGCTGAGACGTGTGTTTGTCTATGTGTGTGTACGTGCGTGCACATTCTCTCACCGTTTATCAGTCATTACTTACATACAGCCTTCAAGGCCTGTAATTAACTTCAGCTTTGATGCCTCCCTACTCACCACCTGCTTATTTCCTGCGCACATACACACAAAAATCAAAGTGCACCTCTGATGTTGAAATGAGATACAGCCACAAATAACTGCACACTTGTGAACATTCTTCAATACTCAGTCATGTTGTGAGACTAATTGTATTTTTGTGAAAACAGGAAATGCACATTTCACATCTCTGGGTCCAGCATCTGCCTGTATGTATACATGTCACTGCTTTGTGGCAGCAACACAACTTGATCCAATGTCAATAAAAGATTCTGACACTGTGGGTGGATGAGTGTTGGCTGTAAGGAAAGTTGATGACCACAGCTACTAGTCAACATTTCAAAAAACATGATCGTGGTCTGACCTTTTACCCCCTCCACACGTTCACCTCTGTTTGACCTGAGCTCATTGATTAATATTGGACTCTTGGGAAGACATAGGCTGTCTATTTATTTTTTATTGATTTTGGTTGTTATAACGCCATGCTTTTGATGAAGAGGTGATGAATTTTCTGAGATATTGAAAACATGTGAAGATACAATGTTGAAGCATGTAGCCAGCCCAGGGGGGTATGTATCAAAGATTTTTTTTTCCTGCTTAATATAAGCCTTACATACTTCACGTGCAAGCCCTTGCAAATGGCTGTGCGTGTAAAAAAATGACATGACTGGTGTTGCGCAGTGTGCTTTGGTGTCGTTTATGCTGGTCATGCACCTACCGGCTTTTCTAACTCGTGCGCAGCCAGCTCATTAAATCAAAGGGGGGAAAGATTTTTTTTTAACATCCAATAATAAAAATGGATTAGATTTATATGGTGCTTTACATGGTAAATGGCATTCACTTACATAGCGCTTTTATTCTCATCTCTTGATGACCAAAGCGCTTTACAGATCCTGCTATCCACCCATTCACACACTGATGGCGGTGTGCTGCCTAACATGGCGCTTCCAGATCCACCAGGAGCAATTGGGGGTGAAGTGTCTTGCCCAGGGACACAACGGCAGGATATCTGGGGAGAGCGGGATTTGAACTGCCAACCATGTGGTTATTGGACGACCTGCTCTACCTCCTGAGCCACTGCCGTGGCTTTTACATGTCAAGTGACATCTCAAAGCGCTTTCAGTGAGTCTGTTATTCATTCACTTCAGACAGACACCGATAGTGGTAAACTACCTCTGTAGCCTCAGCTGCTCTGGGGCAGACTGACGGAAACGTGGCTGCCAGTCCACGCCAACGTCCTCTCGGACCACTACCGAACATTTATACACATTCATACTAAGTGTCATGGACACTGGAGGCAAGGGGGATCAAGTGTCTTGCCCAGGGACACAACAGCTGGGGAGAGCAGGATTCGAACCGCCAATCCTCTGGTTATTGGACAACGCGCTCTACTACCTGAGCCACTGCTGCCCCCTAGTGCACAGATTCATTCTCAGACAAGAGCTATTTAATGTTTACATATTTATTTTGGCACAGCCATTTTTGTTGTGCATTAAAAAACTTTTTTTATTATTACTCGGGTGTTTTAAACAGCAAAAATGTAAATCTCTGCATGATGAAACATTAAATCAAGATAAATGCAGTCATTTTTTTGTTTGGTCTCTCAGAATAGATAAGATCATCATCCGTTCTTCAACTAGTCAACAGCTGTCGCAGCCCAGTGAGATACTACTCTTAGACATCACCCCATAGATTCTTGATGGGCTATTCTATATTTTTTATTGCCTCCGCCAAGGAGGTTATGTTTTTACCAGCGCTGGTTTGTTTGTTGGTTTATCTGTTAGCAACATTACTCAAAAAGTTATGAACAGATTTTGATAAAATTTTCAGGAAAGGTGTGTAATGGCATGGGGAACAGATGATTAGATTTTGGTGATGATCTGAGAGTGCATACCTCCACCAATGGCTTTGTTTGTATTTGTGCAGCAAGATTCTGCAAAAACTACTGGATGGATTTGGCTGAAATTTTCACCAGAGGTGGTTCTTGGGCTAGAGAGGAACCCATTACATTTTGGTGATGATCTGAGAATGCATACCTCAGCCAAAGTTCTTATCTTCTCACAGTGTTTTAGCAACAATACTACAAAACTAATGGAAAGACTTTGAAGCAATTTTCACCAGAAGTGGCTCTAAATCTACACACAAACCCATTACATTTTGGAGGTGATCCATGAGGGACGGAAGGAGGCTTAGCGGAGGTATGCATTCTCTAAGTGCTTTTCTAGCTTCTATATCTTTTCTAAATTTCATTCATTTTCTTAACTGTTTATGCAAAATTTACTTTTATCTGAAAAGAGGAGTTTGGACTACAAAGCAACAATCCAGTTGTTTTCCCCATTAGCTCAGGTAAAACACCTCCAACATGAAGAATGCAACAGCTCGAAAAATGTATTTCCCAAGTGGTGTTAGTTAGCACAAAGAATTTTAAACACGGCTTTTCCAAACATCCTAGTTTTCTTTGGAAAACATAAATTATTTTACTTGGCACTAGGGCTGTGCAATATGACGATATATATTGGATGGCAATATAAAAACATCTGTCATTTCATAGAATACTCTATCGTTTATATCGTTATTTAAAATGCACATACTTCCGTTTATTCAGCAAAGCTCCTCACCACTACTTGTCAGCGCTCCGTCTCTCCTCTGCAGTCCGCACAGTGGAACAGGTGTGTCGTGGGTGGCTAGGCTTCAGTCCAGTGGATGCTGATGCTAACTTCAAACTACCGGTTCAGATAGCTGCTACTCCTGTTTGCCAGGGATGTGGGACTGTTTTCCATTGTGCTGCGTCACAGAGGATAGTTCGCTAACCTCGTTTTAATAAGAAGTAAGTAGCATTACCACCACGTCTAATTATAAAATGCTAAATGACGATGCTAAGAAGTGCTAACTGGAAACATGTAGCAGACCATTGTTTCCTTGGCTTAAATTACTGCTGAGTTTCTTAGTTTTGTCTGAAAAAGATTTATTAAAGCTGCTAAAGTGCATGATGGTGGCACATACATGCAAAATAAATAATAAATACATTAAAATGGGTCAGAGGAGCAAGTTGGCTCTTAATGTAATTTATTTGATTTCTAATTGTTTTAATTAGTCAAGTAGTGATAATGAATAAAGTTAAAGTAATCACATGTATTTTATTACATTACCTTTTGTGCCTTTGATTTTCAGATCATGACCAATCTGAAATATTTTTACTAAGAAGCAAAAAGGTTAAATCAGGTCAGAATGGCAGGCTGCAGATCGACACTTAAATTTTCACTGATTTAAACTAACAGCTAATTTATATCTGTAGGTGACAGCCACGGGTAATTTTCTCATTTTCAGACATTTTTTATGTTATCCGTTTTGTTTTGGGTTTTGTTTGTTGTTGTTGTTGTTGTTGTTTTTTTGCTATTCTCTTCTGGCTCAGGAAATATTTAACTTATTGATGTTTGCTTTTTTATTCATATATAACTTAGAAGAAAAATCTGAAATTTATAGATTCAAGTCTCAAATGCACATTACAAAACTAGAAAAGCACTAGGAGAGCGCAGACCTCCGCCAAGCGCCACAGTTCCCCCCCATACAGTGTTTGTGTGTACGTTTTCAGATTCCTTGACCATAAAAACATATGACTAGCAATTGGATTCACAATGATAGGATTAGTGGTTCAGTAGTAAAAGCATTACCTCCTTGGCGGAGGTAATAAACTGAAGTGTTGCTGTTGTGTCCATCTCCTCCATCTGCAAACTCCCAGGCTGCGGGCGTTGCAATTCATCGCACAACCGCGTCCAACCCACAGGCCAATGGGTTATGCAAGCATTTTCATAGATCACTGAAAGCAGCACTCAGGGCTTCACTGACGGATGCAAATTGGGTAGACAGGTTGCCGTGGGTTTTATATTGGGGTTGCGCTCCGTGGCAAAAGAGGATTTGGAAGCTTCCCCGGCAGACAGCTTGTTTTTGCGCAGCCCCTATGGCTGCCCGGGGAATTTCTGCCAAATAATCCTGCGCCGGACAGCTGCCCGTCTCAGCTTTTGCAGCGTAGCACAAACACAGGCACGCTGCCAGGCCCGGCCCACCACTGTTGTCCGTGTGCTTTTGTGCCTAAAACTTTGAAGAGCGCGGAGTTCGTGTTTGTCAGACACGACAACCAGCACCCTCCATTGCACCTGCACACATGTTGAAAATGGCTGTATCTCACAATGTTAAAGAATCCTTTAAAAAATTCCTGTATCCAGACGGTGATCCGGATCATCCCCAAAATTTAATCAGTTCTTCCTTGTACCATTTCCAACAACGCCTGAAAGTTTCATGGAAATCCGTCCAAAACTTTTTGAGTTATCTTGCTAACCATCAGACAGACAAACAGACAAAAAGACAGGCAGACAAACGCTGGCAAAAACATGACCTCCTGCGGCCTGGTGGAGGTAACTACGTTTATAACGCTGCAAAATTATGAGGGAAAACGGTACATTTAAAAAAAGTAAAAAAAAAAAAAGAGATGGTCCTTTTTATGCAATTATCTTAACTGTACAATTTACAGAAAATGTATACCATGATATGAATGAATGAATCTTTATTTCGGATAGATTAAAAGTAAAGATTAGAAAGAAACAGAATAATATAACAAAGGGGAAAAAAATCCAACAAGGTCAAATTAACCCCTTGCACTTTGGTCAATTTCCCTAAAAACGCCTAAAAATAACGTACCCAAAGTAAATCAAAAGCTGTTCTTCGACTTCTGGTTATGGCGGCTACGTAGGAAGGCGTGTTTCACTCTGCTCTTCTCCTAAAAATAAAAAGTAGGCTAAAACTCTCTGAATTGGAACAAAAACCTATCCTAGCGTTTAGGCGCGGATATGGTAAAAACCAAGGCTGGGAAATCAGGCGGAGGAAAAAGTGATTCGTCGAAACAATCCAAGCTAACAGACTTCCACGCTCGTGATGAAGCAGAAAAATCTCCAAAGACAATGGCGGAGGAGAGAGCTAGCAGCGGAGTGGTGACTGCCGAGGAGGGCACGAGTGCGGTACTTGCTGCCATCAGCTCCATGAGAACAGACTTTTCGTCTAAATTTGATGGGATTATAGCAGCGATAGAAAGAATGAGAAAAGAAATAAGCGACTGTATGGAGCGAGTATCGCAGGCGGAGCTCCGAATCGCCAGCGCTGAAGATGACGTCACCAGCCTACAATTAAAGGTGCAAACATTGGAATTAAAAAATAAACGACTTGAATATAACGTCCTGGACTTAGAATCCCGGTCGCGACAGAATAATTTAAGGCTGGTGGGCCTCCCGGAGGGAGCAGAGGGACGGGATACATGTTTCTTTTTGGAAAAGTGGATTCCAGAAGCGCTGAACAACGCGGATCTGCAGTCATCAGTCGTCTTAGAGAGCGCTCACCGAATCGGCCCACCGAGAGATAATAAGACACCACCGAGGACGCTGATTATGAAGTTCCTCAGCTACAGAGACAAGATGACGGTCACCAACGCGGCGCGAGCTAAAGGAGAAATTAAATACCAGGATCAACCGGTGCGGTTCTACCCAGATTTGGCCACAGGAATTCAACAATTAAGGAAACAGTTTGACCCCGCCCATAAAGAGCTGCGCAACCTCGGGATTCGTCACGGAGTGATTCATCCGGCAAGACTGCTGGTCACATATAAAGAGAGAACCCATATCTTCAAGACCCCTCAGGAGGCGCAGGAGCTTATCAAGCAGATCCAAGTGGAGACTGGTGGGAGCTAAGCATGAAGCATGAACAAGATATAAAGGTAGAATATTTAAGCATTTGCACAGGCATCAGACTGATCTGAAACATATAGCATGTCTACAAAATATAGATTGTATTATATAAAAAAAAAAAAAAAAAAAAAAGCTATGATGTACAAAGTTGTTATAAAATTTTGGAGTTAAGTTGGAAAAACTACAGAAGAGAGTTAATGTCATGTCATTAAAAGTAGTAGAGTCAGGGTGATTGAGAGGAGAAAAGAGTGAGTGGTTTGACTGATCCTCGCAGGTGTGGAGCAATCACTGGCTATAGCGGAAGACAGAATTTATTTTTTTTTTTATTTTGGGGGGATTACCACGAATGTGGGGAGGGGGAATTTGTTTTTGTGTAGTCTGTGGGATGAATGTTCAACCAGCCATGTTTTTGCTTCTCTGTATGAGCATGTTTATTTTGCAAGGTAATCTCAAACTCTTTATTGATCATAGACCAAAGCGTTAATTTTAATTTAACTTCATGGAATTGCAGAGGTCTACAAAATCTAAAAAAACTTAAACAAGTTATGAATAAAATAAAAGACATAGGTTCAAAAATTGTGTTTTTACAAGAAACTCATCTAATAGAGGAGGATGTAAAAAGAATTAGGAGAAGATGGCAGGGAAGTGTGTTCACCTCATCATTTTCATCCCGAGCCAGGGGAGTTATGACTCTCATACATAAAACAGTCCCATTTCAAGTGAAAAATGTAATTGGAGACAAATTAGGAAGATATCTAATCATCCAAGGATCTTTGTTATTAGAAAATATAAATCTGGTGAACTTATGTTCACCATGTTAGGTTAATTGGCTGTTCTAAATTGTCCCTAGATATCTGTTTCCTATAGGCCCTTAGAATAGAGGGTTAGTATTAATGAAAAGCGCTTTGAGTGGTCTTTGTGACTTGAAAAGCGCTATATAAGTGCAGGTTAGTTAGTTAGTTAGTTAAACGGTCCCAATATAGATGATTAAAAATTCTTCGTTAATTTATTTTTTACTTTAGCATTACTCACAGGGCAACATATAATAGCAGGGGATTTTAATAGTACATTGAATCCCAGTATAGATAGATCAACAGGACTGGACTGTACGCACAATGGATGCAGGATGACCATTAATCATTTTATGAAAGAACTGAGATTGCTAGATATATGGAGAGAAATGAAACCACAAGTCAAAGCCTATTCTTGTTATTCTAATACCTACAAGACATTCTCACGTATTGACTATTTTTTGATCTCCACAGAATTAAGGTCCAAGATTCAAAACTGTTTCTATGATAACATCATGATATCTGATCATGCACCCTGCTGTCTAATATATGTAGATAAGAAACTGACAAAGGTTCCAGGTAGGTGGCAATTTCAGCATAAATGGCTTCAGGATGAGGAATTTGTTAAGTACATAGAAAAACAGATAGATGAGTTCTTTGATATCAATACTACACAAACATCAGCATGTATAAAGTGGGAGGCTTTCAAAGCTTTTATTAGGGGGCATATTATTAGTTATACAGGTTCAAAATCTAAGAAGAGGAGAGAGGAGAGAGTCCAATTGGAACATAAAATAAAAATTCTTCAAGAAAAAGTGTATGCAGGAAGTAATCCAAAATTAGAGAACGAATTACTGATTCTGAGAGCTGAATATGACAAAAAATCAGTGAATAGAGCTACCTCGAATCTTCTAAGATTGAAGCAAACTTTTTATGAACAAGGTGAAAAATCAGGGAAATTATTGGCATGGCAGATTAAACAATTAGAATTTAAAACACCAATTACCAGTATTATAAGTAACGGACAGGCAGTTGTAGATCCTTTAGAAATTAATAGTGCCTTTAGAGATTATTATGAAAAACTACATGATACAAAAAATGAAACTGACTTAACAAAACTAAATGGGTTTTTGGACGTATTATCTATACCGTGTATTCCAAATGAAAACAGGGAGATACTGGAGTCTAAAATTAGTCAAGAAGAAGTTGGGCAAGCCATTGATAATATGAAATCAGGAAAAAGTGCAGGACCAGATGGTCTTCCAGTTGACCTCTATAAAAAAAATTAAGAATAAATTAATAAAACCACTTTTGGAAATGGTTTTAGAAGCATTTCAAAATAGTAATTTACCACCATACATGAATAATGCCTTAATTATACTGTTGCCAAAACCAGGTAAACCCTCTAATAAATGTGAAAACATGAGACCAATAAGCCTATTAAATGCTGATCTTAAGATAATCTGTAAAATTTTAGCAAGACGACTACAAGAAATATTACCAAATATTATTAACCGAGATCAGAATGGCTTTATAATGGGAAGACAAAGCTTCCATAATGTAAGAAGACTATTTAATATTATTTATTCTAATAAAGAAGCACCGGATACAGCTCTCCTATCATTGGACGCTGAAAAGGCCTTTGATAGGGTCGAATGGCCCTTTCTTTTTGAAGTCCTACAAAGGTTTGGACTTGGAAATAATTTCATAAAATGGGTTCAGATAATATACAATAATGCTACAGCAGAAATCCTAACAAACAGCAATATCTCAGAATCAATAAATATCAATAGAGGATATCGACAAGGCTGTCCACTTTCACCTTTACTGTTTACTATGGCAATTGAACCTTTAGCGATGGCAGTACATTTACATCCACAAATATATGGAATTAAAGTAGGACCAACAGAACATAAAATCTCCCTGTATGCCGATGACATAATTTTGTTTATGTCGAACTTTAAAAAAATCAATTCCGACCTTGTTAAATTTAATAAAGAATTTTGGGGAAATATCAGGATATAAAATAAATAAAACTAAATCTTCAATATTAATGCTAAATGAGACCCAGAGAAATCACCCAGCTCCTGAGGTAAATCAATTCAATGTTGTAAATCAGTTTAAATATTTAAGAATTCAAATTGTGCCGAAGCTAGAATCAGTCGCCAGTGCCAATTATGAAGCCTTAATGACAGATATTAATGAGTTATTTCAGAGATGGATGTCACTACCAATGTCGATGATCGGGAGAATTAATATACTTAAAAGTAATATCTTACCTAAAATACTTTATTTCAATACATTCCTTTACCACCACCTTCAGATCTATTCACAAGAATTAAAAAAAAGTGAGTGGAATTTATATGGAACAATAGGAAGGCTAGATTACGTCTGTCCTTACTATATTTACCATTTGATCGTGGAGGTCTGAAATGTCCAAACTTTATGTTGTATTACTGGTCAGCACAACTGAGGTCTATGACATATTATTTTTCATCAAATGATCTCCCTCACTGGACTGAAATGGAATCATACAATTTACCTTTACCTCTTCCCTTATTCATATACTCAGACTCGGCTAAAAAATTACAGAAACAAGTTAAAAATCCAATTGTAAAGCATATGATCAAAATATGGTGTGAAACCAAAAAATATTTAAAAGAACCACACTTATTATCACAATTTAGCCCAATATGGGGTAATCAATATTTTACACCAGGGAGAGCGGATGCTGTATTTAAAGTATGGAATTTAAAAGGGATTCAAAAGATTCAAGACTTATATTTGTCACGTTCAGATAACATAATGTGTTTTGAAGAACTGAGGATCAAATTTAATCTTAATAGAACACATTTTTTTAAATATCTTCAGCTTAGGAATTTTATTCGATCAAATCAAAATAATGCTCTCACCCGACCTACTTATTCATCCTTGGAAAACATTTTGACGAAAGATAGTAAGAGAAAGGGTATTATTTCAGAGTTTTGTAACTCATTGACACTATCCTCAAGTGAAAACTCACAGAAAAGACTGAATTATTGGAAAGTAGACCTACAAACTGAAATTTCAGAGGAACAATGGGAATTGGCTTGTACAGAAGCTCAAACCAAATCAATAAATGTACGTCTTAAATTGATACATTTTAAATGGTTAATGTGGATGTATGTTACACCGGTGGAGTTAAATAGATATAACAAAAACATACCAGATAGGTGCACAAAATGTATGGAAAGTAAAGGAACCCTATTTCATTGTTTATGGGAATGTAGAAAAATTAGAATGTTTTGGGAAGAGGTGAGGGTAACAATTGAAAAAATAATTTCAAAACAATTCATATTGAACTCTAAACTGTTTTTGTTGGGTCTGTATCCAGAAAAGCATAACTTTAATAAGAGTGAAAGAGCATTCATAGACCTCAGTTTGCTTAATGCCAAAAAATGTATTGCACTACTGTGGAAAAAGACTCATAGACCAGATGTGACTCAGTGGTTAAGACAGATGTTAACAAACCTTCCACTAGAAAGAATAACATACATACTGAAATCAAAGGAAAATGTGTTTGAGAATATATGGAGACCTTTCATTGATTATTTAAAGAAATTAAACATAACTTCTGAAGAAGAAGGTGAATGATGTGTGTGGACCTTGTAAATTCCAAATTGGTGAATGTATTACATGTATACTTATGCAATGGATTACCTAGACTAAACAGAGGAGCATTGTTGATGACTTGCTTTTGTTAGTGGTTGTTGGTGTTTTTAGTACATTTTTTTAAATTTATTTATTTTTTATTTTTTTATTTTTTTATTTTTAAATTACTTTAGTGTTAGTGTTTGATTGTTTTATGTTTGTTAAAAAAAGGTTCAATAAAAAATATTGTGGAAAAAAAAAGCTGTTCTTCAACCCTTTGCAGCATCTTCATGGGGTTGGTCTCATTTAAAAGAAAACACTTTGAATTTTTTGGCAAAACAGTCATAAGCTCTCTAAGTGCTCCTGCCACTGAGTAACAGTCATCTAAACATACTGAACTTGAGGAAAATAAAGTTCGCCTGGGTGTTTTTTTAGATACAAATGCTTGCAAATAACACACAGCTTCAGATACTGGCTGGAAAATGCAACAGAAATGTAGAACCAAGTGTTATCCAGCTGAGGTCAAAATTTGGTAACAATACCACAAAAAATGAATATATTACACAGCTTTTTTCTCAGGTTGTTCCCAGGCGTTTTTGAACTGTGCCAAATTGTGCCAAATGGCACAGCTTGGAAAAACGTCTATAACTTTTGAATGATTCAACATAGAAGCTTCATCTTGGGCTCAAAAGAAAGGTGACACTAAGGGCTGTGTGTGTGTGGGGGGGGGGTTGTTTATTCATTCATGAATGAATGAATGAACAAACAAGCCCCCCACACACAAAGAAGCATGCCACGTAAAAAATGTGTGGCCTTTTTTTACAAGAAAATATAACCTACAATGCAATAAAGATTATACTAAAATATCTGCAGTGAGAGACTTCCGGTTATGGCGGCCGCCTAGAAGGACACGTATCACTCTGCTCTGCTCCTGGAAATAAAAATTCGGCAAATAACTCTCTCATTCGGAACAGAACTTTTCCCAGCGTTTGGGTGAGGATATGCCGGTGAAGACTAAGGCTGGGAAATCAGGAGGGGGAAAAATTGAATCGCCGAAGCAGTCCAAATTAACGGACTTTAAAGTTTGTGGCGCAGTAGAAAAAGCTGCGGATATGGCGGATGAAACTAGCGGTGATGCGGTAACTGCTGACGATGGCGGCACAGGTGCAGTGCTGGCTGCCATTAGCTCAATGAGAGCAGACTTTTCCGCTAAACTTGATGGGATTATGGCAGCGTTGGATGCAATGAGAAAGGAGTTGGGTGACTGCGTGGAGCGAGTGACGCAGGCGGAGCTTCGTGTTTCAAGTGCGGAGGATGAAATTAGCGGACTTCAAATAAAGGTGCGCACTTTGGAAAAAAAAATAAAGATCTGGGAAATAGCGTTCTGGATTTGGAATCTCGGTCCAGACGGAACAACCTGAGGCTGGTGGGTTTACCGGAGGGAACCGAAGGTCGTGATTCATGCTCCTTTCTGGAGGGGTGGATCCCGGAGGCGCTGAACAACGCGGAGCTAAAATCATCAGTCGTCTTGGAAAGCTCCCACCGAATTGGCCCACCGAGAGGTAACAAGGCAGCACCGAGGACGTTAATTATGAAGTTTCTCAGCTACAGAGACAGGATGACGATCTCCAACGCGGTGCGGGCCAAAGGAGAAATTAAATATCAAGATCAGCAGGTGCGGTTCTACCCAGATTTGGCCTCAGGAATCCAACAATTAAGGAAGCAGTTTGACCCCATCCGCAAACAACTGCGCAACCTTGAGATTCGTCATGGAGTGATTCACCCTGCAAGACTTCTGGTCACATATGAGGGCAGAACACACATCTTCAAGACCCCCGAGGAGGCGCAGGAGCTCATCAAGACGATCCAGGAAGAGACTGGTGGGAGCTAAGCATGAACAGAATATAGGGTAGAATATTTGAGCATTTAACTGATTAGAAGCATATAACAAGATTACAAAATATAGATTGTATTACATATTAAAAAAAAAAAAAAAGTACAAAATTGCTAAAAAATTTTGGAGTTAAATTGGAAAATTACAGAAGAGAGTTAATGTTACGTTATTAAAAGCAGTAGAGTTAGGGTGATTGGGAGGATGAAGAAGGAGTGGCTTTGGCTGATCCTCGTGGGTGTGGAACGGTCGATGGCTATATCGGGAGACGGAATTTTTCTTTTGCTTTTGGGGGGATTGCCACAAATGTGGGAAGGGGGAATTTGTTTGTGTGGAGTTTGTAGGGTGAATGTTCAACCACTCATTTTTTTGCTTTTCTGTTTGAGCATGTTTACACTGCAAGGTAATCCCAAACTCCCTATTGATCATAAATCAAAGCGTTAATCTTAACTTAACTTCATGGAATTGCAGAGGTCTACAAAATTTAAAAAAACTTAAACAAGTTATGAATAAAATAAAAGACATGGGTTTCAAAAATTGTGTTTTTACAAGAAACTCATCTAATAGAGGAAGATGTAAAAAGAATTAGGAGTAGATGGCAAGGAAATGTTTTCACCTCATCATTTTCATCCCGAGCCAGGGGAGTTATGACTCTCATACATAAATCAGTCCCATTTCAAGTGAAAAATGTAATTGGAGACAAATTTGGAAGATATGTAATCATTCAAGGATCTTTGCTATTAGAAAACATAAATTTGGTGAACTTATATGGTCCCAATATAGATGATCAAAAGTTCTTTGCTAATTTATTTCTTATCTTATCATCACTTACAGGGCGACATATAATAGCAGGGGATTTTAATTGTACATTGAATCCCGGTATAGATAGATCAACAGGACTGGACTGTACGCACAATGGATGTAGGATGACCATTAATCATTTTATGAAAGAATTGAAATTGATAGATATATGGAGAGAAATGAAACCACAAGTTAAAGCATACTCTTGTTATTCCAATACCTACAAGACATTCTCACGTATAGATTATTTTTTGATCTCCACAGAATTAAGGTCCAAGATTCAAAACTGTTTTTATGATAACATCATGATATCTGATCATGCACCCTGCTGTCTAATATATGTAGATAAGAAATTGACAAAGGAACCAGGTAGATGGCAATTTCAGCATAAATGGCTTCAGGATGAGGAATTTGTTAAATACATAGAAAAACAGATAGATGAGTTCTTTGACATCAATACTACACAAACATCAGCATGTGTAAAGTGGGAGGCTTTCAAAGCTTTTATTAGGGGACACATTATTAGTTATACAGGTTCAAAATCTAAGAAGACTCGAGAGGAGAGAGTCCAACTGGAACATAAAATAAAAATTCTTCAAGAAAGAGTATATGCAGGAAGAGATCCAAGGTTGGAGAACGAATTACTGATTTTGAGAGCTGAATATGACAAAAAATCAGCGAATAGAGCTGCCTCGAGTCTTCTAAGATTGAAACAATCTTTTTATGAACAAGGTGAAAAATCAGGAAAGTTATTGGCATGGCAGATTAAACAATTAGAATCTAAAACACCAATTACCAGTATTATAAGTAATGGACAGGTAGTTATAGATCCTTTAGAAATTAATAGAGCCTTTAGAGATTACTATGAAAAATTATATGATACCAAAAATGAATCTGACTTAACAAAACTACATGGGTTTTTGAACGAACTATTTATACCGTGTATTCCAAATGAAAATAGGGAGATATTAGAGTGTAAAATTAGTCAAGAAGAAGTTGGACTAGCTATTGATAATATGAAATCAGGAAAAAGTGCAGGACCAGATGGTCTTCCAGTTGACCTTTATAAAAAATTTAAGAATAAATTAACAAAACCTTTTTTGGAAATGGTTTTAGAAGCATTTCAAAATAGTAATTTACCATCATATATGAATAATGCCTTAATTATACTGTTGCCAAAACCAGGTAAGCCCTCTAATAAATGTGAAAATATGAGATCAATAAGCCTATTAAATGCCGACCTTAAGATAATCTGTAAAATTTTAGCAAGACGAATACAAGAAATTTTACCAAATACTATTAATCGAGATCAGAATGGCTTTATAAAGGGAAGACAAGGCTTCCATAATGTAAGAAGACTTTTTAATATTATTTATTCTAATAAAGAAGCACCGGATACAGCTCTCTTATCACTGGATGCCGAAAAAGCCTTTGATAGAGTTGAATGGCCCTTTCTTTTTGAAGTCTTACAAAGGTTTGGACTTGGAAATAATTTCATAAAATGGGTTCAAAAATATATAATAATGCTACTGCAGAAATCCTAACAAATAAAAATATTTCAAAATCAATAAAAATCAATAGAGGATGTCGACAAGGCTGTCCACTTTCACCTTTACTGTTTACTATGGCAATTGAACCTTTAGCGATGGCGATACGTCTACAGTCACAAATATATGGAATTAAAGTTGGACCAACAGAACATAAAATCTCCCTGTATGCCGATGACATAATTTTGTTTATGTCGAATCTTAAAAAATCAATTCCGACCTGTGTTGAATTTAATAAAGAATTTTTGGGGAAATATCAGGATATAAAATAAATAAAACTAAATCTTCAATATTAATGCTAAATGAGACCAGAGAAATTACCCAGCCCTGAGGTAAATCAATTCAATGTTGTAAATCAGTTTAAATATTTAGGAATCCAAATTGTGCCTAAGCTAGAATCAATCGCCAGTGTCAATTACGAAGCCTTAATGACAGATATTAATGAGTTACTTCAGAGATGGATGTCACTACCAATGTCGATGATCGGGAGAATTAATATACTTAAAAGTAATATCTTACCTAAAATACTTTATTTATTTCAATACATTCCCTTACCACCACCTTTAGATTTATTCTCAAGAATTAAAAAAAAGTTAGTGGAATTTATGTGGAACAACAGGAGGGCTAGATTACGTCTGTCTTTATTATATTTACCATTTGATCGTGGAGGTCTGAAATGTCCAAATTTTATGTTGTATTATTGGTCGGCACAACTGAGGTCTATGACATATTATTTTTCATCAAATGATCTCCCTCACTGGACTGAAATGGAATCATACAATTTGCCTTTACCTCTTCCCATATTCATATACTCAGGTCTGTACCCAGAAAAGCATAATTTTAATAAAAGTGAAAGAACATTCATAGACCTCAGTTTGCTTAATGCCAAAAAATGTATTGCACTATTATGGAAAAAGACTCATAGACCAGATGTGACTCAGTGGTTAAGACAGATGTTAACAAACCTTCCATTAGAAAGAATAACATATATACTGAAATCAAAGGAAATTGTGTTTGAGAATATATGGAGACCTTTTATTGATTATGTAAAAAATTTAAACATAACTCTTGAAGAAGAAGGTGAATGATGTGTGTGGACCTTGTAAATTCCAAACTGGTGAACATAATATGTATACTTATGTATTGGATTGTCTAGACTAAACAGAGGAGCATTGTTGAAGATTTGATTTTGTTGGTGGTTGTTGGTGTTTTTTAGTGCATTTTTTTTTTTTGTAGTACTTTAGTGTTAGTGTTTGATTGTTTGTATCATGTTTGTTAAAAAAAAAGGTTCAATAAAGATATTGTGGAAAAAAAAAATATCTGCAGTGTAGAGGATAACAACTCCCCCCCCCCCCCCCCCCGCTACAGAGGAGCTCAGCGCACAAAAAAACGGTCCGTCAACGGTCCGTCATGTGGCGATGACGCACAGTTGTAATCACCGATCAGTCAAAAGTCATTTTGATTACTATTTTCAGTGATAAAGAATAATTTAGCTTATAACACTTACCTGTCCACAACAGCAGTGTCGCTGGTGAACATCTGTTCCTCATTGTCAGACGAACATGAAGCTGGTCCGCTTGATACGGACTCGTGGTTCTGGTCACGCGACCCGGTCAAACCATGATTCCATGATTGCGGTTTTGCGCTTCCATGATTGCGGTTTTGGCAAATGATTTTTCAAAACAAGTAAGGACAGTAGTAATAAAAAAAGACTGGCGAACGCTACCGTTACACACAGCGGCTTACACAAAACAGATTTTACGCATGGGACGCATGCTTTCAATCGTCGAACTTCTCTGCTTCAATTGGCTCGCTGTATTCACAGCCGTTGGTAGGCGGGTCCTTCCTGCTAGGTTTTCAGTCATTGGTTCTTCAAGGTTTCAGAAACCCAATTCAAGGCTCTTATTAGTCGAATGAGAGGTCAATCAAATCTAAACCAATCAAGCACTCCTTTGGCTTTCTGTCCGCGGCTGTGTCTGTAGTGGAAGAACGGAAATGCAGCGCTTTTTTTTTTTCAGTGCACACTGAGACGCACAGTGCGCACTAGGATGCACGAGGACGCACTAGGACGCAGAGACGTGACCGCCCGCGGCATCCCGGAGTGCAAGAGGTTAAACAATAACTCCTCTGATTATACAGTTCAACATAAGTTATCCCAAATGGGTGATGGCTGAAGCCGCAGCTTATATTGCCCACCCATATTTCATCCAAGAATTCAAAAGAAAAACAAAACAAGAGCGATTACAATTCGGAACATAGCTAAGACAAAATGTGACAAAAAAAAAACTCAGCAACAACACAACACAGACTGGATATGACAATCCTTATGTGACTTTACATGTCATCTTGTATATATGTTTGGAGTATTTCTTCCTTTAGTTTTTGTTTAAATTGTTCAAGCATTGTACATGATTTTAATTCAGGTCCAAAATCGTTCCATAATCTGACTCCTTGTACTGAAACACAGTGTTGCTTGGTGGTAGTTCTCACTGAAGGTTTTTGAAATATACATGTTCCTCTGAAATGATATTGTTTCTCCCTTATTTGGAACAACTTTTGGATATTTGCGGGCAGTGATAGATTCTTCACTTTAAACATTATTACTGCAGTTTTAAAGTCAACCAGATCTTTCAACTTGAGAGCTTTTAATTTAAGAAAAAGTGGGTTTGTTGGTTCCCTGTAAGCAGCTTTGTTTATTATTCCAATAGCTCTCTTCTGAAGCATAAAGACTGGATATATGTTAGTTTTATATGCATTTCCCCATACTTCAGTACAATATGTCATGTATGGGAGTATTAATGAATAATACAAAGTATATAATGTGGGTTGATTCAGCAAATATTTCGCTCTGTGTAGTACTGCGATTGATTTAGATATTTTACCTTTAATATAACTAATATGTGACTTCCAACACAGTTTATTATCAATTATTACTCCAAGAAATTTAGTTTCGGATACCCTTTCAATCTCTATGCCATTTACACTGAGTTTAGATACTAAGTTGTTGTGATCGTTGTTAAAAACTATAAATTTTGTCTTACTTAAATTGAGCGTTAATTTGTTTGAATCAAACCACAATTTAAGCTTTCTTAATTCCTTTCCAAGTGTATCCAAAAGTTGTTCCAAATTGCTTCCACTGCATAATAGATTAGTGTCATCGGCAAACAATATTAAATCCATTTTTTCCGAGACTTTACATATATCATTTATATACATATTGAATAACAATGGCCCCAAAACTGAACCCTGTGGGACTCCACAAGTAACCTTCAGTAACTGTGAGATTTTGTTACCAACACATACATACTGATATCTATTCTTTAAGTAACTACTTATCCAGGACAGTGCTACCCCCCAATACCACAATTTTGTAGTTTCTTTAATAATAAATTATGATCCACTGTATCAAATGCTTTTGTAAGATCCAGGAATACCCCAACTGAATACTCTTTATTTTCAATGGCAGTTGATATTTTTTCTATAAATTCCATTAGAGCAAATGCAGTTGTCCTCTTGTGTCTGAACCCATATTGCTGCTCACACAATAAATTATTCTTCATTATGAAGTTAATTCTCTCACAGAATATTTTTTCAAGTATCTTGGAAAATTGCGGCAACAGTGAAATTGGTCTATAGTTTGAAAGTTCCCCTCTGTCACCCGTCTTGTATATCGGAATTACTTTAGCTATTTTCATTGCATTGGGAAATATACCTGTTTGGAAAGACAGGTTACAAATATATGTCAGTGGTTTCACTAAGCATTCAATAATAGTTTTGACTAAGAGCATGTCAATACCATCACAGTCCGTAGATGTTTTACTTTTAAACGATTTAACAATTTCAATGACCTCTGTCTCGTCTGTGTTCTTTATGAAAATGGAGTCTTTTATAGCAGTGTTTTTGCTTATTGTATCACCCATAGGTGCCGTAATGGGTATTTCTCGAGCCAAATTAGAACCAATGTTAACAAAAAAGTTATTAAATTCATCTGCAGATGAAACTGCATTCACACTCTGAGTTCTTGTATTATTTTTTGAAAAATTGGTTGGGTAGCTTGTATTTCTGGTTTTATTTTCAAGAATATTGTTAAGTATTGTCCATGTATTTTTAATATTGTCTCTGTTTTTCTCCAGTTCTTTACTGTAATAGTCTCTTTTACTACATCTCATTATATATGTTAACTTATTTTTGTATGTTTTATACCACTGCTCTGCTTCTTTTGTCCTTTTCTTTAGAAAAGCTTTATGTAATAAATTTTGCTTTTTTCACGCCTTTTGTAATCCTTTGGTTAACAATGGCTTATCAACAAATTTATGTTTAAGCTTTTTCTTTACTAATGGACAATTTTTTTCATAAAGAGTGGTTACAATGTTCATAAATGTGTCATAGGCTTCATTTACATCTGATACATAGACTTTTGTCCAGTCCTGCTTCAGCAAGTCTTCTTTAAAAGAACTGATTGCATTTTGTGATTTGTATCTGAATGATTTTAAAACTTTTTCTGTATTGGCCTCCGTGTGGCCATGGATAAGTGCAAAGGTTGGCAAATGGGCACTTATATCATTTATCAATAATCCACTTTCTATTTTCTTATCAATAATATTCACAAACAGGTTGTCAATAAGTGTAGCAGTGTGAACTGTGATTCTACTGGAATGTGTTATTGTGGGATATAAACTCATACTGTACATAGAATTCATGAACTCTATAATTACATTTTGTTGAAATGGATTTTGTAAATCAATATTGAAATCTCCACAAATTACAACCATTTTCTTACTAGTAATATTATTGTACAGCTCGACTAATTTATCTCTGAATGTCTCAATGCAAGTTCCCGGCGTTCTATATATACAACTTATAGATTTTTTGTTTTATCTTGGTCAGTCTCAACAGTAACACATTCTAAAATCCCTGGTAGTGCAAAGGACAGTCCATTTACAAGTTTACACCCATACAGGTCATCAATATACAGTGCAACACCACTAGGGGTGGGTTCAAAAGATCAATATATCGATATGGATCGATACATGTTTGACTGAGCCGATATCGATCCACAAAATCCGCGGATCGATCTTTTAATATTAATATGTTTTAATATAATATTTTTACGTTTGTGAACGTCTGCTGAGTATAATCGGGTTGAAACCGGGTCAGTGAGCCAGTAACAATGGCCGAGAAGCATAAACAGCCGACGCGCTAACGGAGCTAGCAAGCTAACGGATATGCTAGTTCTTCTTCGGTGGTGTTAAAACGGTTCTCATCCAGCAAGAGTTTCCTGCCGCGCGTGCTCTTTCGTGTTTACACGAGCGGAGATAATAACGTGCGTCTCTTAATTTAGCAACAAAAGTCACCGTAAAGATTGTCCTCAACAGCTTCTGAATATTTTTCATAAATAAAACTTCTGTGTTCCCTGCGGCGCGTGCACACGTCTTTTGTGTTTACATGACGCGGAGTTAATAACGTGCGTCTCTTAATTTAGCAACAAAAGTCACCGTAAAGATTGTCCTCAACAGCTTCTTAATATTTTTCATAAAGCGGGGATAAACGGACTTTTACTCCGTGCAGCGCTGTGTTGGAACATAAAGTTGACGACTGATAAACGGAAAATGCGCGGAGGCTGAAACCCGTGAAGCAGAGACTTGGAGCTGCTGAGACTGTAAGTATAATATTTGTTTCTTTTAACGTTTGTGTCGTCAATTAATAATTTATCTGGCATGATGATGGTTTCTTTTACAAACTATGGACACAGAGAGAACTGTTGGTTAAGCGCTGTGAATAAATGCAGAATTAAGGTATATTTTATGAGATTATGGACTTCTGCCACTTAAGCGATGTGAAGAGAATAAATCACAATAAAATTAATAAAGGCTGCAGTACAACAAGCTATTTTTACTCAGTAGAACTAAATTGAAATGAACAAACCTTCTCAGGAAATGAACTGAAACCCTTTTCCAACACTGAAAGTTAATTTGTAGTTAAAATATAAAAAAAAAAACCTAAATTATTAAACCCTACTGTGGTGTGGCGATCTAAAAATATGAATGTTAATTTTACTGTGAAATCTGTTCTTTTTATCTGCCTTCAGATGTGTGAAGACTGGAAGCTTCATCCTGCACTGAGACCTTCTGAAGGTCAGAGGTCGTCAGTGGAGGAGCATCCCTGCTTCATGTGGATTTCAGCACAGAAGAAGACCTTCAAATTCAAGATTCAAGGAGGTGCTGCCATCATTTTCTCCACACTAACATGCATTCAATGCAATTTAGTTGTTGTAATGACAAATTCTTTTATTTCTTTTTTAAAGTTCTCAGCAAGAACACAATATTGGTCTCTTTTTTTTTTTTTACAGTTTTACTGAGCATTTAATTCTAAATAAATCACTGTTTAACAAGAAATCTTTGGCAATCCTGTACTTTTCTTGTGGTGTTACATAGAATAGCATCACTGTAAACTATGGAAAAAGCAGCTGCTTTAAAATTTGTACTTCCTCACACAACTTTTGAGTGCAAAAAAACTCCAGTGCCATAACTTTTTGGAAAAGCTCCCACAAATCCAGGCTTTTTGGGCCACAACAATCACAAAAACAGCTGACAAAATCCTGGAGGGACTGAAATACAGTGAGATTATGTCTGCATGGTTCATGCATTGAATTTGTTTACTTACTCTGGGTGGTGAACTTGACACGACACACCCTTTGCAGTAAAGAAAGCACCTTTGAGCACTTTATGAAATGATAAGTTAAATAATAAAAAGTGCATTATTGGACTTCCGGTTATGGCTGCCACGTAGGACGGACGTGTCTCGCTCTGCTCTGCTCCTGGAGAAAAAAATCGGCAAATAACTCTCTCATTTGGGACAGAACGTATCCCAGCATTTGAGCGAGGATATGTCGGCGAAGCCTAAGGCTGGAAAACCAGGAAAAGGAAAAAGCGAGCCGCCGAAACAGTCCAAATTAACGGACTTTCAGGTCTGTGACGCAGCAAACAAGGCTCCATATATGGCGGAGGAGGCTGGCGGCGATGCGATTTCTGCGGGGAATGGCGCAGATGCGCTGATGGCTGCCATGAGTTCAATGAGAGCGGACTTTTCCTCTAGATTTGATGGGATTATGACAGCGTTGGAAGGAATAAGAAAGGAATTGGGTGACTGTGTAGAACGAACGGCGCAGATGGAGCTCCGTCTCGCTAGTGCTGAAGATGACGTCACCCGTCTTCAATTAAAGGTGCGCACTTTGGAAAAAAAAAATAAATCTCTGGAAGATAATATTTTGGATTTGGAATCTCGGTCGAGACAGAATAATTTGAGGCTGGTGGGTCTTCCAGAGGAATCAGAAGGTCGGGACGTATGTTCCTTTCTGGAAAAGTGGATTCCGGAGGTGCTGGGCAGCGAGGAGTTGCAATCAGCAGTGGTTCTGGAAAAAGCACATCGTATTGGCCCACGGAGAGATAAGGGACCGCCGAGGACCTTAATTATGAAGTTTCTTAGCAACAGAGACAGGATGAAGATCTTCAACGCTGCACGTGCTAAAGGAGAGATTAAACACCAGGACCAGCAGGTGCGGTTCTACCCAGATTTGGCCACAGGAATCCAGCAATTGAGGAAGCAGTTTGATCCTGTACGTAAGAAGCTGCGCAACCTTGGGATTCGTCATGGTGTAATCTATCCTGCGAGACTGCTGACCACGTATGAGGGCAGAACCCACATCTTCAAGACCCCAGAGGAGGCGCAGGAGTTCATCAAGAAGATCAAAGAAGAAGAAGAGACTGGTGGGAGCTAAGCATGAACAAAATATAAGGTAGAATAATTAAGCATTTGCACAGGCATCTGACTGACTTGAAGTAAATAGTAAGTTTACAAAATATAGATTGTATTATATATTAAAAAAACAAAACAAAAACAAAACAAACAAAAAAAAAAAAAACTATGATGTACAAAGTTGTTAAAAATTTTGGAGTTAAGTTGGAAAACTACAGAGGAGAGTTAATGTTACGTCATTAAAAGCAGTAGAGTTAGGGTGATTGGGAGGATGAAGAAGGAGTGGCTTAGGCTGTTCCCCGTGGGTGTGGAACGGTCGATGGCTATATCGGGAGACAGAATTTTTCTTTTGATTTTGGGGGGTTTGCCACAAGTGTGGGAAAGGGAAATTTGTTTGTGTGTAGTTTGTAGGATGAATGTTCAACCACTCATGTTTTTGCTTCTCTGTATGAGCATGTTTACACTGCAAGGTAATCCCAAACTCTCTATTGATCATGGACCAAAGTGTTAATCTTAATTTAACTTCATGGAATTGCAGAGGTCTACAAAATTTAAAAAAACTTAAACAAGTTATGAATAAAATAAAGGACATGGGTTCAAGAATTGTGTTTTTACAAGAAACTCATCTGATAGAGGAGGATGTTAAAAGAATTAGGAGTAGATGGCAGGGAAGTGTATTCACCTCTTCATTTTCATCCCGAGCCAGGGGAGTTATGACTCTCATACATAAATCAGTTCCTTTTCAAGTGAAAAATGTAATTGGAGACAAATTTGGAAGATATGTAATCATTCAAGGTTCTTTGCTATTAGAAAATATAAATCTTGTGAACTTATATGGTCCCAATATAGATGATCAGAAGTTCTTTGCTAATTTATTTCTCATCTTATCATCACTTACAGGGCAACATATAATAGCAGGGGATTTTAATTGTACATTGAATCCAGGTGTGGATAGATCAACAGGACTGGATTGTACGCACATTGGATGTAGGATGACTATTAATCATTTTATGAAAGAATTGAGATTGTTAGATATATGGAGAGAAATGAAACCACAAGTTAAAGCCTATTCTTGTTATTCCAGTACCTACAAGACATTCTCACGTATTGATTATTTTTTGATTTCCACAGAATTAAGGTCCAAGATTCAAAACTGCTTTTACGATAACATCGTGATCTCTGATCATGCACCCTGTTGTCTAATATATGTAGATAAAAAATTGACAAAGGAATCAGGTAGATGGCAATTTCAGCATAAATGGCTTCAGGATGAGGAATTTGTCAAGTATATAGAAAAACAGATAGACGAGTTCTTTGACATCAATACTACACAAACATCAGCATGTGTAAAGTGGGAGGCTTTCAAAGCTTTTATTAGGGGACATATTATTAGTTATACAGGATCAAAATCTAAGAAGACTCGAGAGGAGAGAGCTAAATTGGAACATAAAATAAAAAATCTTCAGGAAAAAGTGTATGCAGGAAGTGACCCAAGGTTGGAGAATGAATTACTGATTTTGAGAGCTGAATACGACAAAAAATCAGCGAATAGAGCTGCCTCGAGTCTTCTAAGATTGAAACAATCTTTTTATGAACAAGGTGAAAAATCAGGAAAATTATTAGCATGGCAGATTAAACAATTGGAAATTAAAACACCAATTACCAGTATTATAAGTAATGGACAGGTAGTTATAGATCCTTTAGAAATTAATAGAGCCTTTAGAGATTACTATGAAAAATTATATGATACCAAAAATGAACCTGATTTAACAAAACTAAATGGGTTTTTGAACGAACTATCTATACCGTGTATTCCAAATGAAAACAGGGAGATATTGGAGTCTAAAATTAGTCAAGAAGAAGTTGGGCTAGCCATTGATAATATGAAATCAGGAAAAAGTGCAGGACCAGATGGTCTTCCAGTTGACCTTTATAAAAAATTTAAGAATAAATTAATAAAACCTTTTTTGGAAATGGTTTTAGAAGCATTTCAAAATAATAATTTACCATCATACATAAATAATGCCTTAATTATACTGCTGCCAAAACCAGGTAAGCCCTCTAATAAATGTGAAAATATGAGACCAATAAGCCTATTAAACGCCGACCTTAAGATAATCTGTAAAATTTTAGCAAGACGAATACAAGAAATTTTACCAAATATTATTAATCGAGATCAGAATGGCTTTATAAAGGGTAGACAAGGCTTCCATAATGTAAGAAGACTATTTAATATTATTTATTTTAATAAAGAAGCACCGGATACAGCTCTCCTATCATTGGACGCCGAAAAGGCCTTTGATAGAGTTGAATGGCCCTTTCTTTTTGAAGTCCTACAAAGGTTTGGACTTGGAAATAATTTCATAAAATGGGTTCAAATAATATACAATAATGCTACAGCAGAAATCCTAACAAATAACAATATTTCAAAACCAATAAAAATCAATAGAGGATGTCGACAAGGCTGTCCACTTTCACCTTTACTGTTTACTATGGCAATTGAACCTTTAGCGATAGCGATACGTTTACATTCACAAATATATGGAATTAAAGTTGGACCAACAGAACATAAAATCTCCCTGTACGCCGATGATATAATTTTGTTTATGTCGAATCTAAAAAAATCAATTCCAACCTTGTTGAATTTAATAAAGAATTTTGGGGAAATATCAGGATATAAAATAAATAAAACTAAATCTTCAATATTAATGCTAAATGAGACCCAGAGAAATTACTCAGCCCCTGAGGTAAATCAATTCAATGTTGTAAATCAGTTTAAATATTTAGGAATCCAAATTATGCCTAAGCTAGAATCAGTCGCCAGTGTCAACTATGAAGCCTTAATGTCAGATATCAGTGAGTTAACTCAGAGATGGATGTCACTACCAATGTCGATGATCGGGAGAATCAATATACTTAAAAGTAATATTTTACCTAAAATACTTTATTTATTTCAATACATTCCCTTATCACCACCTTTAGATCTATTCTCAAGAATAAAAAAAAAGTTAGTGGAATTTATATGGAACAATAGGAGGGCTAGATTACGTTTGTCTTTATTATATTTACCATTTGATCGTGGAGGTCTGAAATGTCCAAATTTTATGTTGTATTATTGGTCGGCACAACTGAGGTCTATGACATATTATTTTTCATCAAATGATCTCCCTCACTGGACTGAAATGGAATCATACAATTTACCTTTACCTCTTCCCATATTCATATACTCAGATTCGGCAAAAAAATTACAAAAACAAGTTAAAAATCCATTTGTAAAGCATATGATCAAAATATGGTGTGAAGCTAAAAACTATTTAAAAGAACCACAGTTATTGTCACAATTTAGTCCAATATGGGGTAATCAATATTTTAAACCAGGGAGAGCGGACGCTGTATTTAAAGTATGGAATTTAAAAGGGATACAAAAGATTCAGGATTTATATTTGCCAGGTGCAGACAACATAATGTCTTTTGAAGAGCTGAGGATCAAATTTAATCTCAATAGAACACATTTTTTTAAATATCTTCAACTTAGAAACTTTATTCGATCAAATCAAAATAAAGCTCTCACTCGACCTATTTATTCATCCTTGGAAAAAATGATGATGAAAGATAGTAAAAGAAAGGGTATTATTTCAGAGTTTTATAACTCATTGACACTATCTTCAAGTGAAAATTCACTGAAAAGATTAAACTACTGGAAAGAAGATCTGCAAATTGAAATTTCAGAGGAACAATGGGAATTGGCTTGTACAGAAGCTCAAACCAAATCAATAAATGCACGCCTTAAATTGATACATTTCAAATGGTTAATGCGGATGTATGTTACACCAGAGGAGTTAAATAGATATAACAAAAATATACCAGATACATGCACAAAATGCATGGAAAGTAAAGGAACCCTATTTCATTGTTTATGGGAATGTAGATTAATAAGAATGTTTTGGGAAGAGGTGAGGGTAACAATTGAAAAAATAATCTCAAAACAAATCATATTGAATCCTAAACTGTTTTTGTTGGGTCTGTACCCAGAAAAGCATAATTTTAATAAAAGTGAAAGAACATTCATAGACCTCAGTTTGCTTAATGCCAAAAAATGTATTGCACTATTATGGAAAAAGACTCATAGACCAGATGTGACTCAGTGGTTAAGACAGATGTTAACAAACCTTCCATTAGAAAGAATAACATATATACTAAAATCAAAGGAAATTGTGTTTGAGAATATATGGAGACCTTTTATTGATTATGTAAAAAATTTAAACATAACTCTTGAAGAAGAAGGTGAATGATGTGTGTGGACCTTGTAAATTCCAAACTGGTGAACATAATATGTATACTTATGTATTGGATTGTCTAGACTAAACAGAGGAGCATTGTTGAAGACTTGATTTTGTTGGTGGTTGTTGGTGTTTTTAGTGCATTTTTTTTTTTTGTAGTACTTTAGTGTTAGTGTTTGATTGTTTGTATCATGTTTGTTAAAAAAAAAAAAAAAAAAAGGTTCAATAAAGATATTGTGGAAAAAAAAAAAGTGCATTATTGTAACTGATTTTGGGTCAGTTCTATATGTGATAATTTATGTATTAACAAAGTTAGAAGATTCTTGGTACAATTTGCAGCATTAAGTCTCGAAGATTTTTGTTTCATGGGAAGTAAAATGGCTATTAAAATGGTAATTCCCCAGATCGAATCGGGATTGAATCGGAATCGAATCGAATCGATTCAGAATCTCAAGAATCGGAATCGAATCGATTCTGGAAATTAGGGATTGTTCCCAGCCCTAAACACCACCACCCTTTTTTTGAGATCTGTTAATATGAAACATCTGATATCCCTCTATTGCCATCAGGGGAGCCTGCTCTTCATTAAGCCAAGTTTCAGAGACTGCGATAGCTGTAAATTTTCTGTCTAGCTGTTTTAAATAGTCCTGAATCTGTGGAAAGTTTTTGTTAAGACTTCTGCTGTTGAAGTGTATTATTGATAGTTTACCATCTAGTTGCACTTGACTTTTGAATTGCTTTTCAGTGTAATATTCACAATGATCATGAATATTATTGAAAAAGTGGTTATCAGGATCAATATCATTCTCCATCTCTTGTAGTTCATGTTCAGCATAATGGCATATTTTCAGAGTTTGAATTTCCTCACTCTGTGTCAAATGACTTCCTCCAACTGGGGATAATTGATGTCTACTCAAGTCAGTCATAAGTTTTTTGGTTTGTTTAGTTTTTTTTTTAGTTTTTTTTTAAAGTACATTGACATGGTATGTCAAAAGAACTATTCTTGCTGTGTGTGTGGATATGGATTATCATAGTCTCTTAATTTTCTTAATCAGTGTTCATCTATATTTATTTAAGTCAGTAACATCTCTGATTATTATACTCTTTGCTTCCTCAGGTGTTCCATTTAGTTTGATCCAAACTCTACAATTTCTTGTCCATGTTGCCTGTATCTTATTTTGTCTTTTCAGCATCCGTGTTTGCCGTGCTATTTCAGCATTAGTTTTTGTTAGATGTTCATTTAGGTAAACTTCTGTTCCCCGTAGCTTTCTGGCCTGCCTCAGTATGTCATTCTTTACCCTTCTGTTCACAAAAGCTGCACGGTGGCGCAGTGGTTTAGCACTGTGGCAGCACAGTTTTACCCTCGGCTGGGGGACCACGGGGATCATGAGATCGTGGGTTCGATCCCAGCCCCCGACCAACAGTGAGCTGTGTGGAGTTTGCATGTTCTCCCCGTGTTGCGCGGGTTTACTCCGGGATTTCTCCGGTTTCCTCCCGCACACCAAAAAAAAAAACCAAAACATGTAGGTTTAGGGCGCTCGCGCACGCAGCGACCAGCAGCCGGTGGCTTGTCACCAGACTGCAAACCAAGTCTACCTACGGGTACAAATAAGTAACAAAAAAAAAAAAAAAAAAAAAAATTGATTTCTTTGTTTTATTATCCTTTCTGGGTAAAGCATGACAGGCTGAAATTGCATTTGCTTCGACCTTTATATTTCTACTATCAAGGAACTGAAGCACCTGGTTTTCCAGGGAGACTGATTCGCCCAGGGGAGCCTCCTCACCTCTCATTCCTGTTGTAGCATGAGCATATGATTGATATTTAATGTCTAGTCCACTTATAATTAGATCATCCATACGAGAATATTGTTCAAGATCCTCAACGCGTCGCTCCAAGTCTGCAATTTTTTTGTCTTTTTCCTTAATTGTTAATTTTAATTCTCGGACTTCTTCCATTAGTCCTAATATTTTAGCCTGCTGACTAGCCACTTTGGTCAGTTCTTCTGACAAGAAGTTCAGAGATTTTTTGATCTCTTCCATTTCCTCCTTCTTTGGTGGCATTTTTACTGACCTGTGGATAGTAAAACAATCTCTGCTGGTGTCGCCGGTATCCGATCTGACCGACCTCGAATCCAGCTGGGCCTCAGCTAGCCCCCTCCGCTGCTAGTCCTGCTGCTTACCGCCGCCGTAACCGAGCCCCTGTCCAGCCGGGGTACCGGCAGCTCCTCCACCGAGTCCTGCCGCCGCTTACATCGTGATGTGAATTTTTTTGTCATATCGCACAGCCCTACTTGGCACATAGAAACAAAATAATTTCACAAAACCAAAAACTACCAGGGTCAGTATTATGCAACAGCTCGAGCTCCTCTCCTGCAGATGCCTGACTGTGGATCTTAAGGCGCTTTTCCACTTGGAACCCAAAGGCCCCGTTTGGCCCCGATCGGCCTCCATTGTCCGGTTTCCCACTCGGAACCCAAAGGCCTCACAGTTCCCTTTTTCGGAACAGTTCCAGTTTAACCGACACTTTTTTCGGCACCGTAAAAAGCAGGTCCGAAGGGTACCGGCCCCGTTTCGTCATGCCACTGCTGGACATTCATTGGTCTGTGCGTAGCTTCATGAGAGTGGGCGTTACGTGGGCGTTACACTGACTTTCCAGAATTGCTTGCTGGTCGCCATTTGCAATTTTTCGTCAGTGAGCCCGCGAACAAGTGATATTATAAACAACAACGAGAGAATGGCTTCACAGAAATCAGCAGAAATCCAACACCGCAGTCCAGCAGAGTTTCCTGTGCGTTTCGGCTGATGAGAGAATGCAGAGGGAAGCAGACTGAGCTTGCAGTGGTGCGCACAAACAGACGCACCAGAAATTACACGGAGACGCACCGGGAATTAGACCCAGCCACGCGAATTGAATTGAATGTACAGCCGCGACGCACCCAACTTCAGCAGTTGAAGCCGTGATATTATGATATACAGGACGGTAAGTGATCTGATATTCATGCTTTATGTTATTTTTCCAACAGTGGAAAGTTCGTTGTTTTTTGTGTTGACAATATCTGATGAAATAGTTAGTTGTAATCCTGGTTAAAAGTTTTTTTTTTTTTTTTTTTTACATGTTGCACTTTCGTACCGATCCATAAAGGATCATAACAGTAGAAGCGGGGCGAACCACAAGCATTGGAAGTGGTTCGATCTCATGGACCAAATTTATGGAAACCGGCCAGCGAGCAATGGACGTGAGCTGGGAGTGGACCCCTCGGCGACAATTACGTTAACCACAGACGGTGAGTGTTTTTTTCTTGACATTAATGTTTTTACCTTATCCAGCCTGTTTCATGCTAACTATAATTATGTATAACAATAAATAAATAAGTCCCACGCCGTTATCGTGGCTCACGAGTGGATCGTAGCTGTCGCCGCGCTAGCTAGCTCGCCATCACGGTTTTTAAAAAAAAAAAAAAACTTGGCGTACATGTTGCACTGTCGTCTTAACTATTACAAGTGCTTTTATTTTTTTTTTAGATTATGCTTCCACACCGACGGAGCCCACCTCCCGCGATACGAGCACCCCGGCTTCTCCTGCACAGATCCTTCTCCTGCTACGGATCTAGATCATCCGGCACCAGAACCAAGTCCAGCTCGCTCACAGTTTGGCACATCTCCGTCAACACTTTCACGCACAGGTAAAGCCCAATAGTCAAATAATATAATTATATTATATTGTAATAATGTAATACTCACGGTACAGTTTATTGTTTCATGTAAAGCACATCAAAAAAGTCCAGCAATGCAATTGCATATTTAATCACAGGCATGGAAAAGCTAATGAGCTGTTGTAGCACAAAACTCATTATTTGAAAGTCAGCGTGCTTCATTTTCATGATTCAGTTGAGCCTACTGTATAAATGCATTCAGAAATTTTTCCATCCACCCATCTTCTACCGCTTCTCCGCATCACGGAGGCAGCAGTTCAAGCAGAGAAGCCCAGACTTCCCTCTCCCCAGCCACCTGCTCCAGCACTTCAGAGATGATAGACCAGCTGGGTCTCTCCACCATAGAATTTGGGTCACCTCTAGAATTTTTTGACCACCATAAAAAGCTAGGCATTTGAAACATAAACCCAGCTTTTACTAAATGTATTGTACAAATACACAGTCGTGATACTCATAAAAAAAAGTAATTTTTTCAAACCCAGCACTTGCCTTTCACCAGTGTGTGTCCCTTGTACAGGTACATCCATCCATCCATCTTCTACCGCTTTTCCGGAGGTCCGGGTCGCGGAGGCAGCAGTTCAAGCAGAGAAGCCCAGACTTCCCTCTCCCCAGCCACCTGCTCCAACTCTTCAGAGGGGATACCAAGGCGTTCCCAGACTAGCTGGGAGACATAGTCTCTCCACCGAGTCCTGGGTCTGCCCCGGGGTCTCCTCCCAGTGGGACGTGCCTGAAACACCTCAAGTGGGAGGCGTCCAGGAGGCATCCTAATCAGATGCCCATACCACCTCAACTGACTCCTTTCAATGTGGAGGAGCAGCGGTTCTACTCTGAGCCTCTCCCGGATGACTGAGCTCCTCACCCTATCTCTGAGGGTGAGTCCAGCAATCCTACGGAGAAAGCTCATTTCAGCCGCTTGTATCCGCGATCTCGTTCTTTCGGTCATTACCCAAAGCTCGTGACCATAGGTGAGAGTAGGAACGTAGATTGACTGGTAAATCGACAGCTTTGCCTTAGAACTAAGCTCCCTCTTCACCACAACAGACCGGTACAACGTCCGCATCACTGCAGATGCTGCTCCAATCCGTCTGTCGATCTCTCGCTCCATTTTCCCCTCACTCGTGAACAAGACCCCAAGATACTTAAACTCCTCCACTTGGGGCAGGAGCCTGTCCCCAACCCGGAGAGGACAATCCACCTTTTTCCGGCTGAGGACCATGGACTCGGACTTGGAGGTGCTGATTCTCATCCCAGCCGCTTCACACTCAGCGGCAAACCGTCCCAGCAAGAGCTGTAGGTCATTGCTGGATGAAGCCAACAGGACAACATCATCTGCAAACAACAGAGATGAGATCCTGTGGTCACCAAGCATGACACCCTCCATTCCCTGGCTGCGCCTAGAAATCCTGTCCATAAAAATTATGAACAGGACCGGTGACAAAGGGCAGCCCTGGCGGAGTCCAACTCTCACTGGGAATGACTCCGACCGAGTGTTGGCAATGCGAACTAAACTCTCACAACGGTCGTACAGAGACCGAATAGCTCGTAACAACAAGCCCGATACCCCATACTCCCGAAGCACCCCCCACAAAAATCCACGAGGGACGCGGTCAAATGCCTTCTCCAAGTCCACAAAACACATGTAAACTGGTTGGGCAAACTCCCACGAACCCTCAAGAATTCTCGAGAGGGTAAAGAGCTGGTCCGATGTGCCACGGCCAGGACGAAAACCACATTGCTCCTCCTGAATCCGAGGTTCGACCAACGGCCGGACTCTCCTCTCCAGTACCTTGGCATTGACCTTCCCAGGGAGGCTGAGGAGTGTGATCCCTCTAAAGTTGGAGCACACCCTCCGGTCCCCTTTTTTGAAGAGAGGAACCACCACCCCGGTTTGCCATGCCAAAGGCACTGCCCCCGACCTCCACGCAATGTTGCAGAGGCGTGTCAACCATGACAACCCAACAACATCCAGGGCCTTGAGGTACTCGGGGCGAATCTCGTCCACCCCCGGGGCCCGGCCACCAAGGAGATTTTTAACCACCTTGGCGACCTCAGCCCCTGTGATAGGCGAGTCATCCCCCTCGTCCCCAAACCCTGCTTCCTCTGTGGAAGGCGTATCAGTGGGATTGAGGAGATCCTCGAAGTATTCCTTCCACCGCCCGACGATATCCCCAGTTGAAGTCAACAGTGTCCCATCCGCACCATACACAGTGTGGACGGGGAGCTGCTTTCCCCTCCTGAGCCGCCGAACAGTTTGCCAGAATCTCTTTGAAGCCGACCGAAAGTCTTGTTCCATGGCCTCACCGAACTCCTCCCATACCCGGGTTTTTGCTTCAGCAACCACCCGAGCTGCACTCCGCTTGGCCTGCCGGTACACCTCAGCTGCTTCGGGAGTCCCACAAGCCAACCAAGCTTGATAGGACTCCTTCTTCAGCTTAATGTACAGGTACATCTCAAAATAACTGCAATGTCATGGTACAGTGTTTTTTTGACTCACAAAAGACAGTGAAAGTCATATAAGATGGTATCTGTCATAATCTTGACAATCCATATGGGTTTTATGTCAGGAGTTTCCTGGCCAAATCAAACACAGAGATGCCTTGTCCATTACACCAGCTTTTGATTGTTTAGGCACTGTGGGGCGATGGTCACTCCAGCTGGAAAATGAAATCCGTTTCTCCATAAATCCTCATACTTTTGAGAACACTCCTCTTTTTTTATATCTATTTTTAACATAACCATCGATTTTTCAAGAAAAGTAATTTTGGATATTCATGCGCTGTGAGCCAATAAATGATTAAAATGTAACAATACTTCACTGTCTGATTAATGATTCTGTATAATATATGGGTCTCACTTTCTGACATATGTCCAAAAATATTTAACTTTTGTATTAATTTTTGGGGATGTACTGCTACATGTTTTGAGGTTGATTTTACTGACACCAGCTCACATTTTTGTCTTGTAGGTAAGAGGAAGCAGAGCAACACAAAACAAGACCTTTCAACTATTTTTGCATCGATGCAAGAAGCAGAAAGGGAACACACCGTGAACAGATGGAGCTTCAGCGGGAACATCAACGTGAGCAAAGGGAGCTCCAGCGGCAACAGTTGGAACTCAATTCACTGCTTGTGGATGAGGTCCATCAGTCCAGGGAAGCCGAAGTTGCTGTACGAAGGGAGGAAATTGCGCAGAATGCTGCCCTCAATAACACTCTCATGGCAGTCTTTGAAACCCTCGCACGGCGTGTGTGACCCGTTTTCCCAACCATTATTATGTACTGTATATACTGTACATTAATCAATGACCAGTGTTAATAACGTTGAATAAACCCGTGACTGTTGACATCATGTGTTGTCTGTTACTACTAAGTTTTACACTGTCTTAAAACCCTTAAAAAGGTTGGGAAAAATTTGTCATTGCAGTGTGTTATGGAGTCCAATAACTGCCGACACATACATTAAAAGCCAGCCACTACTGACCAAGCTTTATATCCATGTGCAACAACAGGGACACCTAATATTTTAAGTTCTGTATTTGGAAATGTTCATATTGCCAACCCAGGTAATGGTTTTATCTGCACAAAATATTCAACTTAGCCATTGTAAGGACGGGTGAGTGTGGGGTGTACAGCAACAACTGTTTTGGTGTGCCTCACCCAATTCCGTACTCAGCATTAACAAATACACTTTAAAGAAAATGTGGACTTGTAATTTTGTAAGATATTTTTTATTAGATGGCTGTCCCAGTACTTGTAACTGTGATATTAAAGATCCACACGTCCACATTAAATATACGAAAAAATTGCGTCATTGCAATGGCACAAGGTTACATGAGATGAGTAATGCATAATAATACACAGCAGCCTCACCACCAAAATGATATTAAATAGCTCTTGGACTACTAATTGGTCCAGGGAAAATGGCGCAGCCTCAAGGGGAGTGTAGCACCGCCTCCAACTCCCTCAAAACCCCGCCTCCAACTCCCTCCTTCTCCCACCCATAATACAGTGAGCCTTGTGCTGTGGAAAACCACCAGTACCGGAACAGGACTGTTCAGCCCAAGGCCAAACGAGGCCTTTGGGTTCCAAGTGGAAAAGTGCCTTTATTGCTCTGACACCAGCCTCAGTCCACTGTTTGCTCTCCCAAGATCTGGAATCAACTTTTCTTAACAATTGTCTTAAGGCTGCCGTCATCCCTGGTGTTTAAGCACCTTTTCCCACAACATTTACCCTTCCAGTCAACTTACCATTAACATGTTTTGATGCAGCCCTCTACAAGCCTTTTCAGCATTGATTTTCTAACTAACTAACTAACTAACTAACCTGCACTTATATAGCGCTTTTCTAGTCACAAAGACCACTCAAAGCGCTTTCATTAATACTAACCCTCTATTCTAAGGGCCTATAGGAAACAAATATCTAGGGACAATTTAGAACAGCCAATTAACCTAACATGCATGTTTTTGGCATGTGGGAGGAAACCGGAGAAATCCCGGAGTAAACCCACGCAACACGGGGAGAACATGCAAACTCCACACAGATCACTGTTGGTCGGGGGCTGGGATCGAACCCACGATCCCACGATCCCCACAATCCCCCGGCCAAGGGTAAACTGTGCTGCCGCAGTGCTAACCACTGCGCCACCGTGCAGCCCCCTGCATTGTATCCTCCCTATGGAGGGTGTCTAATGGACGACTGTCAAGGCAGCAATCTTCAGTAATTTAATTAAGCTTGAAATAAAATATTCTCAAACATAAGTCTGGATTTTGGGCATTCTTGAGCTATACCCGTAATCAGTCAAATTAACACAAAAAGAACTATTTCCCTTTGTGTACAATCCAAGTAAATACAAAATACTGTAGTTTTTAAATGATGACTTAATTATCAATAGGGCTGCAACCAGTGTTGGGAGTAACGCATTACAAAGTAAAGTAACGCATTACTGTAATGCCACAACTTTTGCAGTAACATGTTGTGTAATGAAATTACTGTTTAAAAATTCAGTAATGTGTTAGTAACTGAAATTTGACCAGATGCATTACTCCTAACTCGTTTTATTAATATGGATAGATATTTTTTTTTTACCTTTTTTTTCCACAATATTTTTATTGAACCTTTTTTACAAACATAACACAATCAAACACTAACACTAAAGTAATAAAAAAAAAATGTACTAAAACACACCAACAACCACTAACAGGAACAGGTCTTCAACAATGCTCCTCTGTTTAGTCTAGGCAATCCATTACATAAGTATACATATTATACATTCACCAGTTTGGAATTTATAAGGTCCACACACATCATTCACCTTCTTCTTCAAAAGTTATGTTTAAATTCTTTACATAATCAATAAAAGGTCTCCATATATTCTCAAACACAGTTTCCTTTAATTTCAGTATGTATGTTATTCTTTCTAATGGAAGGTTTGTTAACATCTGTCTTAACCACTGAGTCACATCTGGTCTATGAGTCTTTTTCCACAATAGTGCAATACATTTTTTGGTGTTAAGCAAACTGAGGTCTATGAATGCTCTTTCACTTTTATTAAAGTTGTGCTTTTCTGGATGCAGACCCAACAAAAACAATTTAGAATTCAATATGATTTGTTTTGAAATTATTTTTTCAATTGTTCCCCTCACCTCTTCCCAAAACATTCTAATTTTCCTACATTCCCATAAACAATGAAATAAGGTTCCTTTACTTTCCAAACATTTTGTGCATGTATCTGGTATATTTTTGTTATATCTATTTAATTCCACCGGTGTAACATACATCCGCATTAACCATTTAAAATGTATCAATTTTAGACGTACATTTATTGATTTGGTTTGAGCTTCTGTACAAGCCAATTCCCATTGTTCCTCTGAGATTTCAGTTTGCAGGTCTTCTTTCCAATAATTCAGTCTTTTCTGTGAATTTTCACTTGAAGATAATGTCAATGAGTTATAAAACTCTGAAATAATACCCTTTCTCTTACTATCTTTCGTCAAGATTTTTTCCAAGGATGAATAAATAGGTCGAGTGAGAGCATTGTTTTGATTTGATCGAATAAAGTTCCTAATCTGAAGATATTTAAAAAAATGTGTTCTATTAAGATTAAATTTGATCCTCAGCTCTTCAAAAGACATTATGTTATCTGAACATGACGGATATAAATCTTGAATTTTTTGGATCCCTTTTAAATTCCATACTTTAAATACAGCATCCGCTCTCCCTGGTTTAAAATATTGATTACCCCATATTGGACTAAATTGTGACAGTAAGTGTGGTTCTTTTAAATATTTTTTAGTTTCACACCATATTTTGATCATATGTTTTACAAATGGATTTTTAACTTGTTTCTGTAATTTTTTTGCCGAGTCTGAGTATATGAATATGGGAAGAGGTAAAGGTAAATTGTATGATTCCATTTCAGTCCAGTGAGGGAGATCATTTGATGAAAAATAATATGTCATAGACCTCAGTTGTGCTGACCAGTAATACAACATAAAGTTTGGACATTTCAGACCTCCACGATCAAATGGTAAATATAGTAAGGACAGACGTAATCTAGACTTCCTATTGTTCCATATAAACTCCACTAACTTTTTTTTAATTCTTGAGAATAGATCTGAAGTTGGTGGTAAAGGAATGTATTGAAATAAATAAAGTATTTTGGGTAAGATATTACTTTTAAGTATATTAATTCTCCCAATCATCGACATTGGTAGTGACATCCATCTCTGAATTAACTCATTAATGTCTGTCATTAAGGCTTCGTAGTTGGCACTGGCGACTGATTCCAGCTTGGGCACAATTTGAATTCCTAAATATTTAAACTGATTTACAACATTGAATTAATTTACCTCAGAAGCTGGGTGCTTTCTCTGGGACTCATTTAGCATTAAAATTGAAGATTAAGTTTTATTTATTTTATATCCTGATATTTCCCCAAAATTCTTTATTAAATTCAACAAGGTCGGAATTGATTTTTTAAGATTCGACATAAACAAAATTATGTCATCGGCATACAGGGAGATTTTATGTTCTGTTGGTCCCACCTTAATTCCATATATTTGTGGATGTAAACGTACTGCCATCGCTAAAGGTTCAAATGCCATAGTAAACAGTAAAGGCGAAAGTGGACAGCCCTGTCGACATCCTCTATTGATTTTTATTGATTTTGAGATATTGCTGTTTGTTAGGATTTCTGCTGTAGCATTATTATATATTATCTGAACCCATTTTATGAAATTATTTCCAAATCCAAACCTTTGTAAGACTTCAAAAAGAAAGGGCCATTCGACCCTATCAAAGGCCTTTTCGGCGTCCAATGATAGGAGAGCTGTATCCGGTGCTTCTTTATTAGAGTAAATAATATTGAATAATCTTCTTACATTATGGAAGCCTTGTCTTCCCTTTATAAGGGAAGACAAGGCGCCACACCAGTCGGCTGCCTTTTGCAACAGCGGCTCGATTCCGAGTTTTTTTTTTTCCCTTCCTCTCTCTTTTGATCACTTTTTTTTTTTCACCCCACTTATATCACGGACACACAGATCGTCCCAAATGTCTCCTGAGCCGGTGGACGGAGCCACTGTTTATAGCAGGATTCGATACAACAGGGAAGAGCTGCTAGCATTTAACCGCCACCCGGTCCCACTGGAAAAACTCGACATACCGAGAGAACTGAGGCGAAAACGCCGCGGCTGCCGGGCTGGAGTAAGGCGGAGGACAAAAAATATAAGGTACAGACCCTCCCTTCCATCTGTTGTCATGGGAAATGTACGGTCGATACTGGGAAAGTTAGATGAGCTAGCGGCTATCTCCCGTTATGATAGCACTTACCGGGAGTGCTCTCTCCTTTTGTTTACTGAGACGTGGCTAACTGAACTAGCAGCAGATGCTAACATTGAGCTGGAGGGTTTTCACATGATACGAGCTGACCGAACACCAGAGAGTGGCAAAACTAGGGGCGGTGGAGTGATAATGTATGTTAACAACAACTGGTGCAGACCGGGACATATTACTGTTAAACAACGACACTGCAGCAAAGACATTGAGTTGCTAGCTGTTAGCATGAGGCCTACATATCTCCCGAGAGAACACTCACACGTGATCTGCATTGTTGTTTATGCAAATCCGACGGCGAACGCTGGGACAGCGCGTGACGTCATCCATTCAGTAACCAGCAGGCTGCAGACAGAACACCCAGATGCTCTTCTCCTCATCTCAGGCGATTTCAACCACGTTTCACTGTCTCCCATTCTGCCCACTTTCACCCAGTATGTCACATGCCACACTAGAGACAATAAAACACTGGATTTGTTCTACGCAAACACTAAGGAGGCGTACACCTCATCACAACTCCCCCCACTTGGGAGATCGGATCACAACTTGGTTCATCTCCGACCGGTGTACAAACCCCTAGTGCACAGACAACCTCCGGCCATGCACACTGTGGAGTTATGGTCTGAGGAGACAATGGACACTCTAAAGGACTGTTTTGAAGCCACTGCCTGGAAGCAGCTCTGCGATCCACATGGTGAGGACATCGATGGCCTCATTCACACCTTCACGGGCTACCTCAGCTTCTGTGTGGACAAATCCGTTCCCACCAAGACCATACGGCGTCACTCAAACAACAAACCCTGGATCAACCCTGAGATAAAAACACTTCTGAGAGAGAAGAAGAGGATCTTCAGGTCGGGGAACAGGGAGATGCTGAAGTCCGTACAGAGGGAGCTGAGGAGAAAGATCAGAGAAGGCAAGGACAGCTTCAGGAAGAAGATGGAGGACAAGCTGCAACAGAGCGACATCAGCGGGGTCTGGAGAAACCTCAAAACCATCTCGGGGCTCCAGAATACCTCCCGCCAGGCCACGGGGGGCAGGGAGTGGGCGAACAACCTGAATCTGTTTTTCAATAGATTTGACCAACCGCCCTCCCCCCTGTCTGCACAACAACCACTGCTGCCTCTAAGAAATCAAGTCCTGCTACCCACTCCCCACTCCACCGACACCCCCCCCCACTCCCAACACACAGCCCCCCATCCTGACCCTGACCAAGACCCAGGTGAGGACGGAGCTGAGGAAGATCAAGGCGAGGAAGGCGTCGGGACCGGACGGCATCAGCGCAAAGCTCCTCAAGTCCTGTGCAGACCAGCTGTGTGGGATTGTGACATATTCAATTCAATTCAATTCAACTTTATTTATATAGCGCCATTTCACAACAACAGTCATCTCATAGCACTATCAACTGTAGGGAGGACCCCCACAGTTGCAGAAAGACCCCAGCAATCAGGCGATCCCCTGTGAGCAAGCACTTGGCGACGGTGGAGAGGAAAAACTCCCTTTTAACAGGAAGAAACCTCCAGCAGAACCAGGCTCAGGGAGGGGCAGTCATCTGCTGCGACTGGCTGGGGGGTGAGGGGATAGAGAAGAAGAAAAGAACAGACATGTAGAGAGCAAACAGCACGATGGGGACTCAATCTATGGGAGAGAACAAACAAATGTTAATGACCAGCAAAAAAAAAATATTTCATAGAGAGTGAGGAAAGGAGTGAGGCCCAGTGCATTACTGGAGGTCCCCCGGCTGACTAAACCTATTAGCAGCATAACTAAGGGAGGGTTCAGAAAACACATGATCCCTCCCTAATTGTAGGCTATATCAAAAAGGTAGGTTTTAGCCCTATTCTTAAAAACAGAGATTGAGTCTGACTCCCGAATCCAGATTGGCAGCTGATTCCACAGGAGAGGAGCTTGATAACTGAAGGCTCTGCCTCCCATTGTACTTTTGGAGATTCTAGGTATTACAAGTAAACCTGCATTTTGGGAGCGTAGTGCTCTGTTAGGATGATACGGTAGTATCAGATCTTTTAAATAAAAAGGAGCCTGATTGTTTAGAGCTTTGTAAGTAAGAAGAAGGATTTTAAACTTAATTCTAAACTCTATGGGAAGCCAATGAAGGGAGGCCAGAACCGGAGAGATATGATCTCTCTTTCTAGTACCTGTTAAAACTCTTGCTGCAGCATTTTGGATCAGCTGAAGACTTTTTAAAGATGTTTTAGGACAACCTGATAATAAAGAATTACAATAATCTAATCTCGAGCTAACAAAAGCGTGGATCAGCTTCTCAGCATCACTCTGAGACAAGATGCTCCTAATCTTGGCAATATTACGCAAATGATAGAAGGCAGTCTTAGAAACAAATTTAATATGTGAATTGAAGGACAAATCCTGATCAAAAATAACTCCAAGGTTCCTCACAGAGCTATAAAGAGAAAGAGTAACTGCATCCAAACTGAAAGTTTGATTTGGAAAGGAATTTCTAAGGTTTTTTGGACCAACAAGAATGACTTCAGTTTTATCTGAATTTAATAGCAGGAAATTACAAGTCATCCAAACTTTGATTTCCTTAAGACAGGCTTCTAACTTGGCTAATTGATTAGTATCATCTGGCTTCATTGACAGGTATAATTGTGTGTCATCTGCATAACAGTGAAAATGTATACAGTGCTTTCTAATAATGTTGCCTAGCGGAAGCATATATAAACTAAAAAGAGTAGGGCCAAGCACAGATCCCTGTGGAACTCCATGACTAAGCTTTGAGCTGAGAGAAAACTCATCATTTACATGAACAAACTGGAACCTATCAGATAAATAAGATCTAAACCACTGCAACGAAGTTCCATTAAGTCCAACATAGTGTTCTAATCTATCAAGTAGAATATTATGATCAATAGTATCAAAAGCTGCACTAAGATCTAAAAGGACAAGTACAGAAACTAGTCCATTATCAGATGCAATGAGGAGGTCGTTAGTGACCTTCACCAAGGCTGTTTCAGTGCTATGATGGATTCTAAACCCAGATTGAAACTCCTCAAATAAACCAATTCCCTGCAGGTGGTCAAATAATTGCATAGCAACAACTCTTTCTAAGATTTTTGAAATGAAAGGGAGATTAGAGATTGGTCTATAGTTAGCTAAAGCTCCTGGATCTAGCGTTGGCTTTTTGAGTAAGGGTTTAATTACAGCCGTTTTAAAAGCCTGCGGTACATGGCCTAAAGTTAATGAAGAATTGATTATATGAAGAATAAAGCTACCAATAAGTGGGAAGACTTCTTTAAATAACCTGGTAGGAATAGGGTCTAAAAGACAAGTTGAAGGTTTGGATGAGGAAACTATTTTGTCTAACTCACAAAGGTCGATTGGAGTAAACTCATCAAGACAGACATCAATAGAAGGAGTTGTAGTAGTTACAGTATTTAAGTTAACTGTGGGAAGAATCTGATTGATTTTATCTCTGATGGATGAAATTTTATTATTGAAAAAGTTCATAAAGTCCTGACTAGTAAGCTCTAAGGGGATGCTAGGATTGACAGAGTCCTGACTCTTTGTCAACCTGGCTACAGTACTGAAAAGAAACCTGGGATTATTCTTGTTCTCTTCTATTAATGCAGAGTAATAACTCGTTCTAGCTTTTCTAAGAGATTTTTTATAAATTAAAAGATGATTTCTCCAAGCTAAATAGATTTCATCTAAATTAGTAGAGCGCCATTTTCTTTCTAATTGACGAGTCTTCTGTTTTAAGCTACGAGTTTCTGTGTTGAACCAAGGAGTTAAAAATCTCTGATTAGACTTTTTCTTTTTTAAGGGGGCCACCAAGTCTAGAGTCTGATGTAGAGACTCCAGTTCGCCTACCAGCATGGCATTGGGGTGGAGGATGCGGTGATCTTCCTCCTTCACCGTTCTCTGTCCCACCTGGAGAAGCCCGGGAATATGGTGAGGATCATGTTCTTTGACTTCTCCAGTGCTTTCAACACCATCCAACTGATGATCCTGAAGGACAAGCTGCTGCGCGCAGGGGTGGACCAGCACCTGTCATCATGGATCCTGGACTACCTCACGAACCGGCCTCAGTTTGTGAGAACCCGGGACTGTGTTTCCGACACGATCATCAGTAGCACGGGGGCCCCCCAGGGAACGGTGCTGGCTCCCTTCCTGTTCACTCTTTATACTGCGGACTTCTCACACAACACAACACATTGCCATCTACAGAAGTTCTCTGATGACTCTGCGATCGTTGGTCTCATCTCCAGCGGAGATGAAGCTGAGTACAGAGGGCTTATCCAGGACTTTGTGGACTGGTGCCATCGGAACTGCCTCCAGATCAACGCGAGGAAAACTAAGGAGCTGGTGGTGGACTGCCGCAGGCATGGGCAGCCCCTCACAGCACCAGTAAATATACAGGGAACAGACATCGAGATGGTGACATCCTACAAGTACCTGGGTATTCATCTGAACAATAAACTAGACTGGTCACACAATACTGACGCACTCTACAAGAAGGGACAGCGCAGGCTGTTCCTGCTGAGGAGACTCAGGTCTTTTGGTGTACAAGGGGCGCTGCTGAAGTCATTCTATGACACGGTGGTGGCATCAGCCATCACTTTTGGAGTGGTCTGCTGGGGCAGTGGCATTACTGCAGCCGATAGGAAGAGACTGAACAAACTGATTAAGAAAGCTAGCTCTGTCCTGGGGCAACGCCTTGATCCGATGGAGGAGATAGGAGAGAGAAGGACGGTGGCTAAACTGTCATCTCTGCTGGAGTCCGAGTTCCACCCTATGCAGGACATACTGGATGCACTGAGGAGCTCATTTAGCAGCAGACTACATCATCCCAGGTGCACAACCGAGAGGTTTCGTAGGTCCTTCCTACCAACGGCTGTCAGACTGTACAACCTAAGCAGGGCTGCTCGCAGAGATAGCAAAAAGACGTAACAAACTAATAGTTTTTTGAATGCAAAAGATGCAATAGACTTACACAATGGTCCTCTCCGGCATACAACTAGGAACATACCGGTCGCTATGGAGGGTGAGAATATGTATGGGCACATAATCATACCATGTAGGATAACTAAATAGACGGTTATGCTGTTTCATCCCACCTAGCAACAATGCTCTGCACTGTGTGTGTTTATATATTTACATATTTATTCCATCTAGCTACAATGCTCTGCACTGTGTGTTCATATATTCATATATTTATTCCATCCAGCTACAATGCTCTGCACTGTGTGTGTGTGTGTGTGTGTGTGTGTGTGTATATGTATATATTTTATAGTAATATGTACATATGTATATTAGCTGCTCTTGCTTGCTTGTTTTTTTTCTTGCCTTCTGATTGTTGCTCTGAGTGTTGCAATCCCTGTGCTGTTGCAATCCTGGAATTTCCCCGTTGTGGGACTAATAAAGGCTTATCTTATCTTATCTTATCTTATAAAGCCATTCTGATCTTGGTTAATAATATTTGGTAAAATTTCTTGTATTCGTCTGGCTAAAATTTTACAGATTATCTTAAGGTCAGCATTTAACCACTTGCACTCCGGGCAATTTTCCTAAAAATGCCAAAAAATAACGTGCCCAAAGTAAATCGAAAGCTGTTATTCAACCCTTTGCAGCATCTTCATGGGGTTGGTCTCATTTAAAAGAAAACACTTTGAATTTTTTGGCAAAAAAAACATAATCTCTCTACGTGCTCCGGCCACTGAGTTACAGTCATCTAAACATACTGAACTTGAAGAAAAAAAAATTGGACACAGTGTTTTTTTGGATACAAATGCTTGTAAATAACACAAAACTGTCCGATCCGGCTGGAAAATGCAACAGAAATGTAGAACCAAGTGTTATCCAGCAGAGATCCAAATTTGGTAACAATACCACAAAAAATGAATATTTTACACAGCTTTGTTCTCAGGCTGTTCCCAGGCGTTTTGGAACTGTGCCAAATGGCACAGTTTGGAAAAACATCTGTAACTTTTGAATAATTCAATGTAGAATCTTCATTTTAGGCTCTAATGAAAGGTCACACTCAGGGCTGTGTCTGTGTGTGTGTGTGTGGGCGGGGGGTCGTCCCCCCCCCCCGCTACCAAGGACCAAATTCGGCCCTCTCCATGACGGATTACACTCCTTGCATGCTTTCACAGCGGCTCCCCCCCCCCTCGCTACTGTGTGTGGGGGGGGGGGGGAAACCGTGAACGGACCGTGAACGCCCCCCCCCCCTCGCTACAGAAGAGGGCCATCGCTACATGATGGAATAGACTGATATGCTTCCCCCCCGCGGACCGGGGGGCGTTCGGACCATGGCCCCCCCCCGCTCCTCTTCTGCAGCGGGGGGGGGGGGGGGGGCCTTCACGGTCCGAACACGGCAAATGAACCGTTTATCGCGGCGCACGTACTTCGTGCGCAGTACAGTTGTAATTTACCGATCGGTCAAAAGTCATTTTTGGATTACAGTTTTCAGGGATAAATAATAATTTAGCTTATAACACCTTACCTCTTCAAAGCAGCAGAGTCGCGGCGAACATCTCTTCCCCCATTGTCAGACGAACGCGACGCTACTCCGCTCGTGGATCCCGATCAACATAATTCCATTATTGCCGTTTTGGCGAATGATTTACGACTTTTGTCGTCGGCCTCCGTCTATTCTGCTGGAATGAGTGCAGGTCCCACTTGTGGGTGTTCTCCATGCTGCTGGGTGAGCCTGGGTCTGTAGTAGATTCGTACAGCGTCCTTTGTTTTCATCTGTTGCAACAGTAAATCTCTCTTCACCCAGCCAGAATTTCTGTGCTTCAATTGGCTCCTGCGTTCACAGTAGGCGGGTCCTCCTTCCTAGATTTTCATTCATTGGTTCTTCAAGGTTTCAGAAACCCAATTCAAGGCTCTTATTAGTCGAATGAGAGGTCAATCAAATGAACTAATCTGTTCGCGGCTGTCTCTGCAGTTTTTTTTTTGAGTGGCGCTTGGACGCTACTACATCACCATCACCACCATCATGCGTCATGCGCACGAGGGCGCACGAGCGCGCTCTCGTGCGCCCTCGTGCGTCATAGGACGCAGAGACTTGCCCGCCCGCGGAACAACGGAGCGCAAGTGGTTAATAGGCTTATTGGTCTCATATTTTCACATTTATTAGAGGGTTTACCTGGTTTTGGCAACAGTGTAATTAAAGCATTATTCATGTATGATGGTAAATTACTATTTTGAAATGCTTCTAAAACCATTTCCAAAAAAGGTTTTAATAATTTATTCTTAAATTTTTTATAGAGGTCAACTGGAAGACCATCTGGTCCTGCACTTTTTCCTGATTTCATATTATCAATGGCTAGCCCAACTTCTTCTTGACTAATTTTAGACTCCAGTATCTCCCTGTTTTCATTTGGAATACACGGTATAGATAGTCCATCCAAAAACCCATTTAGTTTTGTTAAGTCAGTTTCATTTTTTGTATCATATAATTTTTCATAGTAATCTCTAAAGGCTCTATTAATTTCTAAAGGATCTACAACTATCTGTCCGTTACTTATAATACTGGTAATTGGTGTTTTAGATTCTAATTGTTTAATCTGCCATGCCAATAATTTTCCTGATTTTTCACCTTGTTCATAAAACGATTGCTTCAATCTTAGAAGACTCCAGGCAGCTCTATTCGCTGATTTTTTGTCATATTCAGCTCTCAGAATTATTAATTCGTTCTCTAACTTTGGGTCACTTCCTGCATACACTTTTTCTTGAAGAATTTTTAATTTGTGTTCCAATTGGACTCTCTCCTCTCGAGTCTTCTTAGATTTTGAACCTGTATAACTAATAATATGTCCCCTAATAAAAGCTTTGAAAGCCTCCCACTTTATACATGCTGATGTTTGTGTAGTATTAATATCGAAGAACTCATCTATCTGTTTTTCTATGTACTTAACAAATTCCTCATCCTGAAGCCATTTATGCTGAAATTGCCACCTACCTGGCTCCTTTGTCAATTTCTTATCTACATATATGAGACAGCAGGGTGCATGATCAGAGATCACAATATTATCATAGAAGCAGTTTTGAATCTTGGACCTTAATTCTGTGGAGATCAAAAAATAGTCAATACGTGAGAATGACTTGTAGGTATTAGAATAACAAGAATAGGCTTTGACTTGTGGTTTCATTTCTCTCCATATATCCAGCAATCTCAATTCTTTCATAGAATGCTTAATGATCATCCTGCATCCATTGTGTGTACAGTCCAGTCCTGTTGATCTGTCTATACCGGGATTCAATGTACAATTAAAATCCCCTGCTATTATATGTTGCCCTGTAAGTGATGATAAGATAAGAAATAAATTAGCAAAGAACTTTTGATCATCTATGTTGGGACCGTATAAGTTCACCAGATTTATGTTTTCTAATAGCAAAGATCCTTGAATAATTAGATATCTTCCAAATTTGTCTCCAATTACATTTTTCACTTGAAATGGGACTGATTTATGTATGAGAGTCATAACTCCCCTGGCTCGGGATGAAAATGATGAGGTGAACACACTTCCTTGCCATCTTCTCCTAATTCTTTTTACATCCTCCTCTATTAGATGAGTTTCTTGTAAAAACACAATTTTTGAACCTATGTCTTTTATTTTATTCATAACTTGTTTAAGTTTTTTTAAATTTTGTAGACCTCTGCAATTCCATGAAGTTAAATTAAGATTAACGCTTTGGTCTATGATCAATAGGGGGTTTAGGATTACCTCGCAATATAAACATGCTCATACAGAGAAGCAAAAACATGAGTGGTTGAACATTCATCCTACAAACTACACACAAACAAATTCCCCCTTCCCACCTTCGTGGTAAACCCCCCAAAATCAAAAAAAAAAAATTCTGTCTCCCGCTATAGCCATCGACCGCTCCACACCCACGAGGATCAGCCAAAGCCACTCCTTCTTCATCCTCCCAATCACCCTAACTCTACTGCTTTTAATAACGTAACATTAACTCTCTTCTGTAATTTTCCAATTTAACTCCAAAATTTTATAGCAATTTTGTACATCTTAGTTGTTTTTTTTTGTTTGTTTTTTTTAATATGTAATACAATCTATATTTTGTAAACTTGCTATATGCTTCAAATCAGTTAAATGCCTATGTAAATGCTTAAATATTCTACCCTATATTCTGTTCATGCTTAGCTCCCACCAGTCTCTTCCTGGATCTTCTTGATGAGCTCCTGCGCCTCCTCAGGGGTCTTGAAGATGTGTGTTCTGCCCTCATATGTGACCAGAAGTCTTGCAGGGTAAATCACTCCATGACGAATCCCAAAGTTGCGCAGTTCTTTACGGATGGGGTCAAACTGCTTCCTTAATTGTTGGATTCCTGAGCCCAAATCTGGGTAGAACCGCACCTGTTGATCTTGGTATTTAATTTCTCCTTTGGCCCGCACCGCGTTGGAGATCGTCATCCTGTCTCTGTAGCTGAGGAACTTCATAATTAGCGTCCTCGGTGCTGCCTTGTTATCTCTCGGTGGGCCAATTCGGTGGGCGCTTTCCAAGACGACTGATGAATTTAGCTCCGTGTTGTTCAGCGCCTCCGGGATCCACCCCTCCAAAAAGGAGCATGAATCACGACCTTCGGCTCCCTCCGGTAGACCCACCAGCCTCAGGTTGTTCCGTCTCGACCGGGACTCCAAGTCCAGGACATTATCTTCCAGACATTTATTTTTTTTTTCCAAAGTGTGCACCTTTAATTGAAGTCCGCCGACGTCATCCTCCGCACTAGAAACACGAAGCTCCACCTGCGTCACTCGCTCCACGCAGTCACCCAATTCCTTTCTCATTGCATCCAACGCTGCCATAATCCCATCAAGTTTAACGGAAAAGTCTGCTCTCATTGAGCTAATGGCAGCCAGCACTGCACCTGTGCCGCCATCATCAGCAGTTACCGCACCACCGCTAGTTTCATCCGCCATATCCGCAGCTTTTCCTGCTGCGCCACAGACGTGAAAGTCCGTTAATTTGGACTGCTTCGGCGGTTCAATTTTTCCCCCACCTGATTTCCCAACCTTAGGCTTCACCGGCATATCCTCGCCCAAACGCTGGGAAAAATTCTGTTCCAAATGAGAGAGTTATTTGCCTAATTTTTATCTCTAGGAGCAGAGCAGAGTGATAGGTGTCCTTCTAGGTGGCCGCCATAACCGGAAGTCTGGATAGATATTTTTAGCGCAAATAAATGAATATACAAACTGACCCTACCATAGCTGAGATGAGCCGTCAGTCAACGTTATCTGTTGCAAAGCACCGAGTCTTCATTACTGAGCAGAGGAAGAGATAAAGCTACTTTGTTTTTGTAGACATACACAGATTATTTTTCTTTTGTCATGGTTAAGAACAAAAGCATATTGGTCCTTATTAAGTGCCAATGGAGTCTTCTTCAGAAGCGCCTGAAAACAGCAACGAGCTCCGACAAAGCTAGTGCTAAGTACCTGCTAGCTATGCTAACAACTAACACCATGAAGTGGATCTCGCAGCAGGATGTAAAGTGGAAATACTCTTATCTGAACACCCACGGCTGGATTTCAAGCACAGGTATGCATCTGGACAGTTTGTGGCCCAGCAAGAATTAAACCGACTGACTGCAAGATACGCTGTTACAGAATCAAAATCTGATAATAGAACAGAATAGAATAGAATAGGCTTTATTGCCATTGTACAGTTGTACTACAGTACAACGAAATTGTGGGTGCTCCACCAGGCTACTGCGCAATAAAGTAATAGAGAAGGATTAGATAAAACACGGTTACAGAACACATGATTAAACACATGACTGAAATAAAAATAGCCCACGATTCTGAAAATATACACAGGTATGGTAGTGGCTTCATGGGTGGAACTATAAGAGCGCGAAGTACAGAACACACAGTTGAGTAAAATGGCCCAAGCATTATGAAAAACATACATAGTAGTGGTTTCACGGATGGCTCAATATACATGAAAGTGCGGAGTGCAAATACAGATGTTATTGTGATAATTAAGAAGGTCCTCAGTTCTGTGCATGTGAGCATTGGGAGGGAGGGGGGTTGACTGACTGTTTGCAGTTCGGATGACCCAGGGGAAGAAACTGTTTGTCAGTCTGGAGGTGTGGGACTTGACTGATCTGAACCGTCATCCAGAGGGAAGCAGGTCCAACAGGTGGTGGGCAGGATTTGAGGGGTCTCCTGTAATGGTCTTGATCTTTCTGAGACAGGAGGATCTGGAGATGTCCTCAGGGTGGGCAGAGGGCTGCCAATGATTTTTTTGGGTGGTGTTGATGACCCTCTGCACAGCCTTCCTGTTCTTGGCCATGGAGCCGGCGTACCACACACCCAGACAGTAGGTGAGCACGTGCTCCACTAAGCAGTGATAGAAGGCCAGCAGCAGCTTCTGGTCCAGGTTGTGCTTCCTCAGAACATGGAGGAAGGGCAGCTGCTGCTGGGCTTTCTTCACCAGGGCCTTGGTGTTGACAGTCCAGGAGAAGTCAGAGGAGATGTGGGTGCCCAGGAACCTGAAGGCAGGGACGTTTTCCACACGGTCGACATTTATGGGGGGAGGGGGAGGTGGTCCTGTCTGTTCTTTCTTAAGTCCAGTATGAGTTCTTTGGTTTTTTGGACAGTCAGTTTCAGGTTGTTTGCTTGGTACCACAGCAGCAGATTCTCTACCTCCACCCTGTATGCCTTCTCATTAAATTAAATTAAATTACATTAAATTAAATTAAATCACCCTTTTATTGTCATTCAACTGTACAACCAATCATGTACAGTAGAACGAGATGCTGAACGAGATGGTGCTTTACCTATCTACTGTGTTAATCACACACACCCCAAGTGTAGAATCAGAGGGCCGCTGCCATGCAAGGCGCCGCCACAAATTTCCCTCCTCCATTCCATTATTGCTGAGCACCAAGCTGGACGGCAGGAAGTTCCACTTTTATATGGTCTTCGGCATGACCCGGCCGGGATTTGAACCCCTGCCTCCCGGGTGTGGGGTGGATGCTCTACCAACTGAGCCACCACTCCACATCGTCATTGGTGATGAGCCCAACCAAGGTGGTGTCATCCGTCACAGTGATGGTGGTTGGGTTGGTTGGAATACAGTCAAAGTAGGGCTGTGCGATATGGCAAAAAATTCATATCACGATATAAGTCATCTTATATCACGATAACGATATATACATCTCACAATATAATTTTTCTGTAAATTCTACAGTTAAGATAATCCCATAAAAAGGACCATCTCTTTTTTTTTTTTTTTTTTACTTTTTTTACATGTACCATTTTCCCTCATAATTTTGCAGTGTTATAAAATAGTTTTTTAATGTGCATTTGAGACTTGATTCTCATAAATTTCAGATTTTTCTTCTAAATCATATATGAATAAAAAGTAAACATCAATAAGTTAAATATTTTCTGAGCCAGGGGAGAATAGCAAAAAACAAACAAACAAAAAAACATAACATAAAAAATGTCTGAAAATGAGAAGATTACCCGTGGCTGTCACCTACAGATATAAATTAGCTGTTAGTTTAAATCACTCATTCATTCATTCATCTTCTTCCGCTAAATCTTTTTCGGGTCGCGGGGGGGCTGGAGCCTATCCCAGCATCTTTTGGGCGAGAGGCAGGGTACAGCCTGGACAGATCACCAGTCCATGGCAGGGCCAACACAGAGAGACAGACAACCATTCACTCTCACAGTCATACCTAAGGACAATTTAGAATCCCCAGTTTTTGATGCCAATTAACTTAACTTGCATGTTTTTGGCATGTGGGAGGAAACCGGAGAAATCCCGGAGTAAACCCACGCAGACACGGGGAGAACATGCAAACTCCACACAGATCACTGTTGATCGGGGGCTGGGATCGAACCCAGGATCCCCCAGCCAAGGGTGAGTTGCTGTGCTGCTGCAGTGCTAACCACTCCTCCATCGCGCCGCCCTAGTTTAAATCAATGAAAATTTAATTGTAGACCTGCAGCCTGCCATTCTGACCTGATTTAACCCATTTGCTTCTTAGTAAAAATATTTCAGATTGGTCATGATCTGAAAATCAAAGACACTAAAAGTAATGTAATAAAATACATGTGATGACTAACTTTAATCATTGTCACTACTTGACTAATTAAAATGATCAGAAATCAAATAAAATACATTAAGAGCCAACTTGCTCCTCCAACCTGTTTTAATGTATTTATTATTTATTTTCCATGTATGTGTCACCATCATGCACTTTTGCAGCTTTAATAAATTTTTTCAGACAAAACTAAGAAACTCAGCAGTAATTTAAACCAAAAAACGATGGTCTGCTATGGTTTCAAGTTAGCACAACTTAGCATCGTCATTTAGCATTTTATAATTAGACGTGGTGTTAATGTTACTTATCTCCTATTAAAACGAGCTTAGCGAACTATCCTCTGTGACGCAGCACGATGAAAAATGGCCCCACATCCCTGGCAAACAAGATTAGCAGCTATCGGAACCAGCAGTTTGGATTTAGCATTAGAAACCACCGGACTGAAGCCTAGCCACCCACCACACCTGTTCCGCTGCACGCACGGCGGGGAAGAGACAGAGCGCTGACAAGTAGTGGTGAGGTAGAAACTTTACCGAATAATCAGGGGTATGTACATTTTAAATACGATATAAACGATAGAGTATTCTATGAAAGAATAGATGTTTTTATATCGTCATCCAATATATATTGCCACATCACACAGCTGTAGTTATAACCTTTGAGAGTACGGGTATGGCTCACATGTACACAATTAAAATATTAAAACACTGACTTCACAGAGAAATGCACAATGCCTTTCAATGCCAAAATAAATGAGTAGATTGCTCTTCTTGGGTTTTATGATGTCACAAACCAACAAGAAATTAATTTCTTTGTTAGCAACCCATTATGTTATTGGCCCACTCAAAAAAACTTTACCCAATCAGATTAAGGGCTACTTAATATTAAAGAGCAGCCTGAACGCCAACTGTTTCAAACCGAACTTTAGAAACAGCTTTTTGGGGAGATGTAAAACACAGCTAGATAGATACTTCCTTCAAAGGAAATTGCATTGTTACACCTGCAACGTCATTCCGTAATCACACACACAGACATAAAAAAACAGGTGCAGCCACATGAAACTAAATTCATAAATTAAAACGTACACCAAGGCTAATATAAAATATAGCTCTTTATTACCTCCGCCAGGCCGAAGGCCAGGAGGAGGTTATGTTTTTGCCAGCGTTTGTCTGTCTGTCTGTCTGTCTGTTGGTTAGCAAGATAACTCAAAAAGTTTTGGATGGATTTCGATGAAACTTTCAGGCCTTGTTGGAAATGGTACAAGGAAGAACTGATTAAATTTTGGGGATGATCCAGATCACCGTCTGGATACAGGAATTTTTTAAAAGATTCTTTAACGACTTCCGGTTATGGCTGCCACGTGAGAAGGACACGTCTCACTCTGCTCTGCTCCCGGAGAAAAAAAATCGGCAAATAACTCTCTCATTTGGGACAGAACGTATCCCAGCGTTTGGGCGAGGATATGTCGGTGAAGCCTAAGGCTGGAAAACCAGGTAGAGGAAAAAGCGAGCCGCCGAAACAGTCCAAATTAACGGACTTTCAGGTCTGTGACGCAGCAGATAAAACTCCATATATGGCAGAGGAAGCTAGCAGCGGTGCGGTATCTGTGGGAAACGGCACAGGTGCAGTGCTAGCTGCCATAAGTTCAATGAGAGCAGACTTTTCCTCTAAATTTGATGGGATTATGGCAGCGTTGGAAGAAATGAGAAAGGAATTGGGTGACTGTGTAGAATGAATGGCGCAGGTGGAGCTTCGTGTCTCTAGTGCTGAAGATGACGTCACCTGTCTTCAATTAAAGGTGCGCACTTTGGAAAAAAAAAAAAAAAATGTCTGGAAGATAATGTCCTGGATTTGGAGTCCCGGTCGAGACGGAACAACTTGAGGCTGGTGGGTCTACCGGAGGAATCCGAAGGTCGGGACTCATGTTCCTTTCTGGAAAAGTGGATTCCGGAGGCGCTGGGCAGCGCGGAGCTGCAATCAGCAGTGGTTCTGGAAAGCGCGCACCATATTGGCCCACGGAGAGATAAGGGACCACCGAGGACCCTAATTATGAAGTTCCTCAGCAACAGAGACAGGATGAAGATCTTCAACGCTGCACGAGCTAAAGGAGAGATTAAACACCAGGACCAGCAGGTGCGGTTCTACCCAGATTTGGCCACAGGAATCCAACAATTGAGGAAGCAGTTTGATCCCGTACGTAAAGAGCTGCGCAACCTTGGGATTCGTCATGGTGTAATTTATCCTGCGAGACTGTTGACCACGTATGGGGGCAAAACCCACATCTTCAAGACCCCAGAGGAGGCGCAGGAGTTCATCAAGAAGATCAAAGAAGAGGCTGGTGGGAGCTAAGCATGAACAAAATATAAGGTAGAATATTTAAGCATTTGCACAGGCATCTGACTGGCTTGAAGCAAATAGCAAGTTTACAAAATATAGATTGTATTATATATTAAAAAAAAAAAACAAACTATGATGTACAAAGTTGCTAAAAATTTTGGAGTTAAGTTGGAAAATTACAGAGGAGAGTTAATGTTACGTCATTAAAAGCAGTAGAGTTAGGGTGATTGGGAGGATGAAGAAGGAGTGGCTTTGGCTGGTCCTCGTGGGTGTGGAGCGGTCGATGGCTATATCGGGAGACGGAATTTTTCTTTTGATTTTGGGGGGATCGCCAAAAATGTGGGAAGGGGGAATTTGTTTGTGTGTAGTTTGTAGGATGAATGTTCAACCACTCATTTTTTTGCTTCTCTGTATGAGCATGTTTACACTGCAAGGTAATCCCAAACTCCCTATTGATCATAAACCAAAGCGTTAATCTTAATTTAACTTCATGGAATTGCAGAGGACTACAAAATTTAAAAAAACTTAAACAAGTTATGAATAAAATAAAAGACATAGGTTCAAAAATTGTGTTTTTACAAGAAACTCATCTAATAGAGGAGGATGTAAAAAGAATTAGGAGTAGATGGCAAGGAAGTGTTTTCACCTCATCATTTTCATCCCGAGCCAGGGGAGTTATGACTCTCATACATAAATCAGTCCCATTTCAAGTGAAAAATGTAATTGGAGACAAATTTGGAAGATATGTAATCATTCAAGGATCTTTGCTATAAGAAAATATAAATTTGATGAACTTATATGGTCCCAATATAAATGATCAAAAGTTCTTTGCTAATTTATTTCTTATCTTATCATCACTTACAGGGCAACATATAATAGCAGGGGATTTTATTTGTACATTGAATCCCGGTATAGATAGATCAACAGGACTGGACTGTACGCACAATGGATGTAGGATGACCATTAATCATTTTATGAAAGAACTGAGATTGCTAGATATATGGAGAGAAATGAAACCACAAGTTAAAGCCTACTCTTGTTATTCCAGTACCTACAAGACATTCTCACATATTGATTATTTTTTGATTTCCACAGAATTAAGGTCCAAGATTCAAAACTGCTTTTATGATAACATCGTGATCTCTGATCATGTACCCTGCTGTCTAATATATGTAGATAAGAAATTGACAAAGGAATCAGGTAGATGGCAATTTCAGCATAAATGGCTTCAGGATGAGGATTTTGTCAAGTACATAGAAAAACAGATAGATGAGTTCTTTGACATCAATACTACACAAACATCAGCATGTGTAAAGTGGGAGGCTTTCAAAGCTTTTATTAGGGGACATATTATTAGTTATACAGGTTCAAAATCTAAGAAGACTCGAGAGGAGAGAGCCCAATTGGAACATAAAATAAAAAGTCTTCAGGAAAAAGTGTATGCAGGAAGTGATCCAAGGTTGGAGAACGAATTACTGATTTTGAGAGCTGAATATGACAAAAAATCAGCGAATAGAGCTGCCTCGAGTCTTCTAAGATTGAAACAATCTTTTTATGAACAAGGTGAAAAATCAGGAAAATTATTGGCATGGCAGATTAAACAATTAGAATTTAAAACACCAATTACCAGTATTATAAGTAACGGACAGGTAGTTATAGATCCTTTAGAAATTAATAGAGCCTTTAGAGATTACTATGAAAAATTATATGATACCAAAAATGAATCTGATTTAACAAAACTAAATGGGTTTTTGAACGAACTATCTATACCGTGTATTCCAAATGAAAACAGGGAGATATTGGAGTCTAAAATTAGTCAAGAAGAAGTTGGGCTAGCCATTGATAATATGAAATCAGGAAAAAGTGCAGGACCAGATGGTCTTCCAGTTGACCTTTATAAAAAATTTAAGAATAAATTAATAAAACCTTTTTTGGAAATGGTTTTAGAAGCATTTCAAAATAGTAATTTACCATCATACATGAATAATGCCTTAATTATACTGTTGCCAAAACCAGGTAAACCCTCTAATAAATGTGAAAATATGAGACCAATAAGCTTATTAAATGCCGACCTTAAGATAATCTGTAAAATTTTAGCAAGACGAATACAAGAAATTTTACCAAATATTATTAATCGAGATCAGAATGGCTTTATAAAGGGAAGACAAGGCTTCCATAATGTAAGAAGACTATTTAATATTATTTATTCTAATAAAGAAGCACCGGATACAGCTCTCCTATCACTGGACGCCGAAAAGGCCTTTGATAGAGTCGAATGGCCCTTTCTTTTTGAAGTCCTACAAAGGTTTGGACTTGGAAATAATTTCATAAAATGGGTTCAGATAATATACAATAATGCTACAGCAGAAATCCTAACAAATAACAATATTTCAAAACCAATAAAAATCAATAGAGGATGTCGACAAAGCTGTCCACTTTCACCTTTACTGTTTACTATGGCAATTGAACCTTTAGCGATGGCGATACGTTTACATTCACAAATATATGGAATTAAAGTTGGACCAACAGAACATAAAATCTCCCTGTACGCCGATGACATAATTTTGTTTATGTCGAATCTTAAAAAATCAATTCCGACCTTGTTGAATTTAATAAAGAATTTTGGGGAAATATCAGGATATAAAATAAATAAAACTAAATCTTCAATATTAATGCTAAATGAGACCCAGAGAAATTACCCAGCCCCTGAGGTAAATCAATTCAACGTTGTAAATCAGTTTAAATATTTAGGAATCCAAATTGTGCCTAAGCTAGAATCAGTCGCCAGTGTCAACTATGAAGCCTTAATGACAGATATCAATGAGTTAATTCAGAGATGGATGTCACTACCAATGTCGATGATCGGGAGAATCAATATACTTAAAAGTAATATTTTACCTAAAATACTTTATTTATTTCAATACATTCCCTTACCACCACCTTTAGATTTATTCTCAAGAATTAAAAAAAAGTTAGTGGAATTTATATGGAACAACAGGAGGGCTAGATTACGTCTGTCTTTATTATATTTACCATTTGATCGTGGAGGTCTGAAATGTCCAAATTTTATGTTGTATTATTGGTCGGCACAACTGAGGTCTATGACATATTATTTTTCATTAAATGATCTCCCTCACTGGACTGAAATGGAATCATACAATTTACCTTTACCTCTTCCCATATTCATATACAGTGGTACCTCTACTTACGAACGTCTCTACATACGGAATTTTCAGGTTACGACACGCCTCAACAGGAAAATATTGCCTCTTGTTACGAACGAAATTTCAGGATACGAAAGGCAAAAAAGTATGCGCTCCTCGCAGCTCCCGTAGTTTACCGAACGTAAACATACCTGTAGCTGCTCTGCCATTGGCTATCGCCTAGCATCTTCCTGGTATCCCATTGGCCACGAAGTTTTTTTTTTTTTTTTTTTCCAAAACTTTATTAAGAACAAGGTGAAAGTTTTACGTGTGTGTACAGTACAGAATTAACATTTATTCGCTATGGGCCCCAAGAAAGTGACGGAGATAAGTAGAAAAGGAGAAAAGAAGAAGAGAGTTTTTTTGTCCATACAAACAAAGAAGGAGATAATCGAAAGGTATGAAAAGGGGATGCGTTTGGTTGATCTCGCCAAAGAATATGGCCGTAATACATCAACGATCAGCACGGTATTAAAACAAAAGGAAGCACTTACAAGCCGACAAAAGCAAACGTCCTTGGATCAGAACATGAACCAAAGAAGGCAAAAGGTGACGACGTCAACGACGATAGCAGTTAAAAGGTAAATGAACATAATTTTTATTATTCTTTCTCTTTTATTATTCTCTTTTATTATTCTTTCTCTCATTTTAAACTCTCATTTTATGTTTATTGTGCAGTAATCTAATTGTAACATGTATTTGTTACATGTTTTGATGCGTTTTTATGATTTATAAAAAATTTATGCCCGAATTTTGGGGAGCTTGGAACGGATTACGGCATTTACATGTAAAACGCGCCTCTACTTACGGAATTTTCACGTTACAAGAATACTTCCGGAACGAATTAATTTCGTAAGTAGAGGTACCACTGTACTCAGATTCGGCAAAAAAATTACAAAAACAAGTTAAAAATCCATTTGTAAAGCATATGATCAAAATATGGTGTGAAGCTAAAAACTATTTAAAAGAACCACACTTATTGTCACAATTTAGCCCAATATGGGGTAATCAATATTTTAAACCAGGGACAGCGGATGCTGTATTTAAAGTATGGAATTTAAAAGGGATTCAAAAGATTCAAGATTTATATTTGCCATGTACAGATAACATAATGTCTTTTGAAGAGCTGAGGATCAAATTTAATCTTAATAGAACACATTTTTTTAAATATCTTCAACTTAGAAACTTTATTCGATCAAATCAAAATAAAGCTCTCACTCGACCTATTTATTCATCCTTGGAAAAAATGTTGATGAAAGATAGTAAAAGAAAGGGTATTATTTCAGAGTTTTATAACTCCTTGACACTATCCTCAAGTGAAAACTCACAGAAAAGATTAAACTACTGGAAAGAAGATCTGCAAACTGAAATTTCAGAGGAACAATGGGAATTGGCTTGTACAGAAGCTCAAACCAAATCAATAAATGTACGTCTTAAATTGATACATTTTAAATGGTTAATGCGGATGTATGTTACACCGGAGGAGTTAAATAGATTTAACAAAAATATACTAGATACGTGCACAAAATGCATGGAAAGTAAAGGAACCCTATTTCATTGTGTATGGGAATGTAGAATAATTAGAATGTTTTGGGAAGAGGTGAGGGTAACAATTGAAAAAATAATCTCAAAACAAATCATATTGAATCCTAAACTGTTTTTGTTGGGTCTGTACCCAGAAAAGCATAACTTTAATAAAAGTGAAAGAACATTCATAGACCTCAGTTTGCTTAATGCCAAAAAATGTATTGCACTACTGTGGAAAAAGACTCATAGACCAGATGTGACTCAGTGGTTAAGACAGATGTTAACAAACCTTCCACTAGAAAGAATAACATACATACTGAAATCAAAGGAAATTGTGTTTGAGAATATATGGAGACCTTTTATTGATTATGTAAAAAATTTAAACATAACTCTTGAAGAAGAAGGTGAATGATGTGTGTGGACCTTGTAAATTCCAAACTGGTGAACATAATATGTATACTTATGTAATGGATTGTCTAGACTAAACAGAGGAGCATTGTTGAAGACTTAATTTTGTTGGTGGTTGTGGGTGTTTTTAGTGCATTTTTTTGTAGTACTTTAGTGTTAGTGTTTGATTGTTTGTGTCATATTTGTTAAAAAAAAATAGGTTCAATAAAGATATTGTGGAAAAAAAAGATTCTTTAACATTGTGAGATACGGCCATTTTCAACATGTGTGCAGGGGCAATAGAGGGCGCTGGTCGTCGTGTCTGATGAACACAAACTCCGCCTTCTTCAAAGTTTTAGGCACAAAAGCACGCAGAAAACAGTGGTGGGCAGGGCCCGCCAGAGTGCCTGTGTTTGCGCTATGCTGCAAAAGCTGACACGGGCAGCTGTCCGGCGCCGGATTATTTGGCAGAAATTCCTCGGCCAGCCATAGGGGCTGCGCAAAAACCAGCTCTCTGCCGGGGAGGCTTCCAAATCCTCTTTTTTCCGCGGAGCGCAAACCCAATAAAACCCACGGCAACCATTATCGCACCTTCTTTTGTCCTGCGGCTCCGGAACAGAGAGGAATCCCGGCGCCAGTAATGCTGCGCCTGATATGTGTGACTCTAATGCTAAAAGTGACTGCATCAGGGATTTTCGACCTAAAGTCGCACTTTGCTACACAGGGCCACAAAAACTGTGTAGCCAAATTCGATCGATGGATGAACATTTTCAGCCAGTGAGAGAACCGACGCCTTCCAAATCCAATGCATCACTAGCAGAAGTGATGTTTTGTCATTTTGTGGCAGAGCACAATCTACCCCCATTGGTGGCAGATCACTTCAGTGATTTGATGCCAACATTGTTTCCTGACAGCAAGAGCACTCAATTTTTTTGTGCTACTTGGCTTATTATTTTCACATTACCAAAAGTTATGGCTCAAGATTGTGTCCATATAAGTGTACATTTGAATAAATATGTTTGAAATAGTTCATGTTGCAGTTGCTGTTTGCTTAGTTTTTGTTTGTTTGTTTGTTTTTGCTTCAGTTTTCTTTCATCTGCCGATAAATACAGTTTTTAAGTACTCAGTACAGGTGTGAAAGCCCCCCCCCCAATAAGGGAGGCATGAGGTCAGTACAGGTGTGAAAGCCCCCCCCCCCCAATAAGGGAGGCATGAGGTATGCCTTGACAGGTCGCAGCCTGGCACTTTGCAGATGGAGGAGATGGACACAACAGCAACACTTCAGTTTATTACCTCCGCCAAGGAGGTAATGCTTTTACTACTGAACCACTAATACTATCATTGTGAATCCAATTGCTAGTCATATGTTTTCATGGTCAAGGAATCTGAAAACGTACACACAAACACTGTATGGGGGGGGAACTGTGGCGCTTGGCGGAGGTCTGCGCTCTCCGAGTGCTTTTCTAGTAGTAATTAAAATATTAAAAACTACATAAAAGAAATGCTATTAAGTATATAATAATTTAAGGTTCTTCAAAGAACATTGCACAAAAGAGGGGTGTGATAAATAAATATCCATCCATCCATCCATCCATCCATCCTCTACTGCTTATCTGGGGTCCAGGTCGCAGGGGCAGCACTCTAAGCAGAGAAGCCCAGACTGTCACCCAATTCACACAGCACCATGATTCCTCCTGCAGGTGGTGAGCTCACTGGAGGTTGGACTTAGGGCTGGGTGATATGAAAAATTCCATTCACAATCATTTTTTTTCATATTGATCGATGTCGATATATATTGCGATATGAATCGAATCACTATTTCTGTCAAGCTTAAAGGTTCCTTTTTACTCCTAAGTGAGATGTGAAATTATAACAAGATTAATTTTAAATATTTATTTTCTGTCAGAAGTTGAACCTGACAAATGTAGTGTAGAGCATTATACAACTGTATTTCAAATAATTATATAACATAAAATAATAAATATTTTAAAATATTCTGCTCACCACCTTACCTATAGCTGAGTGAAGTACATCCCCAAAGCACTGCAGCCGTGTCCCCTTGTTTAGTGACATGGCCTTCACTATATTTGTCCCAATGTCTGTTGTGATGCAGACTTGTTTTGTCTCTTCACTCAATCTCCAGGACACAAGTGCTTTGGTCAGTCCTAAAGCAATGACTTCACCTGTATGGTCTACAGGAAGTCTGGAGACATTTGCTTTTCAAATTTCAATCTTGATCAATGAAGTGGGCAGTGAGGGTCATATATGGTTCAGATGTGCAACCTGACCACAAATCTGACGCAGTAGCGAAGTATGGCACACTTTGCAGTTCCTTTTCAATAGTTTCTCTACATTCCATGTACAACTGGGGAAGTGCCGTCTGGGAGAAATAGTTACAGCCAGGGAGTTGGTAACGAGGGTCAATTACTTTATTCAGCCGCTTAAATCCAACATTCTGTGTGACCAACAGGATGGCACTGCTTCAGATGGAAAAAAAAGATTTGCAGTGTTACCCGATTTTGTGGGAACGTGCGAGACAGTTTGCAGAGCACACTAAGCTGCTTCTTGTCAGACTTTAAACAGCCACAATATCTCCACATTACTGAATTCCTCGGACCCTTCTTTTCAACAATCTCCTCATCTGTTGAACATTGGGTGGCATCCATTTCGGTGTCTTCTTTGGTAACACTGTCACTGGACTTTTCATTAATGTTTTCTGTCGTCTCCTACACGGCTAGGCTAGCCCAAACATTAGCAGGTGTGCTAGGCTAAGCCCCAGCTACGTGCTGGTTGTATGCATCAATCAAACGTGACTTCCAGCCACATGATTGGTTCGGTGTATTTTCATTTTCATTGGCTTTTCGTGTTGCCCGTCAAAACACGGAACGAATGAATTCTATCGAAAATGTACTATGTCTCTATCGAGGAAAAGTTATTTCACAATAATTATCATTATATCACCCAGCCCTAGCTGGACTCATGTAGCTCACTCGAGTTGAGCCTGGCCAGGTCCTATGGAAAGAAACCCAGTCACCAGGCTCTTGCCCTCAAGCCCTGGTAACTCCAAAATGAGTGGGGTACACTGGATCCTCCTTGTAACTTCATGCTGATCAAATGGTCCGTGGGTGGGTACTCTGAACCATCACTTGGTGCATAGGCACAAATGATGGTCATGACCCGTTTCCCAAGCCGAAGGCACTGGGAAACTACCCTTTCGTCCACCAGGGTGAACTCCAATGTCGAGGCAGCAAGGCGGGGGATACATGAATACCCACCCCTGCCCGTCGCCTCTCACCCAGGGCAACTCCAGAGTAGGCTAAGCTCCAGCCCCTCTCCAGAAAACTGGTTCCAGAACCGCAGCTGTGCGTTGAGGTGAGCCCAATTACTGTATATCTCTCAACCTCGTGCACCAGCTCCAGCTCCTTCCCCACCAGAGAGGTGAAGTTCCACACCCCAAAAGCCAGTTTCGAACTCTTTACCCTCTCAAGAATCCTCAAGGGTTTGTGGGAATTTGCCCAACCAGCATTCAACCGCATCCCTCATGGTCTCTTGCGGGGGGGGGGGGGGGGGGGGGGTGCTGCTGCGGGAGTTTGGGGTATTGGAATCGTTGTTACGTGCTAACCGGTCCCTATACAACCGCTGCAAGAATTTGATTCGTATTGCCAACACCCAGTCAAACTCATTTCCAGTGAGAGCTGCACTCGGCTAGAGCTGCCCTTTGTCACTGGATATACAAGTGCAGCCAAGGATCGGAGGGTGTCATGCTCAATGACCACAGGGTCTCATCTCTCCTGTTTGCAGATGATGTTGTCCTGTTGGCTTCATCGACCAATGACCTACAGGCCTTGATCGGATGGTTTGCTACTGAGTGTGAAGCGGCTGGGATGAGAATCAGCACCAACAAGTCCAAGTCCATGGTCCTCAGCCGGAAAAAGGTGGATTGTCCTCTCCGGGTTGGGGACAAGATCCTGCCACAAGTGGAGGAGTTTAAAATATCTCGGGGTCTCATTCACAAGCGAGGAGAGAATGGCGCGAGAGATTGACAGACAGATTGGAGCAGCATCTGCAGTGATGCCGATGTTGTACCGTTCTGTTGGGGTGAAGAGGGAGTTGAGCTCTCAACCAAAGCTGTCAATTTACCGGTCAATCTACGTTCCTACCCTCACCTATTGTTATGAGCTTTGGGTAATGACCGAAAGAATGAGATTGATGATACAAGTGGCTGAAATGAGCTTTCGCCGTAGGATTGCTGGACTCACTTTCAGAGATAGGCTGAGGAGCTCAGTCACCCGGAAGAGGCTCAGAGTAGAACCGCTGCTCCTCCACATCAAAAGGAGCCAGGTGAGGTGGTTTGGGCATCTGATCAGGACGCCTCCTGGTCACCTCCCACTTGAGGTGTTTTGGACATGTCCTACTGGGAGGAGACCCTGGGGCAGACCCAGGACACACTAGAAAGACTGCGTCTCCCAGGTGGCCTGGGAACGTCTCGGTATCCTCTCTGAAGAGCTGGAACAGGTGGCCGGGGAGAGGGAAGTCTGGGCTTCTCTGCTTGAGGTGCTGCCTCCGCGACCTGGACCTCCGGAAAAGTGGTTGAAGATGGATGGATGAATCAAATTTTTTGATCAGGCAAAAGATAAAAAAGTAGTGTTATGTGCGTCTCTATGAGCAGCACAGACTGTACAGTCTGACAGCAGCAGGTAGGAAGGACCTGCAAAACCTCTCCCTTGTGCACTTTGGATGGAGCAGCCTGACCCTAAACAAGTTTCTCAGTGCACTCAGCGTGTCCTGCATGAGGTGAGACTCGGACTCCAGCAAAGATGGCAGTTTAGCCACCATCCTCTTCTCTCCTATCACCTCGACTGAATAGAGGTGGCACCCCAGAACAGAGCTTGTCTTACTGTTCAATATTTAGTGGAATCAGCCTGCTGTTAAGGATGTTCCGTTGAAACACTGTCTATTTATCTATCTCCCTGAGATTAAAACCTTAAATAAAATTAAGGAAAATGCACAATGTGGGACCTTCAAAACCAGACAGCCACGCTTATATTTTTTTTCCAAAGCGTCAAAGACCCTTGCTGCCATCTCGTGGTCAGATATAGGAACTAGCTTACATCTCATGCTTGATTTGATATCCACAGGCTTTAAAGGCGTCTCACATTTAAGAAGTAAACATTAAAAGCATGGAAACGCACTTAACAACACATAGGAACAGCATGTGTAGCTTGAACAAACCAAACCAACAAATTATGCTGACTTACCCCTCAGAGAACTAAAAACAATCACCACCTTAACACCAAACCTCCAATGCTGCTGAATGCTTCATTACCACAACAGCAGTGTGCTAGCCATTCCCACAGAGCACCTGGTACCTTACCGGGTGAAGCACTGATGGCAGACCTCTCTGGACACCCTGTTGGACACGCAGCAGCCTAGAGGCTCCGCGGAGGTCACCAGTTCTCCTCTCTTAATCATGGTTGTTGTCCGGAGCCCGTTACCTTTTCCAGGGCTGATAAAACGTTCCACTTTTTTCGGTGCCATGGCCCGGTTTCCCCTCCACGTGAACCAGACAAGTGTTTACATCCGCGATGAGCGCTGCGTCATGACGTCACACGCACGTATCAACCCGCCATGTATGGTCAAAGTAAAAAACAATGCTGTAAAAATTAGGTTTATTTATTTAGCTAGGTATTTTTATTTCTTATTGGAAAAAAAGAGCTATATCTCCAGCTACTATTTAGAGGTCATTTCAGACTGCTGTATCTGCTATATCCACCTTATTCCTGGGAATGCTGCTGTAGGAATGATTATGGGCGGAACTTCCGGTTTCGGCTGGTGTTAAATCTGTCAGCAAGAATGGAGTAGCGGGGCATCTAAAATAGCGTTTTTAACAGTTTTTCACATTCTTGTTAATATATAGTCCACATACGTGTTTTGCACTGAAGTGGCAGCTAATTTCAGCTTTTGTAGTTTTTGTATTTTTTTGAATGTTTTGGCATAGTTCTGGTACTTGCTGCTGGTGTTCCTGGTTGTGCCATACATTGTATAAATGGAGGCTTCTCACCGGCAATGCATAGATCATGTACTGAAAACTAAGAAGGACTGTTGGTGTGACTGGTGGGACAGACACAAGAGCACCAGGTATGTTTTCACTTGTATGAATATCACAGAGCTGACGTTTATGCGTCATATATGTCACCAGATGCAAGGCTGCATGAAGTAAAATAATAAATAAAAAATAACAGTTTGCTTCCTAAAGCTTAACAATTTAAGAAAGATATCAAATAGTTTTGTTTTGTTTTTTTGCATTTGTTGCACTGCCTTGGAATGATATGGGCTTGATATTAGCAGCTTCAGCATGCATTAGTTTTTAAATTATCACAAAATGTAGATCAATAACATTTTGAATAATTGTCAGAAAAGGTCTGGAAATGTTAAGTTAAATAACAAGCATTCATGGCATGACAGCAGCATGAGTGTTATATATGGTAAAATACCTTGGTAAAGGATGAGGCCAGATGACTGGACGAACACAGCTTTATTGAACGTTGGTGGAACAGCGGTTCCACGGTAGGCACCAGGCAGAGGGCACCGGTCGAAGAGGCCGCAATATGGATGCCCTTTGGTATTTATAGGGCAGTGCAGTGGCGGAACAGGAAGAGCGCGCCACTACACTGCACTTCACAATAAGGTGCCAAATCCCAACATCACATTTCCTCCCCACCTTAGAAAAGTCCAAAACCATACACAGAGTTACCCCTCCCCCCAGTTTAGGACCCAAATCATATACTAACATAACGAAAACTAATGTGCTCAACTGGCCTAACACATTCACACAACAAAGCCTAAAATAGAGCTGACGGGTGGACTACCGTACAGCCCACACAGCATGGTGGATTATTCTGCCACCGGATAAGCTAAAGAAAAAGCCCATTATCAAACTAAAATTACTGCCATATTCCTAAACTAAACAATAATACACAAAATAATCCCATTTTACAACATACATATACACATAAGAACATCAGAACTATCAACATATATATTTACAGCACTATTCCTTGGGCAGGGGGAGTAGAACCGGCATGGGGGGGCCCAGGGCAGCCCCTCAGCAAGTGCACCCATGGAAGCAGCAGGTCCTTGGGACGATGGCTGATCTTTCGGACGAAAGTGCCTCTTCTCTTCACCACCGATTCCTGCTATCGTCCAGCCCCGTCACCTGAAGCCTCTTCTCAGACGCACCGAAGCTGACTGGCGCGCCTCACTGAGCCATCGGACAGCTTGAAGTATGCTGCGCCTAGCTTAGCCACTATGTGCAGACATTTGTGATGTTTCACTAGCTGTCATCTGGCCCATCTTCGCCGTGGACGTTCTTCACCCCAAACCCGAACCAAGTCCATAACCCTCAATGGGGTTCGGCTTGGCCTGAAATGGTGCTGCTGAGCACATGGTTTCACCGTGCTCGTCGGTCTGGCCCCAACCTCTTCTGAAGTTGTCAGAGTGGTCAAAATCGTAGGTGCAGACCCTCCATCCCCCTGCGGTCAAGCTCCGGAGGCATCTGGGGCTAGCACACTGGTGTCACTCGCCAGCGCAGGTGCCTCGCCACCACACTCGGTACTCCCCTCTACCATTTCCCAAGCACTGGCACTGAGACCATCCTACACCGAACCTGAGTGAGGCTGGTCCTTCTTGACCGCCGTGGTGTCCGTTAGCTCTTCGTCCCACACGACGTCCTCATCGACCACCGGAACCGGAGGGTTCCACTGGCCACAACTCGGCCATTCTTCCCCAGTGTCGTCTTTAATGGCGAAACCCAGTCCAGAGAACAAGTCACAGCCCATGATGTTGTCACCTCGGGCTGTCATGTGGAATGTGAAGTCAACCATCGTCGCAGACTTGTACCAAACTGTTAACTCCAAAGTCCCAACCGTGCACAGCCTGCCACCTCCATAACCATAAAGTGGTGATGGGTTACCTCTAACCCTGTAGTGGGGGACAAATTTCCTCACTGTGGCCCAATTCAGCAACGACCCCTCCGCCCCCTTGTCAAGCAGCAGCAGCACCTCCACACTGTCCAGTTCCACTGTGCAGAACATGTACCCGTTGGTACTGGGCAACACCGTATGGATGGTTGTTGGGGGCGGGCAGGGTGATTTCGTCCGTGGGCTCTCCGGCTCAGATACACGGCACACTCTAGCATAACGGTTCAAGCGTCCACATCTGCTGCAACACTAGCCGGGCAGTCCTTAGCCTTATTTCAGTGCATCGCGGACCTGTTATCCTTGCAAAGGGGTTTTCCCGGGGCAGACCTTCAGCTGCCAGCATTGGCTTCCGTAGTATCGTTATCCAAGCTATCCAAGCTATCCTCGCTATCTGAGTCTGCAACATTTGCCATGCCAGGAGGCTCCGGTAGCCACTGTGACTGGCTCCAGTTTAGCTCCGAAGCTAGCTTGTCTGTGGCCTCCAATTGGAGAGCTAGCTTGACAGCTCTGGCTAATGTTAAATCACTGGGTGCCGTGAGTAGCCTAGCCTGCAATGCAACGCTACACGTAAGCTCCGCAAGCTGGTCACATACCAATTCATCTTCCAACGGCCCAAAGCGTCACTCACTAGCTAGCTGCTTTAAATCGGTGACAAACTGATGAATAGGTTACCCACTCGCTGGTGTCACTGCCGAAAGCAAATCCTCCGGACAGTCACGCTATCCGGGGTATGGAAATGGTTTGCTAGCAGCTCCACAACGTCTTTAAAAGAGTTTGAAGCTCCGAGTGTGCGCAGGTCTCACTGGCCCTCAATACCTAGGTTGTGAACAAGTGGCGCACATGCTTTTAACTTGTCGAGCTTACCCAGGTCGAGCGCGGTGATGTACCTCTGGAAAGCCTCAAACCATCTCAGCCAAGGAACCGGCGGCTCGCCCAGGAGCTCAAGGAAGGGGCAAAGTGGTGTAATACGCACCTCCATGAGTTAATCCTCGATTGCCAAATGTTATGTATGGTAAAATACCTTGGTAAAGGATGAGGCCAGATGACTGGACAAACACAGCTTTATTGAACGTTGGTGGAGCAGTGGTTACACGGTAGGCACCAAGCAGACGGCACCGGTCGAAAAGGCTGCAATATGGATGCCCTCTGGTATTTATAGGGTGGTGCAGTGGCGGAACAGGAAGTGCCCACCACGACACCGCACTTCACAATAAGGTGCCAAATCCCAACATCACAATGAGCATTTTAATTTTGGGGTAAAATAAATGGCTGCAGCTGTCTGTATATACCATGACAGCCAAGCATGGTGTTGTGGCGTTGTCTGCTTTAAGATAAATTTGATTATGTCCAACATGTTTTAACAAACTGCATTCCACTTTATTGCGGTGGAAACACTGATATATCTCAGAGCTTATATTTGATTACAGCGTTAGAATTTTAGCAGCGGCTCTAACAGAGCTACTGTCTGCCAGGCCACTTTTTAAAGTCATCTTCTCATTCCTTGTATATTACTCTTTTTGAGGTGCAAAAGGCTGTGTTCCCGCATTTGTGATGCCAAAGTCATTGTTTTTTTAACAAGGAAAAGTGTCCTGTTTCAGTGAAAACCACACATTCTAAACTAGTACCGGACGTTGCACCCATAATTCACGCAAGGCATCATGGGGGCTAGGAATAAGGTGGATATAAACAGCCAGAAAGTATTCACAGCGCTTCACTTTTTCCACATTTTGTTATGCTACAGTCATATTCCAAAATGGATTAACCTCATTTTTTTCCTCAAAATTCTCCACGCAATATCCCATAATGACAACGCGAAAGAAGTTTTTTGAGATTTTTGCAAAATTATTAAATAGATAAAACTAAGAAATCACATGTACATAAGATTCAAAGATTTTTATTTGTCAATACTTCGATATGTACAGGACATACAGTAGAAATGAAATGCCGTTTCTCTCTCTTAGTGGTGTGTGCAATACTGTATATGACAAGAAGGAATAAGGATGGAAAACACCAACAACAATCTATGTACAGTAATGCTACCCATAGTGCAAATAACAGTAAAAACACAACAATTCTATGTACAGTAAACCATAATACCAGTAAATTGGAAGTTCAATGTGGTAACGGGGGTGCAGACAGTGACAAATTAAGTGCTGTTAGCACTTAACCGCCACTCGGTGCTAACGAAAAAACTCGACATACCGGGAGAAATAAGACGAAAACGATGTGGGTGTCGTGCTGGTGTAAGACGGCGGGCAAGGAATATAAGGTACAGACCCACCCTCCCATCCGTTGTTATGGGGAATGTATGATCGATATTAGGAAAGATAGATGAGCTAGCAGCTATCTCCCACTACGAGAGCATATACCGGGAGTGCTGCCTTATGCTATTCTCTGAGACGTGGCTAACTGAACTAGCAGCAGATGCTAACATTGAACTGGAGGGTTTCCATGCGATACGGGCAGACCGAACACCAGACAGTGGCAAGGCTAGGGGCGATGGAGTGATGATGTATGTTAATAACAACTGGTGCAGACCGGGACATATCACAGTTAAACAACAACACTGCAGCAAAGGCATGGAGTTGCTAGCTGTTAGCATGCGGCCTACATATCTCCCGAGGGAATACTCCCACATGATCTGCATTGTTATTTATGCAAATCCGACGGCGAACGCTGGGACAGCGCGTGACGTCATCCACTCAGTAACTGGCAGGCTGCAGACAGAACACCCAGATGCTCTTCTCCTCATCTCAGGCGACTTCAACCATGTTTCACTGTCTCCCATTCTACCCACGTTCACCCAGTATGTCACATGCCACACTAGAGACAATAAAACACTGGACTTATTCTACGCAAACACTAAGGAGGCGTACACCTCATCACCACTCCCCCCACTCGGGAGATCGGATCACAACTTGGTTCATCTCCGGCCAGTGTACAAACCCCTAGTGCACAGACAACCTCCGGCCATGCGCACAGTGAAGTTATGGTCTTAGGAGGCAATGGACACTCTAAAGGACTGTTTTGAAACCACTGCCTGGGAGCAGCTCTGCGATCCACATGGTGAGGACATCGATGGCCTCACTCACACCATCACGGACTACATCAGCTTCTGTGTAGACAACACCGTACCCACCAAGACCATACGGTGTTGCTCGAACAACAAACCCTGGATCAACTCTGAGATAAAAACACTTCTGAGAGAGAAGAAGAGGATCTTCAGGTCGGGGAACAGGGAGATGCTGAAGTCCGTACAGAGGGAGCTGAGGAGGAAGATCAGAGAAGGCAAGGACAGCTTCAGGAAGAAGATGGAGGACAAGCTGCAACAGAGTGACATCGGTGGGGTCTGGAGAAACCATAAACCATCTCTGGGCTCCAGAATACCTCCCCCCAGGCCACGGGGGGCAGGGAGTGGGCGAACAATCTGAACCTGTTTTTCAATAGGTTTGACCAACCGCCCACCCCCCTGACTGCACAACAACCACTGCTGCCTCTGAAGATATCGAGTCCTGCTGCCCACACCCCACTGTACCATCACCCCCCCACTCCCAACCCACAGGCCCCCAACATGACCCTCACTAAGACCCAGGTGAGGACGGAGCTGAGAAAGATCAAGGCGAGGAAGGCGTCGGGACCGGACGGCATCAGCGCAAAGCTCCTCAAGTCCTGTGCAGACCAGCTGTGTGGGATTGTGGAGCACATCTTCAACCTGAGCCTGAAGCTGGGGAGGGTACCACAGTTGTGGAAAACATCTTGTGTGGTACCTGTACCAAAGACTTCCCACCCCAAAGATCTGAACAGCTACAGACCAGTAGCCCTGACGTCCCACATGATGAAGACCCTGGAGAGACTGCTCCTTGCTCACCTCCGCCCCCTGGTGGGACCAGCGATGGATCCACTCCAGTTCGTCTACCAACATGGCATTGGGGTGGAGGATGTGGTGATCTTCCTCCTTCACCGTTCTCTGTCCCACCTGGAGAAGCCCGGGAATGCGGTGAGGATCATGTTCTTTGACTTCTCCAGTGCTTTTAACACCATCCAACTGATGATCCTGAAGATCAAGCTGCTGTGCGCAGGGGTAGACCAGCACCTGTCATCATGGATCCTGGACTACCTCACTAACCGGCCTCAGTTTGTGAGAACCCGGGACTGTGTGTCCGACACGATCATCGGTAGCACGGGGGCCCCCCAGGGAACGGTTTTGGCTCCCTTCCTGTTCACCCTTTATACTGCGGACTTCTCACACAACACAACACATTGCCATCTACAGAAGTTCTCTGATGACTCTGCGATCGTTGGCCTCATCTCCAACGGAGATGAAGCTGAGTACAGAGGACTTATCCAGGACTTTGTGGACTGGTGCCATCGGAACTGCCTCCAGATCAACGCAAGAAAAACTAAGGAGCTGGTGGTGGACTGCCGCAGGCAAGGACAACCCCTCACAGCACCAGTAAATATACAGGGAACTGACATCGAGATGGTGACATCCTACAAGTACCTGGGTGTTCATCTGAACAATAAACTAGACTGGTCACACAATACTGACGCACTCTACAAGAAGGGACAGCGCAGGCTGTTCCTACTGAGGAGACTCAGGTCTTTTGGTGTACAAGGGGCGCTGCTGAAGACACTCTACGACACAGTGGTGGCATCAGCTATCACTTTTGGAGTGGTCTGCTGGGGCAGTGGCGTTACAGCAGCCGATAGGAAGAGACTGAACAAACTAATCAAGAAAGCTAGCTCTGTCCTGGGGCAGTGCCTTGACCCAGTGGAGGAGATGGGAGAGAGAAGGATGGTGGCTAAACTGTCATCTCTGCTGGAGTCCGAGTTCCACCCTATGCAGGACATACTGAATGCACTGAGGAGCTCATTTAGCAGCAGACTACATCATCCTAGGTGCACAACCGAGAGGTTTCGCAGGTCCTTCCTACCTACGGCTGTCAGACTGTACAACCTAAGCAGGGCTGCTCGCAGAGATAGCAAAAAGACGTGACAACCTAATAGTATTGAATGCAAAAGACGCAATAGACTTACACAATGGTCCCCTCCGGTATACAACTAGGAAAATATCGGTCACTACGGAGGGCGACAATATGTATGGGTACATAATCATACCATGTAGGATAACTAAGTAGACGTTTATGCTGTTTCATTCCATCTAGCTACAATGCTCCGCACTGTGTGTGTTTATGTATTTATATATTTATATATTTATTCCATCTAGCGACTATGCTCCGCACTGTGTTTATATATTCATATATTTATTCCATCTAGCTACAATGCTCCGCACTGTGTGTTTATATATTTATATATTTATATGTACATATGTATACTCGCTGCTCTTGTTTTTTCTTGTCTTCTGATTGTTGCTCTGAGTGTTGCTATCCCTGTGCTGTTGCAATCCTGGAATTTCCCCATTGTGGGACTAATAAAGGCTTATCTTATCTTATCTTATATTGGTCTGCACATGATCAGTTTTGCAATGACAGACAGATAGCAGAAGGTATGGCATTTGTGCAAATGGCTGCAGTAAGGTGCAAGACATAAGATAATTAGCCCCACAATAGGGAAATTCCAGGACTGCAACAGCACAGGGATAGCAACACTCAGAGCAACAATCAGAAGGCAAGAGAAAAAAAAACAAGAGCAGCAAGTATACATATGTACATATAAATATATATATACTATATATATATATATAGAGAGAGAGAGAGACACACACACACACAGTGCAGAGCATTGTAGCTAGATGGGATAGATATATAAATATATAAACAGTGCGGAGCATTGTAGCTAGATGGAATAAATATGTAAATATATAAACACACACAGTGTGGAGCATTGTTGCTAGATAGAGTAAATATATATATATATAAACACACACAGTGCGGAGCATTGTAGCTAGACGGAATGAAACAGCACAACCATCTACTTAGTTATGTATGATTATGTACCCATACATACCCATACATATTCTCACCCTCCATAGCGACCGGTATTTTCCTAGTTGTAGGAAACTAGGAAAGTTGTAGATGTTTTCCACAGCTGTGGTACCCTCCCCAGCTTCAGGCTCAGATTGAAGATGTACTCCACAATCCCACACAGCTGGTCTGCACAGGACTTGAGGAGCTTTGCGCTGATGCCGTCCGGTCCCGACGCCTTCCTCGCCTTGATCTTCCTCAGCTCCGTCCTCACCTGGGTCTTAGTGAGGGTCATGTTGGGGGGCTGTGTGTTGGGAGTGGGGGGGTGTTGGTGGAGTGGGGGAGTGGGCAGCAGGACTTGATGTCTTTAGAGGCAGCAGTGGTTGTTGTGCAGTCAGGGGGGAGGGCTGTTGATCAAACCTGCACGGTGGCGCAGTGGTTTAGCACTGTGGCAGCACAGTTTTACCCTCGGCCGGGGGACCGCGGGGATCATGAGAGCGTGGGTTCGATCCCCCCAACAGTGAGCTGTGTGGAGTTTGCATGTTCTCCCCGTGTTGCGTGGGTTTACTCCGGGATTTCTCCAGTTTCCTCCTGCATACCAAAAACATGTAGGTTTAGGGCGCTCGCGCACGCAGCAACCGGCAGCCGGTGGCTTGTCACCAGACTGCAAACCAAATCTACCTACGGGTACAAATAAGTAACAAAAAAAAAAAAAAAACCAACCTATTGAAAAACAGGTTCAGATTGTTCGCCCACTCCCTGCCCCCCGTGGCCTGGGGGGAGGTATTCTGGAGCCCAGAGATGGTTTTAAGGTTTCTCCAGACCCCGCTGATGTCGCTCTGTTGCAGCTTGTCCTCCATCTTCTTCCTGAAGCTGTCCTTGCCTTCTCTGATCTTTCTCCTCAGCTCCCTCTGTATGGACTTCAGCATCTCCCTGTTCCCCGACCTGAGGATCCTCTTCTTCTCTCTCAGAAGTGTTTTTATCTCGGGGTTGATCCAGGGTTTGTTGTTTGAGCAACACCGTATGGTCTTGGTGGGAATGGTGTTGTCCACACAGAAGCTGATGTAGTCCGTGATGGTGTGAGTGAGGCCATCGATGTCCTCACCATGTGGATCGCAGAACTGCTCCCAGGCGGTGGTTTCAAAACAGCCCTTTAGAGTGTCCATTGCCTCCTCAGACCATAACTTCACTGTGAGCATGGCCGGAGGTTGTCTGTGCACTAGGGGTTTGTACACCGGCCGGAGATGAACCAAGTTGTGATCCGATCTCCCGAGTGGGGGGAGTGGTGATGAGGTGTACGCCTCCTTAGTGTTTGCGTAGAATAAGTCCAGTGTTTTATTGTCTCTAGTGTGGCATGTGACATATTGGGTAAACGTGGGTAGAATGGGAGACAGTGAAACATGGCTGAAATCGCCTGAGATGACGAGAAGAGCATCTGGGTGTTCTGTCTGCAGCCTGCCAGTTACTGAATGGATGACGTCACGTGCTGTCCCAGCATTCGTCGTCAGATTTGCATAAACAACAATGCAGATCATGTGTGAGTATTCCCTCGGGAGGTATGTAGGCCGCATGCTAACAGCTAGCAACTCAATGTCTTTGCTGCAGTGTCGTTGTTTAACAGTGATATGTCCCGGTCTGCACCAGTTGTTGTTAACATACATTATCACTCCACCGCCCCTTGCTTTGCTACTGTCTGATGTTCGGGCTGCCCGTATCGCGTGGAAACCCTCCAGTTCAATGTTAGCATCTGCTGCTAATTCGGTTAGCCAAGTCTCTGTGAATACATACAGCAGCATATGTGGTACTGTTGGTGTACCAAGTCTTTCTGTGCAAACAGCTGAGGTAGAGTTATTGTGTGGGTGAGTATGTTACAGTCCAGGGGTAGGGGGCAGGGTTAGGGGGGCAGAGTTCAGGGTCCTGATGGCCTGGTGAACAAAGCTGTTTAGCATTCTAGTGGAGTGGGCCCATAGGCTCCAGTACCTTCTCCCTGAGGGCAGGAGGCTGAAGAGGGAGTGTGAGGGGTGGGAGGTGTTGTCTGCAATGTTGATGGCTCTGCAGGTGAGGTGGGTGTGGTAGATGTCCGAGAGGGGGAGCAGAGGGGCACCTGATCTTGTTGGCTGCTTTCACTGTGCATTGTAGAGTCTTCCGACAGGAGTCGGTGCAGCTTCAGTACCACATAGTGATGCAGCTGGTGAGGATGCTCTCAATGGTACTCCAGTAGGCTGAGCACATGATGGGGGGTGGGACTCGTGCTCTCCTCAGTTTGTGAAGGAAATAGAGGTGAGTTTGAGCCTTTAAAACCCGTTTTAAAACACAATTTTACTCCCTGGCCTTCGACCCAGTGTGAGACATTGATTTTATTGAATGATATGGATTTTTATTTATTTAATTTATTTATTTAACCTTTTATTTTATTGATTCTGTTGACTGTGGTTTCTACTAGTTTTATATTGTCTTGTTGGTTTTATATTGTTTCTGTGTTAGTGTCCTGCTCCTTGCTTTTATGTTTTTATGTGTTCTTGTTGTACAGCACTTTGTGTAGCGAGTGTTGCTTTTTAAAGTGCTTTATAAATAAAGTTGATTGACTGATTGATTCTTGGCCAGTGATGTGGTGTTGTTAGACCAGGAGAGGTCCTTGGAGATGTGCATCCTCAAGGACGCTAAGTATTCACAGCCTTTGCCATGAAGCTCAAAATTGAGCTCAGGTGCATCCTGTTTCCACTGATCATCCTTGAGATGTTTCTGCAGCTTAACTGGAGTCCACCTGTGGTAAATTCAGTTGATTGGACATGATTTGGAAAGGCACACACCTGTCTATATAAAGTCCCACAGTTGACAATGCATGTCAGCACAAACCAAGCATGAAGTCAAAGGAACTGTCTGTAGACCTCATAGACAGGACTGTCTCGAGGTACAAATCTGGGGAAGGGTACAGAAAATTTCTGCTGCTTTGAAGGTCCCAATTAGCACAGTGGCCTCCATCATCTGTAAATGGAAGACGTTCGGAGCCACCAAGACTCTTCCTAGAGCTGCCGGCCATCTAAACTGAGCGATCAGGGGAGAAGGGCCTTAGTCATGGAGGTAACCAAGAACCCGATGGTCACTCTGTCAGAGCTCCAGCATTCCTCTGTGGAGAGAGGACAACTTTCTAGAAGGACAACCTGTTGTGTATAGAGATTGGCCTTTGGGGTTTGCCGTAGCACTGCCGGGGCGGGGAACGGGATGATGTCAGGTGGGCTACGGCAGGGAGTATAAATAGTAATGTGCGCCAAATAAAGTTCAGTTGTATGTTCGTCAAGACACTCTCTGCCTGCTTTATTTCTCGACATAATATTTGGCAACGAGGTAAATTATGGGCGCGTGCGTTGTGAAACTGCCTCCGTTTCTGCAGGACCAGGCTGTGCCAGTTATCCCTTGGGCACACTGGAAAAACTTATTTCAAGTTTATCTGACAGCAGCCGGTTATGACGGGGATTCCGACGACAAGCGGAGGAGCCTGTTGTTTCACCATCTGGGCGCAGAGGGACAATGCCTGTTCCTCACGCTGTGTGGTGATGGCTCACTGGAGGAATCGCTGTTAAAGATGGGCAACCTGTTCGGTGACGGTGCCATGGTCACCGAGAGGAGGTGCAGAATTTTTTACCGTGTACACCGAACCGGTGAGTCCATTTTATCTTTTTTGACGGAACTGTGTTGTTTGGCGGGAGAGTGTAATTTTGGGGCACTAAAGGACTCGCTAGTTTGTGATAGACTGGCGCATGGCACGACTAGTGAGTGGCTAGGAACCACGCTGCGGGTAACTCAACAGCCTTTTTCTCTGCTCGAAGTGGTGGACATGATTAAGCTAAGGGAGTTCGCGGCCCTGCGGGGGCTAGGGGCCTTTTTTTTTTTTATTACTTGTTTTGTACCCGTAGGTAGATTTGTTTTGCAGTCTGGTGACAAGCCACCAGCTGCCGGTCGCTGCGTGCGCAAGCGCCCTGTATCCCTAACCTGCATGTTTTTGGCATGTGGGAGGAAACCGGAGAAATCCCGGAGTAAACCCACGTAACACGGGTACAACATGCAAACTCCACACAGATCACTGTTGGCCGGGGGCAGGGATCGAACCCACGATCTCACGATCCCCGCGATCCCCCGGCCGAGGGTAAACTGTGCTGCCACAGTGCTAACCACTGCACCACCGTGCAGCCTTCACGGGTGAGGCACCGGAGGACTGGGCCTCGGCGCCACAGGTGCCGGCTATTGTGCCAACTAGGCCTCGGGGGCACCCGAGGAAGAAGAAGAAGATGAGAAAGCAACCTGTGGCATGTGGAGGAGCCCGTGTTAGGTTCGCGGACCAGGTTGGTGAATACCCGCGTGGTGCTGGCCAAGTGTGTGTGGCACAAGGAGGAAGAGGACACCTGAAATGGTATGTGGTGCAGCTGGACAGCGTCGAGGTACCTCTCATGTTGGACTCGGGTGCTGGCAGGTCCATTTTGAGCCTGGCGACGTTGAAGAGGCTGTTCCCGGAAAAGGTTATTAAACCAGGAGCCATAAGGATGTTTGGTTATGGCCATGCCGAGATCGACATGGTTGGCACAGTCGAGTTTGATGTGTTGCGTGGACAGCAGAGAGTGCCGAATTTCGTCTTCCAGGTGGCACGGCACGGGACGGACCTGCCTGGAATTGACTTACTGGGACAATTGGGGTTTTCCATTCAGGATCCTCAGGGCTCGGTGGTGCTGACGGCATTCTCGGACTGGCAGCTCCATTGGCCGGCACTGTTCTTTGGCCTTGGTCGGATCGGGACCTTTCGCCACCACCGGCTGGTGAATGAGTCGGTGACGCCTAGGATCCAACCGCTTCAGCACTTACTGCTGGCGTTGCATGAAGGTGTGTCGGCGGAGCTCTCGAAGCTGTTGGATGCAGGGATCATCGAGAAGGTGGATGTGTCACCTTGGATCTCGAACCTGGTGGTGGCAAAGAAGAAGGACAGAGGGATCAGGCCATGCATCGACCTACGCTTGGTGAATAAGGCGATCATTCCAGATAAATACCCCCTCCCGACCATGGAGGAGCTCACAGCAACATTCAGCGGGTCCAGGGTGTTCACCAAGCTGGACCTTTGGCAGGGGTATTTACAGGTGCCGCTACACCTGGATAGCAGGAACCTGACGGCATTTGTGACCCATATGGGGGTCTTTAGGTATACCCGAATGCCGTTTGGGTTGAGCTCCGCTCCCAGCTGTTTCCAAAAAGTTATGGCCACGATGCTGGCGGGTCTAAAAGGTGTTGTAGCCTACCAGGATGACATCGTGGTACAGGGCGCAACAAACGAACTTCATGATGAGAGACTGGAGAAGGTGTTGAGGCGGATGCAGGAGCACGGGGTCACTCTCAACAGTGACAAATGCCTCTTTGCAGTGGAGGCGTTCGATTTTGTGGGGTTCCGGCTGACAGGGAAGGGTCTGCAACCACTGCATTCCAACGTGGAGGCGGTGCTTCGCATCCCCGAGCCCACTACACCCATCCAGATTTCATCTTTCCTCGGCATGGTGAATTTCTATGCCCGGTTTATCCCACATTACTCAGAGATGATTGGGCCCCTGAAAGCTCTACTGAAGTAGGATCCACTGTGGGAGTGGACTCTGGTGTGCTCAGCGGCGGTCTCGAAGCTGAAGCAGCAGCTCACCTCACCACTGGTACTGGCGCATTTTGATCCTGAGTTGGAGCCGGTGGTGACCTGTGACGCGTCTGGGACCGTGTTATTTGCGGTCATGTCCCAAATACAGGGTGGAGTGGAAAGGCCAGTGGCGTTTGCTTCCAGGTCCCTCTCGCCGGCGGAGCAGAAGTATGCGGTGGGCGAGAGGGAGGCGCTGGCCTGCGTCTGGGCATGCGAGAGGTGGCACATATACCTCTACGGACGCCGCTTCACTCTGAGGACAGACCATCAGGTGCTCACCACACTGCTGGAGACGTTGTGATCGGGGCATAGGCCGCTGAGACTTCATAGGTGGTCGGAGCGTCTAAGGGCCTATGATTTTTCCACTAAATTCACCCCAGGCAGAGAGAACATTGTGGCGGATCTTCTCTCGCAGGCCCCCGTGGGGGTTTTGGAAATGGTCGGGGATGACGTTGGCACTGCTGAGGAAGAGCTGGTGAACGCCCTGTGCGGGACTCTCCAGGGAGTGGTCTCCCCACAAGATCTCAAGGATTAGTCGGAACGGGACCCAGTTATGGCGCAGTTGCACACGGTGATTCATGAGGGTTGGCCAGCGAAGGTGCCGAGCGAGCTAGCTCCTTTTCACCATTTCCGGGACAAGTTGAGCTGGTGGAATGAGGTTTGCGTGGCCAGGGGCCAGTGCGCTTTGATTCCTGCTGCGTTGAGGGCTCGGGTCCTGGACATATGCATGATGGTCATTTGGGAGTGGTGCGGGTGAAGCAGAGGAGTAGGAGGTCGGTCTGGTGGCCTGGCATTGATGACGATATAGAGGCCATGGTCAAGAACTGCGTGCCGTGTTTGGAAAGCGGAAAGACGGACAGACCTCCCCCACCGCTGCTCTATCCTGTTGCATTTCCTGGGGGGCCGTGGAAGCATGTTGAACTGGACATTTGTGGTGAATTTCATGTGGCGCCATACAACAGTCGGTTTCTGGTGGTGGCGTATGATTTGCTCTCCAAGTGGCCGAAGGTGCTGCCCACCGGTTCGGTGACGACGGAAGTGGTCATGGGATTCCTGACATCTTTGTTCGACCGGTGGGGAATCCCAGACACCATCACGATGGACAATGGGCCTCAGTTTGTGTTAGGGCCGTTCGAGGACTTTTTGACCGGCAAAGGGGTGAAACATATTAGAACAGCATTCTATCACCCCCAAGCCAATGGAGGGGTCGAAAGGTTTAACAAGACCCTGAAGAACGGGCTGAGGGCTCATCTGGCGGATGGGGTTTTGTTCCCGGAAGCGCTCCAAAACACGCTGCTCCATTACAGCGCGTCGGTCCATGCAACGATGGGGTGTTCCCCATCGAAGCTCATGTTGGGGTGGGAGCTGTCGCTGCCAGTCAATTGGTTGGAGCCTCCAAGAACAGTGCCCCGGACAGGTGATGTGGTGCTAAGAAGAAGGGTCTCGGACCAGCAGCGGAGGATGAAGGGACGGTTCGATAGGAGGCACTGGGCGAGAGACCACGGCCTGAAAGAGAGGGATCGGGTGTGGATTAGACATCCTGTCAGGACCCACAAGCTTCAGCCTTTGTGGACAGGACCGCGGGAGATTAGGAGTCGGCGGGGCCCCGACACGTTTGAACTGGACGACGGGTCCAGGTGGCATGCCAGCAGGTTGAGGCGTGCGACACCTGGCCAGGGTTCGGACACTGTCAGAGATTTCGACAGATCCTTGGACTGGTCAGCTACGCCCGCTGTGGACTCGCGGACGATTCCAACAGTGCCTGGAGAAGAGTCCCCTAGGGGGGGACGCCCGGCTACAGTGTGTTGGAGGCCTGCTTATTTGGAGGACTATGTGGCAAAGACTGTTATGGACAGTGTCAATTGGGCATATTGGTAGCATGCCTGTTCGCCTACTGATGGACTTGTATATATGTATATATGGACGATTTTGTTTTATGTGATTTTGTGTTGTGTTGAAAAATAATAATTGTTCACTGTGTTATAGTTCGACCTTGTGGGGGGGGGAGTGTTGTGTATAGAAACTGGCCTTTGGGGTTTGCCGTAGCACTGCCGGGGTGAGGAATGGGATGATGTCAGGCGGGCTACGGCGGGGAGTATAAATAGTAACGTGCGCGAAATAAAGTTCAGTTGTATGTTCGTCAAGACACTCTCTGGCTGCTTTATTTCTCGACATAACACAACCATCTCTGCAGCATTCCACTAATCAGGCCTGTATGGTAGAGTGGCCAGAAGGAAGCCACTCCTTAGTAAAAGGCACATGGCAGCCCACCTGGAGTTTGCCAAAAGGCACCTGAAGGGCTCTTAGACCATGAGAAACAAAATTCTCTGGTCTGATGAGACAAAGGTTGAACTCTTTGGCGTGAATGCCAGGCATCATGTTTGGAGGAAACCAGACACCGCTAATCACCAGCCTCACCAGCCCAATACCATCTCTTCAGTGACGCATGGTGGTAGCAGCATCACGCTGTGGGGATGTTTTTCAGCAGCAGGAACTGGAAGACTAGTCAGGATAGAGGGAAAGATGAATGCAGCAATGTACAGAGACATCCTGGATGAAAACCTGCTCCAGACCACTCTTGACCGCAGACTGGGGAGACGGTTCATCTTTCAGCAGGGCAATGATCCTAAGCACTAAGGCTTCAGGACAACTCTGTGAATGTCCTTGAGTGACCCAGCCAGAGGCCAGACTTGAATCTAATTGAACATCTCTAGAGAGATCTGAAAATGGCTGTGCACCAATGCTTCCCATCCAACCTGACAGAGCTTGAGAGGTGCTGCAAAGAGGAATGGGTGAAACTGCCCAAAGATAGGTGTGCCAAGCTTGTGGTATCATATTCAAAAAGACTTGAGGCTGTAATTGCTGCCAAAGGTGCATCAACAAAGTATTGAGCAAAGGCTGTGAATACTTACAGTGGATATAAAAAGTCTACACACCCCTGTTCAAATGCCAGGGTTTTGTAATGTAAAAAAATGAGACAAAGATAAATGATTTCAAAATTTTCCCACCATTAATATTACGTATAGCCTGTACAACCCAACTGAAAAACAAACTGAAATCTTTTAAGGGGAAAAATTAAAAAATAAAAAAACTTACAATAACCTGTTTGCATAAATATGCATTCCGTTATAACTGGGAATGTGGTTGTGTTCAGAATTAACCAATCACACTCAAACTCATGTTAAATGGGAGTCAGCACACACCTGCCACCATTTAAAGTGTCTCTCATTAACCCCAAATAAAGTTCAGCTGTTCTAGTAGGCTTTTCTTGACATTATACGTCAAACAGGTTCATTTTGTCTTCTTTTAATTATTTATCCTTTTTTTTTTTCCTTTTAAAGACAAAAGTAAAATAGAAAGATGTCTTTACCTTCTTTACATGTTTCAACTGCACTGCAGCCTTCATCAGAAGAGTCAGCTGATTGCTGCCAGGTGACATTTATCAGCTGATTTTCGTAGGCGGGGCCAGCTCAGCAGATCTGTCAGATCCACCGAGCCGGCCCCGCCTCCCGCCGTCAGATGGTCTCTGGAGAATGTGGTCCCAGGTGTGAGAAAGCATAAAGGCCCCCTCATCTCGGTTCATGGTGTCTTTTCCCCGCTTTCTGATCTCTATTGCCTCCTTGATCCAACGTTTGTGTCTGTTGCTCTCCGATCCAATAATTTTTGTGTTGTCCCAGTCCATGATGTGATTATTTCTTTTGCAGTGGTCCGATATAGCTGATTTTAATGTTTCTTGTTCTGCTTTTTCTTTTTGTGATCTTGTGAGTCGTCCTTGCGTTTCCTTCTCACATTCCTTTTGGTGTTCTTTTTTTCTTGTGGTGAATAATCTTCCGGTTTCTCCAATGTAGGTTTTGTTACATGATCTGCATGATATTTCATATAATACATTGCATTTATTGTCTTGTTCTATTCTGTCCTTGGGGTGTACTAATAACTGTCTTAATTTTTTGTGTGGTTTGACTGCTGTGTTTATTTTGTATTTTTTCATGATCCTTTGAATTGGTTCCGTGATCCCTCGTATGTATGCTATAGTTATGGTGTCCTTGTTTTTGATTTCAGCTTTTGTTCTATGTCTTGTGTCCTGTTTATTTTCAAAAACAAGGACACCATAACTATACCATACATACGAGGGATCACGGAACCAATTCAAAGGATCATGAAAAAATACAAAATAAACACAGCAGTCAAACCACACAAAAAATTAAGACAGTTATTAGTACACCCCAAGGACAGAATAGAACAAGACAATAAATGCAATGTATTATATGAAATATCATGCAGATCATGTAACAAAACCTACATTGGAGAAACCGGAAGATTATTCACCACAAGAAAAAAAGAACACCAAAAGGAATGTGAGAAGGAAACGCAAGGACGACTCACAAGATCACAAAAAGAAAAAGCAGAACAAGAAACATTAAAATCAGCTATATCGGACCACTGCAAAAGAAATAATCACATCATGGACTGGGACAACACAAAAATTATTGGATCGGAGAGCAACAGACACAAACGTTGGATCAAGGAGGCAATAGAGATCAGAAAGCGGGGAAAAGACACCATGAACCGAGATGAGGGGGCCTTTATGCTTTCTCACACCTGGGACCACATTCTCCAGAGACCATCTGACGGCGGGAGGCGGGGCCGGCTCGGTGGATCTGACAGATCTGCTGAGCTGGCCCCGCCTACGAAAATCAGCTGATAAATGTCACCTGGCAGCAATCAGCTGACTCTTCTGATGAAGGCTGCAGTGCAGTTGAAACATGTAAAGAAGGTAAAGACATCTTTCTATTTTACTTTTGTCTTTCAAAGGAAAAAAGAAAAAAAAAAAAAGGATAAATAATTTTCTTGACATTTTTGTAGTCACATCTTACAGCACAAGCCATGGTCCTCGGAGAGCTTCCAAAGCGTCAGAGGGATCTCATTGTTCAAAAAAAACAAAAAAACATCCAAGCCTGGGTACATTTTGCAAAAACACATTTGAAATTTCCCAAACGCATGTGGGAAAATGTGTTACGGTCCGATGAAACCAAGGTTGAACTTTTTGGCCATAATTCCAAAAGGTATATTTGACGCAAACACAACATTGCTCATCACCAAAAGAACACCATACCTACAGTGAAGCATGGTGGTGGCACCATCATGCTTTGGGGATGTTTTCCTTCAGCTGGACCGGGGCCTTAGTCAAGGTGGAGGAATTATGAAGAGTTCCAAATACTAGTCAGTGTTGGCACAAAACCTTCAGGCTTCTGTTAGAAAGCTGAAGATGAAGAGGAACTTCATCTTTCAGCATGACAATGACCCAAAGCACACATCCAAATCTACAAAATAATGGCTTCACCAAAAGAAGATTAAGGTTTTGGAATGGTCTAGCCACAGTCCAGACCTGGATCTGATCGAACATCTGTGGGGTGTGTAGCATGACTGAGTTCCAATTTATAAAATTATTCTTTGCTGAAGAATTTTTTTTTCAACTCAAAAGTCTGGCTATTGAGACTGCTTCTCTCACCCAAGAACTAGAGCTGTAACCCTATCCATCGGCCATAAAGTGGAAGTTAATCCCTTTCTCCAAGACTCTTTGGCAAAGGAATGTTCTAATTGACAGTTTTATGATCGACATAGTCAAGACTTTGGAAGCCAAGACTCTCCAGTAAACAACCTGTTTCACTGTGCCATCTGGTGGATGAATCAGGAATATTTAACTTTTTGCTTTGCAGTGCAATTTATGCCTTATGGCCTATGAACTAACTCATATTCTTTCTCTTAAGACAGCATCTGCCAACAAAGACCTGATTGAACTCTGGGAAGGACAATGGGTTTCAAATGCTTTTATTGATCAGAATCAGAATCAGAATCAGATTTATTGCCATTGTTCATGTAGTACACAAACTAGGAATCTGTCTCGGTGCCATGCTGCAACATTAAAAACATGATGAGATAAAGAGATAAACTAAAAAACTAAAGGACTAAAAACGTGCAATAAGTGTAGAAAAATAAGTAATAATAATAATAATAATAGTAATAATGAGTAGAACTAGTCAAGGCAGTTTTAAAAAAATTAGCAAGTAGCAGATAATATGGGGTACCACAGTGCAGTTGATAATGCAACAGAAAAAACAGTGATGAATGACATGAGTCTGGTTGAGCTGCTGTACATAGTGCACGAGAGTCAATAAGTCACTTAATGTTCAGCAGTCTGATGGCAGAGGGGAAAAAGCTGTTCATGTGCCGGGAGGTTTTAGTCCGAATGGACCGAAGTCTTCTACCTGAGGGGAGGGGGGCAAACAGTACGTGACCAGGGTGTGAAGGATCGGCTATGATCCGGCCAGCACGCCTCCGGGTCCTGGAGATGTACAGGTCCTGGAGAGATGGGAGCTTGCAGCCGATCACCTTCTCAGCAGTGCGCACGACGCGCTGCAGCCTTAGTCTGTCCCTGGCAGTGGCTCCTGCATACCACACAGTTATGGAGGAGGTGAGGATGGACTCGATGATGGCCGTGTAGAACTGCACTAACATCTTGGTGGGTAGCTTGAGCTTCCTCAGCTGCCGCAGAAAGAACATCCTCTGCTGGGCCTTTTTGATGAGGGAGCTGATGGTTGGCTCCCATTTGAGGTCCCGGGTGATGGTGGTGCCCAAGAAGCGGAAGGAATCTGCAATGGTGATGGGAGAGCCTGTGATGGTGAGGGGGGGCAGGGGGGTTGTGACTTTCCTGAAGTCCACAATCATCTCCGCTGTCTTCAGAGCGTTCAGCTGCAGGTTGTTATGGCTGCACCAGGACACCAGCTGGGCCACCTCTTTCCTGTAGACGGACTCGTCGCCGTTGGAGATGAGCCCGATGAGGGTGGTGTCGTCCGCAAACTTGATCAGCTTAACAGACTGGTGGGAGGAGGTGCAGGAGTTGGTATAAAGGGAGAAGAGTAGGGGGGAAAGTACACAGCCCTGGGGTGATCCAATGCTGATGCTAACAGAATCCGAGACAGACTTCCCCAGCCGCACATGCTGCCTCCGGTCCGTCAGGAAGTCGGTGATCCACCTGCAGAGGGAGTCAGGCACGTTGAGCAGGGACAGCTTGTCCTGGAGCAGATCGGGGCGGATGGTGTTGAATGCGGAGCTGAAGTCCACAAACAGAATCCTGGCATAGGTTCCCGGGGAGTCCAGGTGCTGCAGGATGGAGTGGAGGGCCAGGTTGACTGCGTCGTCCACAGACCTGTTAGCACGGTAGGCAAACTGCAGCGGGTCTAGGAGGGGTGTGGTGATGGACTTGAGGTGAGACAGGACCAGGCGCTCAAAGGACTTCATGACTACAGAGGTGAGCGCTACAGGTCTGTAGTCGTTAAGCCCAGTAATCCGTGGCTTCTTGGGGACAGGGATGATGGTGGAGGATTTGAGACAGGTCGGCACGTGACATTGCTTAAGGGAGGTGTTAAAAATGTCTGTGAAGACAGGAGCCAGCTCTTTCGCACAGTGTCTCAGGGTGGAGGGAGACACACCGTCCGGCCCGGGGGCCTTGCGCGGGTTCAGTCTGGAGAACTGTCTGTGCACATCCTGCTCACTGATGACAAGGGCAGGGGGGGGGAGGAGGGGGGGGACCACTTTTGATGAATTAGGGGCTGAGGAGGCAGTGGAGCTGGGTGGAGTGGGTGAGTTGGACACAGCTGATGAGGTGTCAAAACGGGCGTAATGTTGGGACAGTTTTTGACAAAGGGCTTTGTCATCCTGACCTTTAGAAGCCTGAGGCCGATAGTTGGTGATTTGCCTCAGTCCTCTCCACACAGAAGCCGAGTCATTAGCAGTGAACTGCTGCTGGAGTCTCTCAGAATACACAGATTTAGCTCTCCTCAGCTCTCTGTTAAACCGATATTTGACCTCTCTGTAGCAGTCCCTGTCTCCACTTTTCAACGCTGCTTCCTTCTCCTTCCTGATCTGTCTGAGCTTGGCCGTGAACCAGGGCTTATCATTAGAGTACCTCACCCTGGTGCACGATGGAAGAATGTTCTCCTCACAGAAGTTGATATATGAGTTCACAGTGTCTGTGTACTCATTAAGATCATGTGTAGTTCCTTTAAACATGCCCCAGTCAGTTATTTCCATGCATGTGTTCAGTTTCTCTCCAGCTTCACTGGTCAATTTCTTCGTGGTGGTCACAACAGGTTTAGTGAGTTTCAGTCTCTGTCTGTATGTGGGGATGAGGTGGACCATCACGTGATCAGATAGTCCCAGTGCAGCGCGGGGAACAGCACGATATGCGTCTTTCACTGTAGTGTAACAGTGATCCAGCGTGTTATTTCCTCTGGTTGGACATTTAATAAACTGTTTGTAGCGGGGGAGCTCGTGACTCAGATTGCTCTGGTTAAAATCGCCCACCACAATAACCAGGGAGTCTGGAAAGTTCCACTTCGTGAGTTGGGTATGATCCGCGAGCACGCGCTGAGCTTCGCGCGTGTCCGCGTCGGGAGGGACGTACACAGTGACGAGGATGAATGAGGCGAACTCCCGCGGGGAATAAAATGGCTTGCAGTTAATAAAAAGAAATTCCAGGGCGGGAGAACAGTGTTTGGAAATCACCGTTACATCAGAGCACCAGCTGTTGTTAATATAGAAGCACACTCCTCCTCCAATAGACTTACCGGAGAGCTCTGTGACGCGATCAGCACGAAACAGCTGAAATCCCTCGAGGCTGATCGCGCTATCTGGAATGTTCTCTTTAAGCCAGGTCTCAGAGAAACAGATGACAGATGAGGAAGCGAGGTCCTTAAATCGCATCAGCAGTCTTAATTCTTCTACCTTGTTCAAGAGAGAATTGGCATTGGATAGAAATTGTCACGCCGCGCCGCTCATCAACGGCGCCACCTGCTCACACACCTGTCAGTCATCAGCGGCGAGGGATATAAGCCGCCTCGCCCTGAGCCTCGGTCTGAAGCCGTAGACTTCATCGCCTTCCATGCGAAGCATCAACTCTCTCTTCAGCATCACGCTAAGCGGTAAGAAGATTCCTTACCTTACCTTTCCCAGTCTGCTCCCCTGTGCACAGGTGGATTCCTCGGCGGCGGACAACTCCGTCCCTCGTCCTTCCTCGCTGCTGCACCGAGTCCTGCAGGTGACTGTCTCCCGGGGTTCCGTCCTTGAAGTGCCTGCCATCAGTCTAACACAAGTAAGCTTCTCTCCCTCGCCTATTCACCTCCTGTATTGGTGTGTGCCCGTCACCCTGTGTCTGTTCTTTCCCATAGGGTTGCCGGCTGAACGGTCTCCTGCCTCTGTGCCCGAAGCAGACCCCACCACCAATACATTTACATTCCGCTGACACACACCCATACATCCCTGTTGTTAATAAACAGTTTGAACTACTCTGAGCCTGTGTGTGTGCGTCTCCTGAGCCGAACGTTATGTCAGTACGGCTTCAGCAGAGCGGCTCGGCAGACGGCGGGCTCGCACGCCGGTTTACCATCCTCGAGGCTCGGGTGGATCAGATTGTTTATCAGCAACAGGTGGTTCTTAATCAATTATTAGAATTAACTAACCGATTGAACCGCTTGGACCCCCAACAGCTGTTCCCCCCGACTCGCCAGGGTGGCGCGGCTCCTGCTGTTCCAGCGGCCGTCCAGCCGGCTCCAGTGGCACCGGTTCGGCTCACACCGATTCCGACCCCCGCCCGCTTTAGCGGTAAGCTCGGCGGAGCGCGGGGGTTCATTATGCAGTGTGAGTCCGTGTTCCACCGTGTGCCCGGAGATTTTCCCTCGGATCACAGCCGAATTGGTTACATAGGGAATCTCCTGGAGGGGCGTGCGTTAACTTGGACCTACGCCGTTATGGCGAGGCCCAGTTATGCCACCCTCACCTACGACCAATTCGTGAGGCGCTTTCTGGAGGTCTTTGTCCACTCTCAAACCGAGACGGTCCAGGTCGATCGGCTTCTCGCTCTCCAGCAGGGAAGCCGGTCGGCAGCGGACCACTCGGTCGACTTCCGGGTAGCGGCGGAGGAATTGGGCTGGGAGGAACGCTCCCTCTGTGGCCTGTTCCTCCGCAGCCTCAATAGTGACCTGAGGGATGAACTGGCTGGTCGGGATATCCCTGGGACGCTAGCGGAGCTGACGTCCTTAGCGGTAAGTTTGGATAACAGGCTGCGCGAGCGCTCCTCGAGGCGGAAGTCTTCTTCTTCTCGCCCTCGTGGAGCCTCGCCGCACCTGTTCCAAGCTCGCCCCCTGGCGGCACCGCCAGCATCGTGCCCCGAGGAGTCGGAGCCGATGGTGACGGGCTGGACTCAACTTTCCCCTGTGGAGAAACAACACCGCCGTGAGTTGGGCCTCTGCATGTATTGCGGAGGCGACCAACACATCGTGGAGCGTTGTCCACGGAAAGCCAGTCGGTGGGGTCCGCGAGTCACTGTTGGGAGCCTCGCGGACGTCAATCGGTTAGGATCACTCACCCAATTGAAGCTGCCCATCCGTTTCTGTCATAATCCCACTGGGCACCTCACCCACGCACTGGTGGATTCGGGCGCAGAAGGCAGCTTCATTTCACAAAGCCTGGCAACCCGATTGGGCATCCGCTGCCAGGCACTCAACACTCCCATCTCCCTAGTCCACCTCTCCCGTGCCTCCCTTGGGAGAGTGACACATCAAACTGTCCCCGTACCGGTCATCATCTCGGGAAACCACCGGGAGGAGATGACCTTCTACATCCTTCCCAACTCTGTGTCGCCCGTCATCCTGGGGTATCCCTGGCTCCGTCTTCACAACCCGGTCCTGGATTGGAAATCAGCTGGGGTATCGGCATGGAGTACATTCTGCCTGGGCACCTGCCTCCAGTCCACTGCCTGCTCGCCGTCTGCTCCTCCCCCCGCGACGGACGCTGCACCCCCGGACCTGTCCCTGGTGCCTCCGGAGTTTCACGACCTGGGTATGGTGTTCAGTAAAGCGAAAGCTATGTCTCTTCCCCCTCATCGGCCCTACGACTGTGCCATCAACCTCCGCCAGGGGGCTCCGTTACCTTCTGGTCGGCTCTACAGCCTGTCAGCGCCGGAGAAGGAGACGATGAACACGTATCTGAAGGAGTCATTAAACGCTGGGATAATCCGCCCATCATCATCACCCGTGGGGGCAGGGTTCTTCTTCGTGGGAAAAAAGGATGGGTCCCTCCGCCCTTGCATCGACTACCGGGCCCTCAATGATATCACGGAGAAGGACCGTTACACCCTGCCCCTCATGGACACAGCCTTCCACTCCCTCCAGGGGGCGACCTGGTTCACCAAGCTGGATCTACGCAGCGCTTACCACCTCGTCCGGATCCGGGAGGGAGATGAGTGGAAGACAGCCTTCCGTACCCCGAACGGCCACTTTGAGTACCTGGTCATGCCGTTCGGGTTGACCAACGCTCCAGCTGTCTTTCAGCGCCTTATAAATGACGTCCTCCGGGACTTTATTGGCCTTTTCGTGTTCGTCTACCTGGACGATATTCTCATCTTCTCCAAGTCCAGGGACGAGCACCAGGTCCATGTGAGGCGGGTCCTCCAAAGACTGCTGGAGAATCGTCTGTACGTGAAGGCAGAAAAGTGTGAATTTTACGCCAGAACTACGTCCTTCCTGGGGTTTATCATCGCCCACGACAAGGTGCTCCCAGACCCAGAGAAGGTGAAAGCGGTGGTGGAGTGGCCCACACCTGCATCTCGGAAGCAGGTGCAACAGTTCGTTGGCTTCGCCAATTTCTACCGCCGCTTTGTCCCCAACTTCAGCTCCATCGTTGGGCCACTGACCCGCCTCACGTCCCCGAAGGTCCCGTTCCGGTGGACCGAAGAGGTCGCTGCCGCCTTTAAGGCGCTGAAGGCGGAGTTCTCCTCCTCCCGGGTCCTTCGCCAGGTCGACCCCGCGCTGCAGTGCATCGTTGAGGTGGACGCCTCGGATACGGGAGTGGGAGCAGTGCTGTCCCAGCGGTCGCCGGACGATGGCGCCAAACGACCGTGCGCCTTCTTCTCCCGGCGCTTGTCCCCGGCGGAGAGGAACTACGATGTGGGGGACAGAGAGCTCTTGGCCATCAAGCTCGCCCTGCAGGAGTGGCGCCACTGGCTAGAGGGGGCGAACCTGCCGTTTGTGGTCCTCACGGACCACAAGAACTTGGAATATTTACGATCTGCCAAGCGCCTGAACGCCTGCCAGGCGCGCTGGTCTCTGTTCTTCGCCAGGTTCCAATTTTCTATCACCTTCAGGCCTGGCTCTAAGAACGGCCTGCCTGACGCCCTCTCTAGGCAGTTCACTCCCGTGGAATCGGAGGAGACGCCCCACTCCATCCTGCCCAGGTCGTGCGTCATGGGAGCCATCTCGTGGGATATCGAGGCCAAGATCCGGAAGGCACAGGAGTTGGAACCTGATCCTGGCGGCGGACCGGAGGGAAGACTGTTCGTCCCATCTGCGGTCCGAGGAGAGGTCATCCACTGGCTCCACACCTCCCGGCTCACCTGTCATCCCGGCACCTCCCGGATGATCAGCCTCCTCCAACGGTCTTTTTGGTGGCCAGGCCTGCGGAGGGATGCAGCCCGCTACGCCCGGGCTTGCCCAGTCTGTGCCACCAGCAAGTCAGGAAATGCCCCTCCAGCGGGTCTGCTCCAGCCTCTGCCCGTCCCCGGCAGCCCTGGTCGCACATCGCACTGGATTTCGTCACCGGACTCCCCGTTTCCAACTCCTTTAACACCATCCTGACCATCGTGGACCGTTTCTCCAAGGCGGCACACTTCGTCCCCCTGCGAGGTCTCCCTACCGCCCTGGAGACGGCGGGCCTCCTCGTCCAACACGTGGTCAGGCTGCACGGGATTCCGGTGGACGTGGTCTCGGACCGGGGCCCCCAATTTTCATCCGAGGTTTGGAAGTCCTTTTGCAACGCCATCGGAGCCAAGGTGAGCCTCTCCTCCGGCCATCACCCCCAGTTTAACGGGCAGTGTGAGAGGACCAATCAGGAGCTGGAGACTGCGCTCCGCTGTGTTGCAAGATCCAAGCCGACGTCATGGAGCAACCATCTCGCCTGGGTGGAGTACGTCCACAACACCGCCCGCTCTTCTGCAACGGGGATGTCCCCCTTCAAGGCGTCCCTGGGTTACGACCCCCCGCTGCTTCCAGCGCAGGAGAGCGAGGTAACTGTCCCGTCAGTTAGGGCGCACCTGAGGCAGTTCCGCTCCACCTGGGCCGCCGCACGTCATGCGCTTTTACGCACAGCGGAGCGCAACAGGACCGTGGCGGACCGGCGTAGAAGACCTGCCCCGGCGTACAGAGTTGGGCAACTTGTCTACGTTTCCACCCAGGACGTCACCCTAAAAGGCGAGAGGAGAAAGCTGGCACAGCGCTTCATGGGTCCCTTTCCCATCACCCGGATCATCAACCCGGTGGCTGTGCGCGTGGCTATTCCCCCTCCCTCCGCATCCATCCCACTTTCCACGTGTCGAAGGTGAAGCTGGCAGTCACCGACCCCCTTTGCCCTCCTCCTGCAGCGCAACCCGCGCCCCGGATGATTGGTGGCCATCCGGCCTGGTCCGTCTCCTCTATCCTGGACTCCCGGCGCCGGGGTCGTGGGTTGCAATACTTGGTGGACTGGGAGGGCTATGGGCCCGAGCATCGACAGTGGGTGCCCCCGTCGTTTGTGTTGGACCCATCGCTCATCGCGGACTTCCACCGAGCGCACCCGGATAAGCCATCGCCAGGAGGCGCTGCTAGAGGGGGGAGTACTGTCACGCCGCGCCGCTCATCAACGGCGCCACCTGCTCACACACCTGTCAGTCATCAGCGGCGAGGGATATAAGCCGCCTCGCCCTGAGCCTCAGTCTGAAGCCGTAGACTTCATCGCCTTCCATGCGAAGCATCAACTCTCTCTTCAGCATCACGCTAAGCGGTAAGAAGATTCCTTACCTTACCTTTCCCAGTCTGCTCCCCTGTGCACAGGTGGATTCCTCGGCGGCGGACAACTCCATCCCTCGTCCTTCCTCGCTGCTGCACCGAGTCCTGCAGGTGACTGTCTCCCGGGGTTCCGTCCTTGAAGTGCCTGCCATCAGTCTAACACAAGTAAGCTTCTCTCCCTCGCCTATTCACCTCCTGTATTGGTGTGTGCCCGTCACCCTGTGTCTGTTCTTTCCCATAGGGTTGCCGGCTGAACGGTCTCCTGCCTCTGTGCCCGAAGCAGCCCCCACCACCAATACATTTACATTCCGCTGACACACACCCATACATCCCTGTTGTTAATAAACAGTTTGAACTACTCTGAGCCTGTGTGTGTGCGTCTCCTGAGCCGAACGTTATGTCAGAAATATGCCAGGCAAGGCTGTTCGCGTGCCTCTCCTTCGAAGCCGAGCGAGAATCCCCCCTCGCTTTCCTCTTTTTCGCCGTCTTACTCTTTGAGCCAAACAATGACTCAGATCGGTGGCAGGAGCTAAAAAAACTGGGAGAAGGTCCGTGGGAGTAAGAGACCTGATATTTAATAATTCTTCACGGGTGTATGAACCGGCAGACGCACAATCAATGAACAAAAACAAACAAATTATAAAAATTAAAGGGCAGCGAAGCACCATGGCGACCGCTGTGGGCGCCATCTATGATATGATTCGATTTGAGATAATTGTGATATGTTCTGCTATTTTCAGGAAGAAATTAATGTTTGCATGCTTATTATCACAAGTTAATTACAGTAGATGTAGATGCATTTTATGCTCCTTTATTGAGTAGAATATCTTAGTCACTAAAGTTTAAGGAATTTATGCTTTTTTTTTTTCCAGCAACATGTGTCTTAAAAGAGGGTCTCACTTCTCAGATCAAATGTCTTTTCCCCTCCTCATTCTTCAGCAGACCATAGCTGCACTTTAACTGACCAATAGAGTTCAAAGCTTCATTGCATTTCCCTTTTTAGGTCGAGTTTATGGTCCTTGTTGGAAGAAGCTCAAATATAATTGGGCTGTGGAGCCCATAATTATAACTTATAATTATAACTTATGTGACTCACATGTGGCTGGCTGAATTCAGCCAAGAGAGACTTTGAGCTAGCCATGTGTATTGACTTCACACCTCAAGAGGAAGATGTGTCTGCGCCCCCTGGGGACTCAGGAGAGAGGAGAAGATTACCCGGCCTGACCTTTGGGGGTCAGAGAGGAGAACAGAAGGACTCTGGGTGTTCTATTACAGATGAAAAGATGTAGCTGAGTATTGTGACTTTTGTGTGATGTATTGTTAGAGATGAGTGTATAAATGTATGTGTGTGACTGCGTCCTGTCTCTTTTCACTCCGATCGAGAGAGGACGTAGGATGGATGAGAATTAAAGCAGATTCTGGAAAATTATCCAGTCTCCTCAATTCTTGACTCCTACAATTGGTGACCTACGCATGAATCTGAGCACGCCGAGGCTGGAGGACAGCCTCGTGATCGATATGGAAGGGCTGGGAGACAGCCACTCAGACCCGGATTCACCAGGGAATGCCAGCAGGGGCACAAGACTGATTAAGCTCCCCGAGTTCTGGCAAAACGACCCGCACTCGTGGTTCCAGCATGTGGAGTCGCGGTTCCTGCTCAGGGGAGTTTCAGCGGATGACATTAAATTCCATAATGTCATTGCGACGCTCGACAGCCGCACGGCTCGGTGTGTGCGGAGCCTGGTGCAGCAACCACCCGCTGCCGGCAAATACGACGCGCTGAAAGCCACCCTCATCAGGAGCTTCGTGCCGTCGGCGGAAGCAAGAGCCAGGCAGCTACTGGACCTGCGCGACAGAGGTGGACGCAGGCCGACTGTCCTCATGGAGGACATGCTACAGATGATCGGGACGGACAACGACGCGTTCCTTTTCAAGCATATTTTCCTGAGAACCCTCCCAGTGCACACGAGAGGTTCCCTGTCCAGCAGACGGTGTGTGAACCAGCAGGACTTCCGCGAGCTGGCCCAGGAGGCAGAGCGGCTCCTCAACGCCTGTGACAAGCAATGACCTCCGTGGCAGCGGCAGACCTCAGCACGACGGCCAGGGGCAGTGTGGAGCCAGAGGCAGCAGATCCCACCCCAGCAACGACGGCGGCGACGAGATCCCGAGCCAGGGGGCATGACAACCCCTGCTATTACCACCGTTGCTTCGCCGAGAAGGCGCACAGATGCATCCCGCCGTGCAGTTTCAAAAGGCGGGGAAACGACCGGGCCGGGAGTCGTTAGCAGCTTCCACTCTCGGCAAACGGACCAAGCTGCTTTATTTGACAGATGCGGGCTCCAGGCGGCAATTCCTCGTGGACACCGGAGCCCAGAAGAGCTTCATCACTGCAACTTATGCAGATCGGGTGGCTGGACCCCGCGGAGACGGAGCAACAGCGACCAACGGCTCCAGCATCAAGACTTACAGAGAGAGAACCTTATCTCTGTCCTTCCACGGCCGCGCTTAGGAGTGGACCTTCATCGTAGCGGCAGTGAGCTTCAATATGTTAGGTGCTGATTTTCTGTGTTCACATGGGTTGTTAGTTGATCTGGCCAACAAACGCCTAGTAAATGCACTCTCTTTCTGTTCTATCCCTTGTGCAGCTCGGGTGTGCCCGCCGCCAGTACAGACCAACGTCGCCGCAGCAGGTGGTAAGTTTCACACCCTTCTACACCAGTTTCCAGCACTCACAGTTCCCACTTTTTCAGCTAAGGTGGCGAAACATGGGGTGGAGCACTTCATAACCACCAGTGGCCCACCAGTTTTTGCTAAAGCTCGGCGCTTGGATGCAGCTAAGCTCTCCGTGGCACCGGAGGAGTTCGCCAACCTGGAAAGGTTGGGCATAATTCGCCGCTCGAAGTCCGCTTGGGCTTCCCCCCTCCATATGGTGCCTAAAGCTGACGGCTCATGGAGACCTTGCGGTGATTATCGCAGGTTGAACAATGCCACAGCTCAGGATCGCTACCCGATTCCGCATATCCAGGATTTCTCAGTGCACCTGGCAAAAGCGCGCATTTTTTCTAAAATAGACCTGGTCCGCGGTTATCATCAGGTCCCGGTTCAGCCAGAGGATATTCCCAAAACAGCGGTAATAACCCCGTTCGGACTTTTTGAGTTTTTACGCATGCCTTTTGGCCTTAAAGGCGCCGCGCAAACCTTTCAACGGATGATGGACGCAGTGCTGCGCGACCTTCTGTTTGTTTTTGTCTACTTGGACAATATTTTAGTAGCCAGCGCCTCAGAGGAGGAACACGAGAAACACCTCACTACAGTTTTTCAAAAGTTGGAAGCACACGGGTTGATAATCAACCCAGCCAAGTGCCAGTTTGGCGTAGCGCAAATTGATTTTCTGGGGCACCGGGTCTCACCAGAGGGAGCAGTTCCTCTGCCGGCAAAAGTGCGCGCGGTGGCTGAGTTTCCCCAGCCACAGATAGTGAAAGCGTTGCAGGAATTTTTGGGGATGGTGAATTTTTATAACCATTTCATACCCCGCGCAGCACAGCTCATGCAGTCGTTATACACCACGCTTAAAAAACAAAAGCCTGCCAGTGTGATCGAGTGGTCCCCGGAGCGGGAGCACGCGTTCACAGCGGTAAAAAAAGCACTCGCTGACGCAGCACTGCTGGCGCACCCAGACCCGGCAGCTCGCATAGCGCTAACCACAGACGCGTCAGAGGTAGCGATAGGGGCCGTGGTAGAGCAGCAGGTCGCCGGAGTTTGGCAACCTCTTGCCTTTTTCAGCAGGTCCCTGCGCGAGCCCGAGCGGAAATACAGCGCATTTGACAGGGAACTCCTGGCACTCCACTTAGCCATTTGACATTTCCAGTTCTGGCTGGAAGGGCGGCGTTTCACCGCGTTTGTCGACCACAAACCGCTCACTTTTGCGATGTCCAAAACTTCAGAATCGTGGTCAGGGCGACAGCAGAGACAGCTGGCTGCAATTTCTGAATTTACCACCGATATTCAGCACGTAGCCGGTAAAATCAATGTGGTGGCAGACTGTCTGTCACGCGCAGTAACAGCACCCGTTCGCGCGGAAACGGATTGCGCGGCCGCTTACCCAGAGCGCGGTAACAGCGCGGGCACGCGCGCGGCTCCGGTCCACGTGGGAATAGATTATGCAGCCATGGCGGCGGAGCAGAGCGAGGACGCGGACGTGAGCGCGCTCCTGTCTGGACCAACAGGGTTAAGGCTGGAACGCAAAAATCTACAAACCGGTTTCCCCCCGCTTATCTGCGATGTATCCACAGGGCGACTGCACCCGGTGGTGCCAGCCGCGTGGCGCCGTCGCGTTTTTGATGCCGTGCACTCCCTAGCACACCCAGGGGTGCGCGCTTCGGTGAAAATGGTGGCGGAGAAGTTTGTTTGGCCGAGCCTGCGCAAGCACGTGAAAGAGTGGGCTAAGGCCTGCATGGCTTGCCAGCGGGCTAAAATTCACAGGCACACTAAAGCGCCCTTAGAACCGTTCCACATCCCGGCAAAAAGGTTCGATCATGTGCACGTGGACCTCGTGGGCCCCCTACCCACATCGCAAGGGTTCACGCACCTCTTGACAATGGTAGACCGAACCACTCATTGGCCGGAAGTGGTCCCGTTAACATCGACCACAGTGGCAGAGGTGGCACGCGCTTTTTTAACAGCCTGGGTAGCGCGGTTCGGGGTCCCGTCAGATATTACGTCTGATAGGGGACCTCAATTTGCGTCGGAGCTGTGGTCAGCAGTGGCCAGCGGCTTAGGAGCAGCGGTACATCGCACGACCGCTTATCATCCCCAGGCCAACGGTTTATGTGAGCGTTTTCACAGGTCTTTGAAGGCAGCCCTCAGAGCGTCACTGACGGACACAGATTGGGTAAACAAACTACCATGGGTTTTATTGGGGTTGCGTTCGGCACCCAAAGAGGATCTAGATGCCTCACCAGCAGAATTGGTCTTTGCACAACCACTCAGGCTGCCAGGCGAGTTTTTACCTGACCACACGGCACCAGGGCCCTCCCCGATCCGGGGGTCTCTGAGTAACACGGGAGCAGAAATGCTCCCGGGCCCCACTCATTACTCTTTCCCGCGTGTGTTCGTGCCCCAGGCTTTACGAGACGCAGAGTTTGTTTTTGTCAGGCACGATGCGCAGCGGCATAGCCTCCGCCCACATTATGACGGTCCATTTCGAGTGCTGGAAACCGGGGAGAAATATTTTGTGCTAGATTTGGGGGGCAGGAGGGAGACAATCAGTATTGATAGATTAAAACCTGCTTTTGTGTTGCATAACGAGTCTGTACGGCCGGCCGGCGCGCCTCAACGCGGCAGGCCTCCGAAGGGGCGGCCCCGGGACCCCCCACGGGGGGCAAATAACCCTTCTCCCCCTCACTCCATAGATGCACAGCAGAACGGCCCAACACAGAGCAGGAGACCTGCATACAGCAGATTCGGGAGAAGATTGAAACCTAAGCTGCATGCAGGATGATGTGTTTTTTGATCAGGTTGTTTAGGTTGCTGTGAGATTCTGTTGGGGGGGGGGGGGTGACGTGCTGTATGACTATTGTATGACTGTATGTGTGTGTGTGCCCAGTCTTTCGCGTGGAAGGGGGGAGTGATGTGGAGCCCATAATTATAACTTATAACTTATGTGACTCACATGTGGCTGGCTGAATTCAGCCAAGAGAGATTTTGAGCTAGCCATGTGTATTGACTTCACACCTCAAGAGGAAGATGTGTCTGCACCCCCTGGGGACTCAGGAGAGAGGAGAAGATTACCCGGCCTGACCTTTGGGGGTCAGAGAGGAGAACAGAAGGACTCTGGGTGTTCTATTACAGATGAAAAGATGTAGCTGAGTATTGTGACTTTTGTGTGATGTATTGTTACAGATGAGTGTATAAATGTATGTGTGTGACTGCGTCCTGTCTCTTTTCACTCCGATCGAGAGAGGACGTAGGATGGATGAGAATTAAAGCAGATTCTGGAAAATTATCCAGTCTCCTCAATTCTTGACTCCTACAGGGCCACCTCAGGTCTCATGAAGTTTTGGGACCACCCTGCAACACTAGAGAAAACTTAAGTTTTATTGCTCTTTGTTCAGAGTCTGCTCGGGTGTGGTTGGCCAAAGCTGTGAGCAGCTTTCTCTGCTTCTCCAATTTTTCTCCTATCTTTTTAAAAAGGGCCCAGAGCCTGTCATGCTCTGTGTAAATCCTGTTTCTTTTCTTTAAAATTTATTTTTCTTATTTTATTCTTCTAATTCTTTAAATCATCATGCAAGAAGATTTTGTTTAAATTTTTTAAAGCTTAAACCAACTCATTAAAACCACCAACATCGGAAGAAACGAGTTTGTGATGTAATTTGACTTTCTGTTCAGACTTTGCACCGTAAACTAATTCCTTCTTCAGAGCATCAGAGAAGACCTCATCCAGCCTGCTGGAGACCAGCCTTTGTGATCCCGGGAGGAGGCCATAACAGTGGTAAGGATCCACGCTGGTCCAGTGAAACAGAATCCAGTGGACCTGCCTGCTACCCATTGGGACACAAAGTTTCTGTGGCTGACGGTCTGTTATGTAATTTATACTTGTCTTCAGAATATTCCTGATATAAGTTCTTTGAACCTAATTTTATGCAAACACCCATCAGAATCTCAAAATGCATGTTGTCTTTCATTAATCTACGTTCTTTTTTCAGAGTAAAACAAATTTTGTAATTTTTTAATAAAGTTAATTATCATTTTCTTCATAAAATCACATCCACTTTTCTCAACCAATGCTATTTTATGGTTTTCCAGTTTCCAGTATACTGACAAATTAAACTATGCTTCATGTGGTTCCACAAATGTTTGATTCATAAGTAACTCAGTAACAGTCTATGATGCCCAAGATACATGTAAATTCTCTGTTTTAAAGTTATGCAAATATGTTAACCTATTCTGACATTTCTTATTAAATCATTGAAAGACATATGGGAGTTATTGATTTCATGTCCATCTTCTTGATCATCAGAGACAAGAACTCACACAAGGGTTTATTATGAGACTTATCAAATATTTTCAATAGGATTAGTAACTAAGGCTTAACTTACTAATTGCTAAATTCTTAAGCTTAAGTCTTTGTGCATAAGAGTTTCCATCCATCCATCCATCCATCCATCTTCTACCGCTTTTCCGGAGGTCCGGGTCGCGGAGGCAGCAGTTCAAGCAGAGAAGCCCAGACTTCCCTCTCCCCAGCCACCTGCTCCAGCTCTTCAGAGGGGATACCAAGGCGTTCCCAGACTAGCTGGGAGACATAGTCTCTCCACCGAGTCCTGGGTCTGCCCTGGGGTCTCCTCCCAGTGGGACGTGCCTGAAACACCTCAAGTGGGAGACGTCCAGGAGGCATCCTAATCAGATGCCCATACCACCTCAACTGACTCCTTTCAATGTGGAGGAGCAGCGGTTCTACTCTGAGCCTCTCCCGGATGACTGAGCTCCTCACCCTATCTCTGAGGGTGAGTCCAGCAATCCTACGGAGAAAGCTCATTTCAGCCGCTTGTATCCGTGATCTTGTTCTTTCGGTCATTACCCAAAGCTCGTGACCATAGGTGAGAGTAGGAATGTAGATTGACTGGTAAATCGACAGCTTTGCCTTAGAACTAAGCTCCCTCTTCACCACAACAGACCGGTACAACGTCCGCATCACTGCAGATGCTGCTCCAATCCGTCTGTCGATCTCTCGCTCCATTTTCCCCTCACTCGTGAACAAGACCCCAAGATACTTAAACTCCTCCACTTGGGGCAGGAGCCTGTCCCCAACCCGGAGAGGACAATCCACCTTTTTCCGGCTGAGGACCATGGACTCGGACTTGGAGGTGCTGATTCTCATCCCAGCCGCTTCACACTCAGCGGCAAACCGTCCCAGCAAGAGCTGTAGGTCATTGCTGGATGAAGCCAACAGGACAACATCATCTGCAAACAACAGAGATGAGATCCTGTGGTCACCAAGCATGACACCCTCCATTCCCTGGCTGCGCCTAGAAATCCTGTCCATAAAAATTATGAACAGGACCGGTGACAAAGGGCAGCCCTGGCGGAGTCCAACTCTCACTGGGAATGACTCCGACCGAGTGTTGGCAATACGAACTAAACTCTCACAACGGTCGTACAGAGACCGAATAGCTCGTAACAACAAGCCCGATACCCCATACTCCCGAAGCACCCCCCACAAAAATCCACGAGGGACGCGGTCAAATGCCTTCTCCAAGTCCACAAAACACATGTAAACTGGTTGGGCAAACTCCCACGAACCCTCAAGAATTCTCGAGAGGGTAAAGAGCTGGTCCGATGTGCCACGGCCAGGACGAAAACCACATTGCTCCTCCTGAATCCGAGGTTCGACCAACGGCCGGACTCTCCTCTCCAGTACCTTGGCATAGACCTTCCCAGGGAGGCTGAGGAGTGTGATCCCTCTAAAGTTGGAGCACACCCTCCGGTCCCCTTTTTTGAAGAGAGGAACCACCACCCCGGTTTGCCATGCCAAAGGCACTGCCCCCGACCTCCACGCAATGTTGCAGAGGCGTGTCAACCATGACAACCCAACAACATCCAGGGCCTTGAGGTACTCGGGGCGAATCTCGTCCACCCCCGGGGCCTGGCCACCAAGGAGATTTTTAACCACCTTGGCGACCTCAGCCCCTGTGATAGGCGAGTCATCCCCCTTGTCCCCAAACCCTGCTTCCTCTGTGGAAGGCATATCAGTGGGATTGAGGAGATCCTCGAAGTATTCCTTCCACCGCCCGACGATATCCCCAGTTGAAGTCAACAGTGTCCCATCCGCACCATACACAGTGTGGACGGGGAGCTGCTTTCCCCTCCTGAGCTGCCGAACAGTTTGCCAGAATCTCTTTGAAGCCGACCGAAAGTCTTGTTCCATGGCCTCACCGAACTCCTCCCATACCCGGGTTTTTGCTTCAGCAACCACCCGAGCTGCACTCCGCTTGGCCTGCCGGTACACCTCAGCTGCTTCGGGAGTCCCACAAGCCAACCAAGCTTGATAGGACTCCTTCTTCAGCTTAATGGCCCCCCTCACCACTGGTGTCCACCACTTGGTTCGGGGGTTGCCACCACGAGATGCACCGACCACCTTGCGGCCGCAGCTCTGGGCCGCCGCTTCAACAACAGAGGTGGAGAACATGGCCCATTCAGACTCCATGTCTCCAGACTCCCTCGGAATGTGGTTGAAGTTCTTACGGAGGTGGGAGTTGAAGACCTCCCGGACAGGGGCCTCAGCCAGACGCTCCCAGCACACCCTCACTATACGTTTGGGTCTACCAGGTCTGAATGGCTTCCTCCCCTGCCATCGGATCCAACTCACCACCAGGTGGTGAACAGTTGACAGCTCTGCACCTCTCTTTACTCGGGTGTCCAAGACATACGGTCGCAGGTCTGATGATACGATAACAAAATCGATCATCGACCTGCGGCCTAGGGTGTCCTGGTGCCAGGTGCACATATGGACACCCTTATGCTTGAACATGGTGTTCGTTATGGACAGACTGTGGTTAGCACAGAAGTCCAATAACTGAACACCACTCGGGTTCAGATCGGGCAGGCCGTTCCTCCCAATCACCCCCCTCCAGGTTTCACTGTCGTTGCCCACGTGCGCATTGAAGTCCCCCAGTAGGACAATGGAGTCTCCAGGAGGAGCACCCTCCAGCACCCCAGTCACAGACTCCAAAAAGGGTGGGTACTCTGAAACATCATTTGGTGCATAGGCACAAATGATGGTCAGGACCCGTTTCCCAACCCGAAGGCGCAGGGAAGCAACCCTTTCGTCCACCGGGGAAAACTCCAATATAGAGGCAGCAAGGTGGGGCGATACAAGAATACCTACCCCTGCTTGTCGCCTCTCGCCCGGGGCAACTCCAGAAAAGGCCAAGCTCCAGCCCCTCTCCAGGAGACTGGTTCCGGAACCGGAGCTGTGTGTTGAGGTGAGGCCGACTATATCTAGCCGGTATCGCTCAATCTCGTACACCAGCTCAGGCTCCTTCCCCACCAGAGAGGTGACATTCCACGTACCAAAAGCCAGTTTAGAAAGCTTGGGATCAGTCCGCCAAGGTCTCCGCCTTTGACTGCCACCTAATCCACATAGCACCGGACTTCCATGATCCCTCCTGCAGGTGGTGAACCTACTGGAGGGCGGACCCATGTAACTCCTTCGGGCTGAGCCCGGCCGGGTCCCATGGGTGGAAACCTGGCTACCAGACGCTAGCCTTCGAGCCCCTCCCCCAGGCCTGGCTCCAGGGTGGGGCCTCGGTAACCCCATACCGGGCGGGGTACACTGAATCCTTGATATACAATTTATCATGAGAGTCTGTTGGATCGTTCTTAGTCTGGCCCTTCACCCAGGACCAGTTTGTCTTGGGAGACCCTATCAGAGGCAAATTGCCCCGGACAACATAGCTCCTGGGATCACTGGGGCACGCAAACCCCCCCACCACGATAAGGTGACGATCCATGAGGGGGCATAAGAGTTTCCACCTCTATAAAACGTGGATGGTGCCCTAACGAAGAATTGAGTGTGATTAAAGTAAATCTTCATTCCTACTCACATTCATATTTACACTAATATGTGTACCAACATTAAATTACCTATAAAACCTTTTAATTTCACTACAGGTGATATGAAGAGGGCTGTGCACAGGAGATGCCCTCACAATCTGACAGATTTCGTGCATTTTTGCAAAGAAAAGTGGACAAATATTGCCATATAAAGATGTGTTATGCTGATAGACTCCTACCCAAAAAGACTGCTATAATAAAAGCCAAAGGTGCTGCAACAAAGTATTAGTTTAAGGGTGTGCACATTTATGCAAACAGGTTATTTTAAGTTTTTTTTTTTATTTTTTTTTTTCCCCTTAAAAGATTTCAGTTTGTTTTTCAATTGGGTTGTATGGGTTATAGGTCACATTAATGGTGGAAAAAGTTTTGAAATAATGTATCTTGGTCTCATTTTTTTACATCACAAAAACCTGGCATTTGAACAGGGGTATGTAGACTTTTTATACTCACTGTATGTACATGTGATGTCTTAGTCTTTTATTTTAAATAAATTTGCAAAAATCTCAAAAACTTTTTTTTCATGTTGTCATTTTGGGGTATTGTGTGTAGAATTTTGAGGAAAAAAATGAATTCAATCCATTCTGGAATAAGGCTGTAACATAACAAAATGTGGAAAAAGTGAAGCACCATGAATACTTTCCAGATACTGTAAATATACAGCCGTGGACAAAAGTGTTGGTACCCCTCTGTTGATGAAAGAAAAACCCACAATGGTCACAGAAATAACTTGAATCTGACAAAAGCGGTAATAAATAAAAATTCTATGAAAATTAACCAATGAAAATCAGACAATGCTTTTGAATTGTGGTTCAACAGAATTATTTTAAAAAACAAACTCATGAAACAGGCCTGGACAAAAATGATGGTACCCTTAACTTAATATTTTGTTGCACAACCTTTTGAGGCAATCACTGCAATCAAATGATTTCTGTAACTGTCAATAAGACTTCTGCACCTCTCAGCAGGTATTTCGGCCCACTCCTCATGGCAAACTGCTCCAGTTGTCTCAGGTTTGAAGGGGGCCTTCTCCAGATGGCATGTTTCAGCTCCTTCCACAGATGTTCAATAGGATTTAGGTCAGGGCTCATAGAAGGCCACTTTAGAATAGTCCAATGTTCCGCTCTTAGCCATTCTTGGGTGTTTTTAGCTGTGTGTTTTGGGTCATTATCCTGTTGCAAGACCCATGACCTGCGACTGAGACCAAGCTGTCTGACACTGGGCAGCACATTTCTCTCTAGAATACCTTGATAGTCTTGAGATTTCATTGTATCCTGCACAGATTCAAGACACCCTGTGCCAGATGCAGCAAAGCAGCCCTAGAACATAACAGAACGTCCTCCATGTTTCACAGTAGGGACAGTGTTCTTTTCTTGGTATGCTTCATTTTTGCGTCTGTGAACGTAGCGCTGATGTGCCTTGCCAAAACGTTCTAGTTTTGTCTCGTCTGTCCATAGGACATTCTCCCAGAAGCTTTGTGGCTTGTCAACATGCAGTTTGGCAAATTCCAGTCTGGCTTTTTTATGATTTATTTTCAACAGTGCTGTCCTCCTTGGTCGTCTCCCATGAAGTCCACTTTGGCTCAAACGACGACGGATGGTGCGATCTGACACTGATGTACCTTGACCTTGGAGTTCACCATGAATGTGTTTAAAGGTTGTTCTGGGCTCTTTTGTTACCATTCTTCATCAAGTTTCCTCCTGTGGCCACGTCCAGGGAGGTTGGCTACAGTCCCGTGGATCTTAAATTTCTGAATAATATGTGCAACTGTAGTCACAGGAACATCAAGCTGCTTGGAGATGGTCTTATAGCCTTTACCTTTAACATGCTTGTCTATAATTTTGGTCTTATAGCCTTTACCTTTAACATGCTTGTCTATAATTTTCTTTCTAATCTCCTGAGACAACTCTCTCCTTTGCTTCCTCTGGTCCATGTTTAGTGTAGTACACACCATGTTACCAAACAGCACAGTGACTATTTGTCACCCTTTAAATAGGCCGACTGACTGATTACAAGTTTGTAGACACCTGTGATGTTAATTAGAGGACACATCTTGGTTGAACATGTCCCTGTGGTCACATGATTTTCAATCTTTTCTAGGGGTACAATTATTTTTGTCCAGGCCTGTTTCATGAGTTTGTTTTTTAAAATAATTCTGTTGAACCACAGTTCAAAAGCATTGTCTGATTTTCATTGGGTAATTTTCATAGAATTTTTATTTATTACCACTTTTGTCAGATTCAAGTTTTTCTGTGACCATTGTGGGTTTTTCCTTCATTAACAGAGGTGTACCAACAATTTTGTCCACGTCTGTGTATATATATATATATATATATATATATATATACACTAACCGGCCACTTTATTAGGTACACCTGTCCAACTGCTCGTTAACACTTAATTTCTAATCAGCCAATCACATGGCGGCAACTCAGTACATTTAGGCATGTAGACATGGTCAAGACAATCTCCTGCAGTTCAAACTGAGCATCAGTATGGGGAAGAAAGGTGATTTGAGTGACTTTGAACGTGGCATGGTTGTTGGTGCCAGAAGGGCTGGTCTGAGTATTTCAGAAACTGCTGATCTACTGGGATTTTCACGCACAACCATCTCTAGGGTTTACAGAGAATGGTCCGAAAAAGAAAAAATATCCAGTGAGCGGCAGTTCTGTGGGCGGAAATGCCTTGTTGATGCCAGAGGTCAGAGGAGAATGGCCAGACTGGTTCGAGCTGATAGAAAGGCAACAGTGACTCAAATAACCACCCGTTACAACCAAGGTAGGCAGAAGAGCATCTCTGAACGCACAGTACGTCGAACTTTGAGGCAGATGGGCTACAGCAGCAGAAGACCACGCCGGGTGCCACTCCTTTCAGCTAAGAACAGCAAACTGAGGCTACAATTTGCACAAGCTCATCGAAATTGGACAATAGAAGATTGGAAAAACGTTGCCTGGTCTGATGAGTCTCGATTTCTGCTGCGACATTCGGATGGTAGGGTCAGAATTTGGCGTCAACAACATGAAAGCATGGATCCATCCTGCCTTGTATCAATGGTTCAGGCTGGTGGTGGTGGTGTAATGGTGTGGGGAATATTTTCTTGGCACTCTTTGGGCCCCTTGGTACCAATTGAGCATCGTTGCAACGCTACAGCCTACCTCAGTATTGTTGCTGACCATGTCCATCCCTTTATGACCACAATGTACCCAACTTCTGATGGCTACTTTCAGCAGGATAATGCGCCATGTCATAAAGCTGGAATCATCTCAGACTGGTTTCTTGAACATGACAATGAGTTCACTGTACTCAAATGGCCTCCACAGTCACCAGATCTCAATCCAATAGAGCATCTTTGGGATGTGGTGGAACGGGAGATTCGCATCATGGATGTGCAGCCGACAAATCTGTGCCAACTGTGTGATGCCATCATGTCAATATGGACCAAACTCTCTGAGGAATGCTTCCAGCACCTTGTTGAATCTATGCCACGAAGAATTTAGGCAGTTCTGAAGGCAAAAGGGGGTCCAACCCGTTACTAGCATGGTGTACCTAATAAAGTGGCCGGTGAGTGTATATATATATACTGTATATATGTATATACTGTATATATATATTATATATATATATATAAAATGCCTATTGTCCAGAGGTGGGTTGTAACCAGTTCCAAGGTTGTCATAGCCAGGAGCGGCACTGGGGTTAAGCTCCCAGTGCTCATAAAATGCTCCTTACGGCGTGCGTCTTGAAAAGCCTCTGACAACTAAGTCCAACTCCTAGCCTGCCTGTGTGGTTTAGTCTCTAAGCCCGGCGGAACTGCTTTTACTAATAGGAGAAGGGGCGAGGGCGGATCTCTGGCGCCTTAAAACCAGATGCTTTGGGTAGATGGTGGCTCGTCAACCTGGGAAGGTAGCCCATCTAGGGGAAGGTAAACCCTGATTTCAAACCTCTGCTGCCTTGCGGCACACCCGGTCACGGGAAAGGCTTTGGGAGTCAACCCTGAGGAAAAATCCGGAGTCTGAGCCCCTAAGGCAGTTCTCTGTTGTGCTCAACATTGTTCTGGCAGCTCCTGCGACGGCGCTGGTGCCAAACTATAGCAGCCCTGCTGTTCCTTTGGATTCATCAGTGACGTGGAGAGGGGGGACATGCTGCATGGGTAGCATCTTGTCCTCCATATCTTCCTGCCCAGGCTTGAATCCTACCAACGCCCAACGCTGGAAGGTAGAACACCGGTGCGCATCGGCCTGTTCAGCCACAGGCGGTGCTGTTCCAGCAGAGTAGACGTTTAGGATTCTCTTCCATGGTCATCATAGACCGACGGAGGCCGACGAGCGGGTTGTAACCAGTTACATTTACTCAAGTAACCTTTTCACAGAATTTTACTTATGCAAGTACTTTTGTTACAGGATACACTCAGTACATTTTTTGAGGAAACATTGTACTTTTATACAAATAGATTTCGTCACACTGTGTTATGCAAGATTTGCAAGCTGGTTAGAAATATCCTTGTCCAAATTCAAAATGACCTACTGTCTACCAGAAATAATTACATCTTTGTTCATTTTAATAAAAATATAATCCCATTTCATTGGTGTCAGCGTTATCATTCTATTTGCACTCAGTTGCAAGTTAAAAATTTACGAGAAAAACTGCTCATTTATGAGTAAAACACTCATGTCACAATGTCATAAATTTATGAGAAAAAATAAATTCACAAGAAAAATACATGAAATTTATCAGAAAACCACAAATTCACGAAAATAAAGTCTAAAATGTACAGGGAAAAAAAAATCACAAATTTTTGACAAAAAAAGCAAAGTTATCAGTAATAAGCTGCAAGATGATATTTTGTTACATTATTTCCACATAAATTACGATTGTTTATTCTATGCACTTGTGCCTGAAGGTGGGTTTAAAATTTGATGAATAAACTTTATTTGAATGACCTATATCAATTCACAAAACCATAAGATATTTTTTAAATAAGACACCTTTTAATAATAATAATAATAATGATTGCAATTATATCACACCTTTCAAGATACCCAAAGCACTTTATAATGAGTCCATTATTCACTCACTCCACAAACAGACAATGGTAGTGGTAAGCTACTGCTGTAGCCACAGCTGTCCTGGGACAGACTGATGAAGTTGTGGCTGCCAATCTGTGTCAACGGCCTCTCCGACCACTACTGAACATTTATACACATTCATACCGAGTGTCATGGACACTGGAGGCAAGGTGGGTAAAGTGTCTTGCCTGTGGACACAACGGCAAGACGATGTGTGTATAAAACTTGCAAGAGGTTTACAAGAGGTCTCGCTTCTGTGGCCAAACTCGTTTTCATTTATTTAACTCAGCAATTTAGAGGGTTCCTGGTAAAATTTATAGCACTAGGTCAATGAGAAATTGTTCCAAATGCAAGGAAAACTGTTACAATGGCAAATCCCTGACTGAATCTATATTGATTTAAATCAAATCAGGATCTTGTGAACGGGAAACTGAACTCAGTGTATACAGCACATGATATCTGTCTGTCACCAGCAATTCATTAAGACGGTCAAAGTGGGGAAGAAGTCTGCCAAAATGCTGCAAATTTATGAGAAAAAAGCATTTAGATTTACATGAAAAAAGTTTTAAAATATCTAAGAAAAGTTACATTTCTTAAAAAAAAAAATAAAAAAAATAACACTGGTGGTGATGCAGTCCACTGAGGGAGAAGGACTCTATAGAACATCTGAAAATTCATTCTGGATTGCTCCTGAATATTCAGAGCCTCAAAACTGGTCTTCTGGATGGTCCTACAATGATCTATACTCAGTCTGATCTGCAGAGATGATTTTCCACCCCCAAGTGAAACAAACTTTTTTTTTTTTTTTTTTACAAAATCTTTACATGAGACAAGAGGGAAGAGGCCATTTTCCCCATCAACAAATGACCCTCAGTTCCTTATTACAATCTTTTAAACAAAAAAACAAAACAAAAAAAAAAACAATTCATAAAAAGTAATGATTCAAACACAAGAATCAGGAATTAAATAGTTGTTTTTTTATATGCTGCTGAAAAGTGATTGGGAACAATGACAATCCATACCATGTTTACAGACAAAGCATTTTTAGGAGTTAATTTATCAAGTAAAAAATGCGCAATGCTGTCACTGTACTTTAGAACAATCGTGATACATAAAAAAACCATCTTTCCTTAACCACTTACACTTGACATTTTTAGGATTATAAATAGTTAAAATAATTATCTATAGGATTAAGTAACAAGTTTTTCCAAGTGATCTTCATCTGAACCAGCCAGACGACATGTGCAAATGAAGACAATGATCAAAAACTATTTCACCTCATGTCCCAGAAAATCCCCAATATCACAAGCAAATCAACAGGTATCTTAGTGATTGTGAATGCCCAGTAATGCATAGGGTAAAGCAGGACACTTAAAATGCCCCTATTTTAAAAGACATTTTCTATTTCTTTACTTCAGCACAAATTGTAGATATGTGGTTTTTCCAGAGCATTTATGATGGCATTCACTACGACAGCAAATAAAAATACTTAAACATAACACCAAAAAGCATGGATACCTTTCCAAACAAAAATGACCAAGTTTTCAGAAAGACTAACCTATATTTTACAACGGGTATTAAGAGGTAAAGCACGAGTGTGAAGATAAATGCTTGGTTGCATTCACAATATAAAGTAGAAGCAAATTCCTGAACATCCTTTCTCTTCCCTTAAGCCAGGACTGATGTACAGTACTGCGCAAAAGTCTTGAGTCAACCCTTATTATCTTCCCAAATCTCATATTTTTCAAGGGAAATGGGAAATAAGAGTATATAAGGCAAAAATGGAGTGTACAATTCTAACAAGCTTGAAAGTCAAATTTGGTCTGACCACCTTATTCTTTCTTGTATTTCTTTAGAAGTTTTCAGGAAGAGCTCTCCAGGCTTCTTCAAGGATATTCCAAAGCTCTTCTTTGGATGTTGGCCGCCTTCAGACCTGCTGCCACTGATATGTGACCCGTGCTGGCAAAATGAATCACAATGAGGAAATTTTCAAAACTGAGGTATTGTTATTTTCATATTCTGTATTGAAAGACCTTCAAAATGATATATAATTTGTAGGAATTGGGCAAAAACTGACCAGCAACAAGCCAATTTTGTTTATATCTTGGCTGGTTTGAAAACTCGCATTCAATTGGTCCTGAGTTACGTCTTCCGGAATTCCATGTGTATTTTTAGAAAGTAGGAGTTCCAAGCTTTACAATGATACCAGGCACTGACGGGGGTTTTCCCAGGACTTGCCGCCAGCAAACAAAGAAAAAAAATCATGATTTTTGACTTCTAGTGCCTGTAGCTCGTAATTACCCTGTGCGCATTCCGACTAATTTTGCCAGCACGGGTCACATATGGCAGCAAGAATGGCTTTTTCACAGCCACACTTCCACTGAGACCATTTCTGATAAAGGCTTCAACCACGAGTAGATGGATCAACTGAAGGGCCTGCTCTCAGGTCTTTGTTTTTTCTTATTTCTTATGCTAGAGACACACCAAGCGGACATCTCTGACCAAACGCGATGGAAGTCCTGTCGTGTCCCCTTTTGTTGAATTCATCACCATAAAAAAGGTGGAACTTGGACACACCAGAAAGACTACATCCAACAGCAGATAAGCTTGCATGTTCTGCGCATGCATTAGAGAAAATTAAGACGATCAGCTGATCTCTGGTTTCTTCACTCCAGATAGCCAAGAGTGTTTTTAAGTCAGCTGAGTTTGTTTTTCCATCATATCTGTTTCTGTTCTCCCTCGCTCATTTGCTATTTTAACAGCCAACAGGAGAGCTCTCTTTTGTTGACAACCAGATGCCAATTGAACAACTGGCCAAGAGGAAAAAAAAAAAAAAACTGACAAGATTTGTTTTGTGCTGACGGCTCCAAGCAGACAAGGCTAAACAATTGTTCATACTCTCCAGATGGCTGATCGGTTGGCTTGGTGTGTCTCTAGCATTACGGACATGACTTTCAGATACTTTTTATCTGTCAATTATTTCTTTTTGCTCTGCCATTTCTCCTTTTGTCCTCTTGTCAGATAAAAGGACCACCACCACCACCACCATAGCAGTCTGTCGTGGGCGACAATGACTGTTTCATACAGAGAAATTTGTCAGCCTGATCGAGGCACTCCATACAAGTATGCAAGCAAATGTGGCAATGAGTGGTTCAGTATCTAAAGACTTTTCAGTAAGCAATGGGGTGAAACAAGGGTGTGTGCTGGCGCCTACACTCTTCTCGCTATATCTGGCAGCCATGCTTGAGGTGACCAGAGTGAAAAAAATAAGTGAAAAAAGCAGAGAATGTCCAAAGAAAAACTTTGAAAGACCTTTAGAAAGCTTGGAAAAGTGTTGCTCAACACCACTTTAAAAATTTCAAATTCAATTCAACTTTATCTTTATAGCACCAATTTGTAACAACAGTTGTCTCATAGCACTTTCAACCGTGGAGCAAAGACCCCACAACCACCATGAAGTCAGGCTATTTGGAAGCAAAATCTAAATAAATGAGTGGTGGCGCAAAACCATTGCACAGTACTGTAAATGCATTAGATGTTGACACAATGTTAAACAGAAAAGGAAAATGTAATTCAGACTCATTAGGAAGACCAAGATATGACATAACTATCCTCGGCTACAGAAAAAGAGAAATCAGGGAGGTGAAAAACTGCTCTAGACAATCACATCCAGAGTTGAGGTTTCCCATGATCCTATCAACAACGAAGCCTGTACTGATTAAGTACACAGAGTAATCATTGTTCCACATTGACTACAGAATTCTCAATAATTACATTTGTTATAACAACTCAAGCATTTGTGTTCTGTCCAAGTGATGTGTGCAAACATTCTGTGGATAAGGGCATCCTGTTTCTGATGAAATTCTGTAAAGTCTGTGATAAGGGCTAAAAGAAAAATACCTGTAGAAATATTGCATTATTTAAAAAAAGTACCATTCTTATGTGCAACATATTAAACATTCTATTCATAATATACACAGGTGCACGGTGTACCTGTACATGTGCTACACAAATTTTTGCTGTAGCTCACTGAACCTCAGACACTGATGTCAGCTCGCTGCAAACCCACTGGATTCAGTTCTTCCCCATCATTGTAAATATTTCACACAACTGCTACCCAATTAAGATGGATACCAAAATAAGACTTTCAATATATTTTCTGACTATATTCAGATGACACAATACAAAGTTTTACAATAAACTCAAAAACATTCAAACATTTAAGACCTAAAGATTTCATTCCAAGTAGTAGACCACAGGATGATTTGTTCATTAAAAAACATCAGCCATAAAAACACTAGAGGTTGCAGCAGTTTATAAAAAAAAAACAACTTTTGCCCTCTTCCCGTTTGTGCTGTGTGAAGCATCACTTGCCTGTATATTTATGTTTTAAAAATTTCTTGTGTCACAGCTGTTATTACTTGAACTGAAGATGATTGTTGGGAGTATTTTCAGTCATGGCTGAGCACCTGCCAGTGACTTTTTAAATTTAACTATCAGCTCTCAGACAGGTTTAATAATTTACTCACACTAGGAAATTTGTAAGGAAGTTAGAGAACATAATCAGTGTGTGAAGTGTTGAGCAAACCATGTCTTCCTTCTCTGTTAGGAAATCATGACAATCACAGAGAAGGTGATTGTCATGATGGCGGGAGTGTCCATCTGATAAACGAGAAGAAGAAGAAGAAGACGACCTTCTTGGTCACTTTCCCTTCTTTTCACTACTGTTGTAAAGACATCTGTCCTACATCTCTGAGTGAACCCAAGAATAGTGTTCACAAAGTATTTATAAAAGGTGTAGAGCAGGCTTACACATGCCAAGAGGGGAGTGTAGTGACTGCCTGGCACCATGATCTTAGCAGACATTCCAGGAATAGAGGAATTGCACAAACCCACAGTGATAAATGCTCAGGCCAGCGGCTCCACGTTTCACTGCTACGACCCAGGGGCAAACCAGTATTGGATCTGAGCAATTCCACGTCTTATCTGGCCAATGTAGAAGTCTGCATTTCTAGAAAAGTCCTGACAGACTGAGGAATGGGCATCACCCAGAGCACAATAAAAAGCAGTGCCACCCAGACTGATCATTACAGTGATCAGACAGAGCAAGAAGAGAAGTAGGCAGGAGTCCCCACCAACATCTACAAAAACACAGGGACAGACAAAATGATTAATGTGGAACAAAATCTGCTATGTCACAATCATATGAATACATTTGTATCCACTATAAAAAATCAGACCTTTTAGTGAGGCAACTGTTCTAACTTCATGCTTTTGTTTCAATTCTGTAGACCATAAATCTCACAAACATACCTTGGTCATAGCCGTCATCTGGAACTTTGAATCGCACACGTCTCTTGGCAGTGGGTTTTTCGAGTCGTGCCTCTGAACTGAAAGACACACTCGTGTTGTCCACAGAAGCACTTCTCTTCTTCAATATGGAGACAAGACCAGTGGCAGGAGATATCTGTAAAAAAAGTCACGCAACACAGAGACATGAGTCACCGTATCTTCACTATCAAATCTAAAGATATGTTCATCCTCAAGCACACAGTTTTACACTGCCTGAGAAGAGTGAGAAAATTAACAAAGAGTAAACATTTTTAAAAAATCTAATTAAGAAAATTTCCACAAATGGCTGGTTTTACAAAGTTAACTGCAGAGATGAAGAGACATTTCTTCTGATTAATTTCCCACCAGGGTGCACTGTGTTCAAGGTAGTTCTGTTGCCTTCTAATTGAGAAAAGGCCAATGGTCTGCCAGCACATGAATGGAAGATGGTTCAGTCTAGGAGCCATACAGATATGCTTCAATGATTTACCAGATTACATTTACTTTGCTGTGTAATAACACCCTATGTTTGTGGAACAACAGAGAGATGTTGTTTAATCTGCATTCATTTATTTGTTTCTCACTTCTTTTGGTAAATAACTTCACGAGAGTACTTCAATATTTAAAGTTTTGTTGTTTTTTTAAAAAATACAATACTATACAGATCCCAACAAACTGGGCAATATACGACTCATGAACTATAATTTGACACCACTACTCTTTGTCCAATATTTTTAAAATCATACAATACTTTCTGTATGAGAAATGTTGTGTCCATTAGACTTCAAACTAAGCCAGGCCCAATGCAAAAATTACCAAAACACAGAATACAAAGGTAAACAATGTTGAAAAATTTCATTCTGTAATGCCTTTGTGTGCCTTTATATCATGTATCAAACAAACCTTTCTAAGGGCCCCTTTACACAGCATGGAGATCGGTGAGAGACTGGGCCAATTTTTGAGCTCTGGGTTCGTTTTGGAGATCCTTGTATGTTTTGGACTGAGTCAAAACTTTGGGGAGACCGTGGCAACTGTGGAGATCATTGACGATCATTCATAGTTCAGAAACTGGCCAGATCACTCAACGATTTCTCAGTGATCTCTACCCCTGTGTAAAGGGGTATTATGCATTTAAGCTCTGTAAATAAAGCAGATATCCAAAACAGGGGCCAATAATTCACAACTAAATTTTAAGCACAGTAGTATCTGCCCGGCTACTTTACATCCAGTGTTATATTTCCACAGCACAGTTAAATGTCAAAATGCATTTCCTATTTGCAACTCTAATGCATCGATTTATATAGCGCTTTATCATAGATACTCAAAGACGCTTTACAAATAGGTACATTATTCATTCACTCCAGACAGACAATGGTAGTGGCGAGCTACTTCTGCAGCCACAGCTGCCCTGGGGCAAGCTGACAGAAACGTGGCAGCCAATCTGCGCCAACGACCTTTCTGGCCACCACTGAACATTTAAACATTTATACACATTCATACCCAATGTTATGGACACTGGAGGCAATGCGGGTGAAGTGTCTTGCCCAGGGACACAACGGCAGGATATCTGGGGAGAGCAGGATTCGAACCGCCAACCATCCGATTATTAGACGACCTGCTCTACCTCCTGAGCCACTGCTCTAGCTAAATAATGCCATTAGGGATAGTTGTGTATAACTACTGAGGACATAAATAGGCCAACAGAGACAGAAACCTAATAAAAAATGATCATCAAAATACAAACGGAAACCGCTATTCTAATAAAAATGTGTTTGTGAACAAACCTCCTCTACGGTGATGAGTTTTGCCATTGCATCGAGGGAGGGAGCTTCTCTAATAATGTCTGCTTGGTCTGGATCATAGTCCTCCTCCACCTCTTCCTCCTCCTTCACCTCTGCAGGCTGCTCCTGCTGCTTCATGTCGGCCTCTTGGGAATGGTGAGCTTCCTGATGCAGACAGGGTGGAAGAGAGTCATAACTTGTTCATCAATACTGAGACAGTAATCCATTTCGTTGCTCCAGTCTCTGCTGGGCTGCTGAAACACTGTTCTGACTGAAGCCTTTAAAGCTCCTTTAAGTCAGTGAAAGCTCAGCAGTTTAATGCAATATTCTGAATTCTTCCCTAGCAAACAATAAATTTGGGATTTAAAAGTTGAACTAAGTTGTTAGCATGAGCTATGACAACCACTATGGCTCCAATTACATCTCGCATTAGAATGTATTTTCTGTGATTTGATGGTAGCCATTTACACCTAGTTTTAACATACATCTCTGATGTCCACATGGTATCCAAATACTATCCATTCACACTTCTTCCTACTGTAAAGCAAGTCAAAATCAAAAGAAAGCATGTGTGCATCTGGGTGGGAGAGTGAAGAATAATGTATTGAACTGATCAGTGGGAGAAAAAAATACAATGGAAGCTCTAGACTTCAAGTTTGTTTGTTTTTTTTACCGTTTACCAACAGCATTTAAAACCTCAAGTACATGTTAGGTTTTAAACTGCACAAGAGTGGCATGCTACACAAGAATAAGACTTGTGGGATTCAAAGCTGGGAACTCCAGCATGCCATATTGATCCTTTTCCTTATGAAGAAAATCTCAGTAAAAGAGGAAATGGGGCCCGCTATCAAAATGGGAATATAGAGAAAGGCAATGGGGGCTTATGAGAAAAAAATGCACCTTTTCAGTGCTTTTGTGAATCAGTTTTGGTAACTGGAGTAGATAACACAAAAACATTATCCTGTCACTCTTTAGGTGCCACTAAATGAGCAGGGTTTTTTTTTTTTTTATTTAAGTTTTTGTAAAGGGTATACAGGTCGTTACAGCAATGCAGTGTTTACATTTTCATCACATGTTCCCTTATTTTCTGATATCTGACAACATTGGAAGATTAATTCTTACAACACCCCTTTTTTTTTTTTTTAAAGTGAAAGAAAAAGTGAAATTAAAGAGAAAAAAAAACAAAAAACAAATAACAAAAAAAACAAACAAACCAGTAAAAAACAAACAAAAAGAAAAAGTAAGTAAATAAAGATAAAAGAGCATCTGAGTAGAGTTGGAACAAAGAGCGGAACCATTATTGAAATGGTATTTGTCAAAGATTAGATCTAATGGAAGACACATATGCGGTCCAGGGTTGCCAAAAGTTCATGAACCCATCCATGTCCTGTCTCAGTGCGAATGTCAACTTTTCCATCGAGTAAATGTCTTGGATCACGTTAGTCCAATCTTCAGGTGTAGGACAGTCCTTCAACATCCATTTTTTAGTTAGAGCTTTTTTGCTTGCCAATATTAAAACACTGAATAAGTATTTTTCTCCTCGTCTTTCCAGTGAGTCCGGTAGTAAACCCAAATACAAAGTTACAAAAGAAAAGGGAACTGTAATTTTGAATATTTTCCCCAATATTGTCTGTACCTTGGTCCAATATTGGTGGATAACTGGGCATGACCAAAACACATGAAAATGATTTGCAGTCTTTTCACCACACAAGCGCCAACAGTTCAATCCCTTATGGGTAAATTTGTTTTGTGCAGGTGTTCTGAAAAATCTTGCCAAGTTTTTCCATCCAAATTCTCTCCACTGCAGGGATGAGGTACTTTTCCATTGCTGTTTATTTAGCTTTTCCCATATTTCCAGTTGTAAAGTGAAATTCCCCTCTTTTTCCCATCTCTCTTTTATATAAGATGTGTTGTCTCCTTTTAAGTCTTGAAGACCTTGGTATATTTTAGAAATGTATCTGATCCCTGGGATCCCTTTATATGCCATTAAGAAGACCTTCAGAACACCTGACTGGGCCCTTTCCAAAACCTCCTTTTTAAGTATATTGTTTATGTGGTGTCTAAGCTGGAAGAACCTGTAAAGGTCTTGATTTATTAGGCCTTGTTTTTTCAAATCTTCAAAACTTCTTAAGATTTGCCCTTTAAAAAAATCGTAATATTTTATCAGCCCTTTCTCCTTCCACTTTTTAAATCTGGTGTCTGTTTTATTAGGAGTAAAGTCCTGATCATAGGCGATCCATTGCAGAAGTTGATAGGGCTCTTTAGTTTGATTCTCTCTGACTATCTTAAACCAAATTTTTAGCGGGGTCTCTATCCACGGGTTAGTGTTATTCAAAAGCTTAGGTAAGACATTGTTCCCTATTATTGCCTGTAGGGGGATGTCACTTGTTATTTGGCATTCGATCTCCTTCCATTGTGCAGTGTAGACTGGGTTACATATCTCTACTAAAGTTTTAATTTGTGCGGCTTTAAAGTAGTCCCTGATATTTGGCAGCGCGAGCCCACCTTTGTCTTTGTTTAGCTGTAGGGTTCTATATCTGATTCTAGGTCTCTTGCCCTGCCATATGAATCTTGAGATCCTTCTGTCCAGCTCCTGCCATGTTTTTTTGGGAGGTTCTACCGGTATTGTTTGGAAAAGGTATAGAAGACGTGGAAGTATATTCATTTTGACTGCTTCAATTCTTTGTGCAGTACCCAAGAATGGTATCATATTCCATCTTGCTAGGTCAGATTTTATTTTTGTCACCAGTGGATCATAGTTTAGTGATATAATTTTGTTGAGTTGTTTCGGGATATTGACCCCCAGATATTTCATAGATTCCGACTCCCAGTTAGTTTTGAGTTTGCTTAGTGAATAATGATTTGGGTCATAGTTGAATGTTAAAACTTGGGTTTTATGCATATTTAATTTGTACCCCGATAAATCTCCATACTCTGAAAAAACTGAGGTTAGTTCTGGTAAAGAAGTGTCCGGCTGCCCTAGGTATATTAAAATGTCATCAGCAAAGAGTGCTATTTTATGTTCCTTCTGACCAAGTGTAATACCTTGAATTTTTTGGTTTTGTCTTATCCATTGGCTCAGAGGTTCTATGAAGATTGCAAAGAGCAGTGGAGACAGGGGGCAGCCCTGACGACATCCTCTTTCCAGTTCAAAAGATGATGATAAATTACCGTTAATCCTTATTTTAGCTGTTGGTTTTTTATATAATGCCTGTATAGTTCTAATGAAGTTGTTATGAAAATTGAAACTGGATAAGATTCTATATAGAAAAGACCAGTCAACCGAATCGAATGCTTTTTCAGCATCTAATCCCAATATGACTGCATTTAAGTTATATTTTTTTATATGATGAATTATGTGTAAAGTGCGTCGAATGTTGTCTTGTGTCTGTCTTTGTCTTATAAAACCTGTTTGGTCTAAATGAATTAGATCTGTCAGTATATTTTCTAACCTTTTGGCAAGGATAATGGTAAAAAGCTTATAGTCCTGATTTAGTACACTGATTGGTCTGTAGTTGGAGCACTCTAGTTTATCCTTTTCAGGTTTAGGTATAACTGCAATGACCCCTTCTCTCCAGGAGGGGGGGATTTCCCCTGTGTGGAGGACATAATTAAATGTTTTCAGGAGGAGAGGAGATAGTTGCTGTTTAAAGGTTTTGTACCACTCTGCTGTATAGCCATCAGCTCCTGGGGATTTGTTAGCTTTAAGTTTCATAATTGCTTTTTCCAATTCTTTAGGATGTATTTCTGACAGTAGTGTTTTATTTTGTGACTTCGTAAGTTGGGGAAGGTTTAATGTGTTTAGGAATGCCTCGGATGCGTTTTTATGTTTTTTGTGGGAGTATAAGTTCTTGTAGTAATTCTCGAAGTTTTTAAGAATATCCTGAATTCTGAATTTTATTTCCTTTGATACTGGGTCTCTGATTTTGTAGATTGCTCTTTCTGTTTGATGTTTCCTCAATTTATAGGCTAGCAATTTTGCCGATTTACTGCCTGCTTCATAGTATTTTTGTTTCAGAAATGTAAGTTTCTTCTGGATTTCTATTGTGTAGATCTCATTTATTTGGTTTTTAATTTCCTTAATCTTGAGCGAGTCAGTAGAATGAGTGTTGCCTTTGTGTTCTTTTTCTAGGTTCCTAAGTTCTGACTCTAATGTGGATAGTTTTTCTTGTCTTAGTTTCTTTTGGGTTGCCAGTTTTGCAATAATCTTTCCTCTTATTACAGCTTTACATGCATCCCACAGTATTAAAGGGGATACTTCTCCATTATCGTTATCTTCCAAATATCTGAGAATATCTGATTCCAATTCATCTTTCAATGGTCCTTTCAGGACATTTGAATTTAACCTCCAAGAAAATGTATTATTTGTGTATTTTTGGATATTTAAGTCCATGTAGATCGGACTGTGGTCGGAGAGATCCATCAGTCCTATTTTACATGTTTTTACTCTTCCAATGTCTCTATTAAACATAAAAAAATAGTCAATCCTTGAGTAAGATGAATGTGGAGTTGAGTAAAATGTATAGTCTTTTACACTGGGGTTGAGTTCCCTCCACACGTCACAGATTCCCAATTCTTTTAGTAGCATCCGAGTCTTCCTGTTTTGGGTGTTATTTTGATGTGGGGAATTACCAGAAGCATCCCAGTATGGATTCAGTCTAAGATTGAAGTCCCCACCACATATCACTAAACCTTGAGCTTTAGTTATCATTAGGTCGAATACATTTTTATAAAATTTCCAGTTAGCCCCTGGGGGAGCATACACATTCAGCAGGGTGATATCTTCTCCCTCTAGCCGCCCAGTTACCAAACTGTATCTCCCTTCTTTATCTTTGTGTTCTGATTTTTTTTCAAATGTAATTTTGGTTGATATCAATGTCGCTACTCCCCTCCTCCTCCCTGATTTATATGAAGATGAAGAGATCATTTTAAACCCTTGTCTACTGAGTTTATTGTGTTCCACGTCTGTTAGGTGGGTTTCTTGTAAAAGTATTATTCCTGCTTTGTCTTTTTTCATTTTGCCTAGAATCTTGGATCTTTTAACTGGATTCAGGATTCCTTTTACATTATATGAAATTATTTTGGTTACACCCTGTTTCTCCATTGTGTTGTTTTGTTTAGTATAACTGTGTGGTGGCCCTCTTTTGTGCTACTCAGAAACTGAAAGAACATTAAAAACAAGAAAAACATTACGAACATAGTGTAAAAAACTTTAAAACAAAAAGCTGTCATAAGAACTTCCTGAGCTGAGGTCTTTTTAAAGACCCTGTAAGAGCCTTGATGGAGTGAAGGCTCTGAGGGAAATTCCTCAAACTCTGTTACGTGTTGAGGGCCCTCTCTTACCACTGAAAGTAGTCCCATGCTTTTAACGTGAGTTTCAGAACCCAATCCAAACTTGTAATGATTTTTTTTTTTTCCTTTTATGCCTAAACCCTGTGAAATTGTGTGCACCCTCCCACCCCCATCACATCAAACATTCACGCAAAAACAGTATTTGTTAGTATGAGGAGAACATGTGGATTATTGTCACATTTCTATTTTAACAAGTTTTTTTTTTTTTTTTATTACAAAGACTTATTTGTTTCAAATAATATGATTGTTCCATGAAATGTTTTACCACATGCTGAATATGCATCTCCTTTAATGTTTGTTACCTTGTATGAGGGGGGTTGGATGTGCGGATTGATTCAAGAGAAAAGAAAAAAAAAAAAAAAAAAGGTCGCTATTCCAACCTGAAAACGGATAGTTTATCCGCGACGCTCTGGTGCTGGGTTTCCCGCTGCTGGTCCGTGGATTTTGAGGGTCTTTGTGTTGTCCATGTTTGCGCTTTGATCTTCTCACTCGGGTCTGCTGCGGGTTTAAATACCGTTACCGGGAGCCCTCTTTTCGCCATGTCAGCTGTTGCTTCTTCCGCCGAATTATAGAGACACGTTTCATCGCCGTAGAAGACCCTTAACTTCGCAGGAAATGGTGTCTGAAAGCGCAATTTCTTCTCTCTTAACACCTTTTTCGCGTCATTGTATTCCCTGCGCTTTTTAAGGACCTCCGGGGCGTAATCGTGTTCCACGTAGACTTTTCTCTCCTGGTGCATAAATCCTTTTTTCTGCCAGGCCAGTCTTACAACCTCTTGTTTTATTTTGAAATTGGAAAATCTTACCAACACCGAACGTGGGGGCGCTTCCGCCGCCGGCCTAGCGGCTAGTGAACGATGTGCCTTTTCTATCTTCAAGTCGGTGGTTTGTGGAATATCCAATTTCTCTCTTAGTAAGGATTCCACGCATTCTGCCATTGAGTTAAAACCATTTTCGGTTCCTTCTATCAGACCATGAATTCTTATGTTGTCTCTTCTTTGTTTTCCTTCTTGGTCGGTTAGCTTAGCCTCTATAGCTGCTTGTCTTTTGCGTAGGTCTAGCACAGAATCTTCGAGCACTTTTATTCGATCCTCTGTTTCCAAGATTCGGTTCTCGGCCTGGTCCACTCTGCTGTTTGTCCTTTTCAATTCTTCTCTGAATTCCCGAAATTCGGCCGTAACATCTCGGCGAAATCGTCGTAGCTCCTCAAATAGTGATTTCAGGCTAACCCTTTTGTTAGCTATCACCAGTTCCTCGTCTTCTGAACGGAGATCTTCCAGTTCAGATTCTCCGGCCGATACGTGTCCTGGCCTGGAGAATTTCAGTTTCTTCTGTTTTCCTTTAGACATGATGATTTTGTCTTTTGATTTTCACTCCTCCAAAAATCCGTTAAGTTTGATTTTCAAGGTGTTATCCTGGATTGGGTCTGAGAGCTTCAGTGTTAAGCTGCAGTCGCCATGGCGTCCAGACCAGAAGTCGAGCAGGGTTTTTTTAATCTCAGTTTCGTTGCATTGTTTATTAGCAATGGAATGACAATGAAGGCACTTTGACTTTGATTTGACTCCAGTTGTGACAGGAGGTCATACAATGATTAGCCCTCCCAGCTTCATCTCCACCAATTTTAATGATGGTGGGAAAATCCCTGTGAGTGTATAAATCCACACACAGAGTACTCCTACAGAGTTATCTTAGAGGTTACGGTTGTTGTGGTTACTCTACATTTTAATCACCTTGCTAGACATCCATGGTCCCAGATGGTTTGTTAATCCATAGTCAAAAATATAGAGCTTGCATCACTCTGGCTTATTTTGTTATATTTTGGGCAGATTAAACCACTAGCAACTTAGCTAGGCAATCACGGTTGGTTTTTATGGGTGTATTCTCCATCATCTATTCACCCCACTGGACATCAGTGATCCCAGCCAGATCATCTACTAACACCTGACTGTATACGTCATTCCAAAATGTTATTTTAGCTTATTTTACTGTTGTTTATTAGAATGGGTATGTGCTTGATGTCAAAACAGAGCTCATGGCAGTTATGCAGCACTGAGTGGCAAAAACAAGTATAGTACATATGCTGCAAAATATTAAAAAAAAAACAGCACACACACACACAACTTTCAGTCAGAGCAGTACATGGAGTGCCTGCCTGGGTTGCTCGGAATATGCTCCATATTTTTGCTTTGCATTAATTTACAAGAATAACTACTTTAATCAAAGCCAATTGTGTTGATGCTTAACGATTTCATATGACAGATGTCTGCTAGAGAGACGTCCGACAATGAGCGGAAGTTGTTAAAAGTTAACATTACTTTAGATCGTAACACCACACCATTTATATGGCTGTAGTGATATGTGGGTAAACAAGGAGCACATGTGAAGAACTGGTTCTGAGTCTTTCTTTTTGTAAATCACAAAACTCAGGAAGAGCATTCTGCACATTTCTTTAAGAGTTTAACTAAATAAAAATAGTGTGCATTTCTTTAGAAATGAGTGTTTTGGTATTTTAACAACATACTTGCAGTGTTTCCTCTGGCTTAAAGTCCAAATGTCACGTAACAGGGTCCTTAAAATGTCTTGAAACTAGATATAAAAGGGAACCGATCCATTCGGGTCTTGGTGCATATGCTTCAGTAACGCCGGAACATTCGTTAATTTAAAACTGCCGCGCTTGGCCTGAAGTTACCACTCAGGGCCCCCGGAATCGCCTGGGGAAGAAGGCAGAAGTGACGAAACAGATTGTACCCTAGTTTGATGCTTGGGGTATCCCGATTGATTGTTTATATGGAGACTGGAAGATTGAAGTGAGCAACAAGAAAGAAAAAATTGGATATTTCACCCATACCGTAAAACGGGGCTATAAGGGACAGCTGGGTAATAAGGGACACTTTTCTGGGAAATGTTTTCATACCTGTCAAGTGATACGTTTTCGCCGTATTTTAATACCGGTACGGGGAAAATGCAATTTTAGCAAATACAGGCGTATTGCCATTTCTGTACGCCCAAAAGAAAAATATACGGGGAAAAAAATTAGTGAGTGTGTTGAGGAACACGTCGTGTGTGTGATCCCCCACAGCTAGGGGGCTGGCAGAGGCGCTCAGCGTGAGCTATTATCACTACAGTGAGAAGTAGGCTGATGGCCTCACACTTTCTACTGTCTTGCGGCTCCGGAACAGAGAGGAATCGCCTTCCAAATCCAATGCATCACTAGCAGAAGTGATGGTTTGTCATTTTTTTGTGGCAGGGCACAATCTACCCCCATTGGTGGCAGATCACTTCTGATCTGCCACTTCAGAAATGCTAGAGTCAGCAAAGGCTGCTACTTGGAACTATAACAAGCAGCATCAGTGAACATTTTCTTGTTTCAAGTTCATCCAAGTGCATTAGTGTAACAAAGCTGACAAAAACTCTTTAATTCCAAGTGTATATATAGTATCTAGCTGACAAGAACTATATTCAGAATAATTCTCATTGTGTACTTTCAAATTAAGCAATCTACCTTGTGCTAATGTAAATTTGAAAAATATTTTTGTATTTGTTTTTATTTTATTTATTTTTTTTGTGCTACTTGGTTTATTATTTTCACATTACCAAAAAGTTGTGGCTCGAGATTGTGTCCATAAAAGTGTACATTTGAATAAATATGTTTGAAATAGGTCATGTTGCAGTTTTGTTTTTTGTTTTTTGTTTTTTTTTTGGAGGGGGGGGGGGGTCAGTTTTCTTTCATCTGCCGATAAATACAGTTTTTAAGTACTCAGTACAGGTGTGAAAGCCCCCCAATAAGGGAGGCATGAGGTATGCCTTGACAGGTATGTGTTTTAAGTGTAATTCTGCTTTTTTTATTTTGAGCAGGACGCAGAAAAGTGTCCCTTATTACCCAGGGTTATGGCCCTATACACACGATCCTGGGGATTTTAATACAAGTCATTTTCCACAATTAGTTCCATTTCATCCTTGATTTTGTTGCTACAACTGAATGAGGAAAGAAAGGGTTCTACTGTAAGCTAGCGCCCCACTGTATCGTCATAATAATAGCTTCCGAAAAATCGATATTTATGGGGCGCCCTCGACAGACCCCCTTCGGCTTCCCAATTTTGCCGGTGGTTATATTTAATTTAAACATCACAGATTTCTTTTGGCTTACCATTCAACATTCTGGAGGCGATTAATGTCCAATTCAATGACATTTTCCACTGGTTCTGCTCTCTGGTCATCGTCGGAACTGTTGTCATCAGACAAAGCATCTGATTCCGTCTCGGACGGCTCGAACCTGTAAGGTTCTATGCCTCTGTCACTGTCTGAACCACTGTCATCAGTATCTGGGGTGTCGTCTTCTCTGAATTCCAAGTCCGATTCACCAGAGGACAAAACTAAACTAATTTGTTCACAATCGCTGTCACTTTCCATCATGATTGTCCAATGTTGATAAGTGTGAATGTGGATAGGCAGGGCAGCCAGGGTGAAATTTGTGACGTCAACAACATGGCCGCGGTCTGGATTGGCTGTCACACACTGACAGCCGCTAGGGGGGCCTTCGCCTGGTGTATTTTGTGCAATTACGTAAATACGGGTGGGTGATATGGTCTCCGGTATGAATATTTGGTTTAAGCTATGTGTATTTTATCAAAATTCGTTGGCATTTGGAAAAAAAAAATTACGTGACATTTGGCCTTTAAAGACCTTGGCGCAGTGGCAACATATTTTTCCCGGGGGGGGGGGGGGCAGTAAACATACCGGAATATGTTAATTTTATACTATTTATTTCTTTTAAAAATTTTACACAGTAACGTTACATATGGAACTTACCATTTGAAGTGTTGTACAACCGAGGCTTGAATATTGGGCCAGTTGGGGTCCCACCCACACATCCTGTGTTTAGACTTTTTAGTGGTGTCATCTTTCTCTCCTTCCTCTGCCTGAACACTTTCCTCTCCTTGGCTCCTCTCTTCTGTCTCATCTTGCCCTCTCTGAGCTCTGTCTAATTCAGGTTCTCTCTCTGTCTATGGTGGTATACAAACAGGTTAGAAAATATCAAGTGTCATGTTTTGTCCTGCAGGATTTTTTTTGTCATGGTTTACATAAATGACAAAAATATGTGTATTTTTTATTTTTTTCCATTGAGAGAGTAGGGAAGGGAAAGAAACATTTATAATAGTAATGTACTCATGCATACTTAAATTATATGATCAGGTGGGTATAGTAACCAGAAATTCTACTCATGTAAATGCAGTGCTTTGAAATTAATAATTAAAAGTAGACAACCAAAAATTTCTAGTTGAGTTAAGGGTACAAAGAGCACCCACTTAAAAACTTGAGTAATGACTTCAGTCTTGAAGGTTTGAGGTTTTTCTAAAAAAATTATAACAATTTTCTTAGTTTTCTACTTTTCTCTGTAAATCTATCTAAAGTTGAAACCATGTTCCTCAAATTTGTAATTTCCTCTTGTAAAATTGACTTTTCTTGTACATTTGAAACTTTATTATAAATTTGTGGATATTTTATGACTAATTTTTGTCTGTTTTTTTAAAATAAAATTACTGTTTTTAGACAAATTTGAAACAGACTGTGGTAATTTTTTTTTTACTTTTTCCTTATAACAATTTACATTTTTGACCATAATTTTGCAGTCAGAACAGAACAATAATTTAACTCTGATTACAAAGAAAAAATATTAATAAAATAGTATTTAATGAAATAAATTAACTTAAATGACCAAGGATGCCGTTATTTCTGTTATAATATTTCTTTATATTTATAGTTGGGGTTTTTTTTTTTTAGAAATCTCCTCACCACCCAGACAACAGGAAAAACCTCCCTTATTTTGAAATCAGATGTTGGCACGTTTAGTTTGTCTGAAGGCTGCTGACAGATTAGTCATTGGCTTTGGGAATTTCGGTCATCTTAACCTGCCAGGTACATAATAGGGAATTGTAGCAGACTCTAAAGACCTAATTCACCACAATATGTGTTCATGTACAGAATGATCTGTTTAGGCAGTTATAGTTGTGCTCTCAGGTTTTCTCATCAGGCACCTCTCTAGGCAGCCGCTGAAGGACCTCAGTTTAGAGCGAAAATAAAGCTAGCGTTTTTAGCTGTTGCTTTTTGTCACTGCCGCTGGAGAATAAAAATGGCATGCCTGCTCGTGTGAGAAAAGAGAAATTGCCAGTCTCTTCATTCCTGCAATTCCTACAGAACATAACTTAATACTGTAGTGGCTGGTGAAATATATCCTCAGCAATTCATCAGTCCCACTTACCTTTCCCTTCATATGAAGCCGGATGCATATGAATTATAACCACATCTCTTAGCTAAGCGACTCTTCCATTATTGCTCCCGTTTCCAGTGGGTTAAAACCATGATAAACGCCTCCAGTGCTTACATACCTCTTCCGATTTTTTTCCATGTTTAAAGTACTTTAACAAACTCATGTTTCTGTCGGACAGTCACGCTTAGCGAGACACTGCCTGCTGACTGACTGGAAAACTCGCGTGGGCGGGGCACTTCTAAACTCAGCGCGGATGACAGCCACGCGCGTTGTTCGTGTGCGCGCCTGCAGAAAGTCATTGCGTCATATATTTTTCTTAATAAATTCATATCTCCTTGGCATGGCGGTAAAATTTCTGGCGAGGCGGGCCACCACCGAGAAATGTTACCAGAGGAAACCCTGTACTTGTGACCCATGGATATATTTTATAAGAATAAAGTGACACACTGCCAAAAATGTATCCCCCCCCCCCCCGTTAACATGTCTATAACATGTTTTCTATGACTTATAATACATATCAAGAGCAAAATCACTCAAATCTCTCATGTGTTTTTTTGCTGTAAAGTTTTACTTAAGCCCCGCCCCCAGAGAAAAGGCGAGTTGAGACGGCGCGTTTTTGGAGACGTAACTATGCATGAAACTGGCACGTGGATACTGCTGAACCAATCAGGATTCTCTGGCCTTACTGAAGTTATCCTCCAGGTTAGTTAACAGATTTTAACAAACTGCTTTGAAAACTTGACCCAAATTAAGATGGGTTTTACTATTAAACTGCTTTTAAGGACCGGAGCGGCAACCCCCGCTGCAGCCTCCACTGGCATCGACTTGAGCCCAAACGATGTGGGGGGGGGGGGGGGGCAGAGCCCTTTCTGAGTGTTTAGGGGGGGCCTGGTGTGGTGATACTAAACACAGCAGGAGGACATTCCTCTGGAACATTCTTCACACCCAGCAGCAGGGCTGGAAGAAGCAGGACACTTTATATGCAGACAGGAAACCACAGGAAGCAGTCAGACGGGACTGTATGCATGCGTCCTCGAGCCAACCAATGTCATGCTAATCATGTGTATTGACCGATGTGTATTAGATGACAATTGATATGCTAATATGCCATGCATTTTCTCTGTATCACAGTATAAAAGAGCTTGTTTCACTCTCAGCTCTCTCTCTAAGCTCTACTCTCAAGACCATCCAAGAGGGCCCCAGCGACAAGGCTGGGGTCAACAGGCTGTATTCATGTTAGAGGGTCAATAAAGAATCTGTGGTGACCTACGCTTGTGCCTCGCCTCCACATCCTTTCCTTTGTACCCTCTACATTGGGCGGCGCAGTGGCGGAGTGGTTAGCACTGCGGCAGCACAGCAACTCACCCTTGGCCGGGGGATCCTGGGTTCGATCCCAGCCCCCGACTACAGTGATCTGTGTGGAGTTTGCATGTTCTCCCCGTGTCTGCGTGGGTTTACGCTGGGATTTCTCCAGTTTCCTCCCACATGCCAAAAACATGCAAGTTAGGTTAATTGGCATCAAAACAGGGGATTCTAAATTGTCCTTAGGTATGACTGTGAGAGTGAATGGTTGTCTGTCTCTCTGTGTTGGCCCTGTGATGGACTGGCGATCTGTCCAGGGTGTACCCTGCCTCTCACCCAAAGATGCTGGGATAGGCTCCAGCCCCCCCGCGACCCGAACAGGATTAAGCGGAAGAAGATGAATGAATGAATGCTTTTAAGGACTGATGCAGTTTCAGTCATTATCCAGGGCCACTGTCCATACAACTAGGAAATGTCCTTGAACCGGTAAATCTTTTTTCACAGAATATAAGCTGCTGAATGTAGTGCTAGCCACTATTAGCCTTGTGGTATGTGGGTTGACTTTAGTCACCAATTCTGGCATTTGAAAGGATGGGTGGGGAATTTTGACACAAACCTGTAATACAATGAAAGGTTTTTTTGGTAGAAAAATGGGCATAAGATACCATTTTAGACAATGTAGATTTGTTTTTATAGAGGATTTATAGCCACCGGAGTGTGTCTTTAAAACTCATAAAAACACAATTTTACAGTTAGGAGTGGTTAGCACTGCAGCAGCACAGCAGCTCACCCTTAGCCGGAGGATCCTGGGTTCGATCCCAGCCCCCAACCAACAGTGATCTGTGTGGAGTTTGCATGTTCTCCCCGTGTCTGCATGGGTTTACTCCGGGATTTCTCCGGTTTCCTCCCACATGCCAAAAACATGCAGGTTAGATTAACTGGCATCAAACTGGGGATTCTAAATTGTCCTTAGGTATGACTGTGAGAGTGAATGGTTGTCTGTCTCTCTGTGTTGGCCCTGCGATGGACTGGCGATCTGTCCAGGGTGTAACCTGCCTCTCGCCCAAAGATGCTGGGATACACTCCAGCCACCCCACCCCCCCGACCCGAAAAGGATTAAGCAGAAGAAGATGGATGGATGGGACCTTTAAAGAAACATGCACAGAAACGAGTCTGATAAAGGGTGCTTCATCTGAGTGGAAAAGGGTTCTGCGATATTTAAACCCTGATGTATTTTGAGCAACACAAATCACTGACATTTTATCAAGACCTCTAGAAACTGTGTCAACATGTGGAAAAAGTGCATAATATGTCCTCTTCAAAGAAATATTTTGCACACACTGTATACATAGTAGCCTTGGGATTGTACAGTATAAATAGTAAATATGTTGTCAAGAAAACTCATGGTGGCAGCTCAAAAAACTGTCATACCTGGATCTCTTGGCAAAGCTGAGTCGCCTCATTTAGCTTATCATGAGCTGGGGCATCCTGGTGCAGCTGTTGTGACTCCACCTCTGCCCCACTGACCAGAGTCTCTACTGGGAGTCGATTCTGGCTAAAATGAGAGTCTAATTCCTCATTCTTTGCTTCATCCTCTTCTTCTTCTCCCTCCCCATCTTCCATCTCCAAAGCCTCCTCTGCCTCCTCCACGTCGCTCTCCTCTTCTTCCTCCTCTTTTGCCTCCTTTTCCTGTGCTGGACCTAAATCTTCTCCCTGCAGCTCTGCAGGCATGGACTGATCCATTTCTCCAGCTGTAGAGGGGTGCAGCCCATTTCCTATTACTGAAGTGGTGTCTCCTTCCCCTCCTCCTGCCTCGCCTACTCCTCCGACGTGGCTTTGCTTGTCAGTGAGCTGGGATGTGTCATTCCCATCTAAATCCCTGCATGGGTCTTCCCTGTCCTTGTATGAGTTCTCAGGGGAATTAGGTCCATCAGGCAAATTAATGGAGGGCATGACTGGGTAAAAGGAGTCTGCAGCTCTCTGCTCCATCCCCCCTCTGGACTGATGGGCTGGATTAAAGAACACATAAGTAAATAAAGACAGATGTCCAAAAGAAAATGATCTTCTGTCTTCTGAGAACACTTTATTACAACTTTAAATATAATCAAGGCCAAAGCTGCAAAGGAAATACATAACTAAATACAGCACACAGTTTGGGAATAAATGTCAGGAATTTCTGTATTTTCAGGACACAGAGTTAGCTAGCTTATCTATTAGCAATTACCACTGTTAACTATATAACAAAAAGTACATACAGTGGTGTGAAAAAGTGTTTGCCCCCTTCCTGATTTATCATTTTTTGTAGGTTTGTCACTTAAATGTTTCAGATCATCAAACAAATTCAAATATTAGACAAAGATAACAAGTAAACACAAAATGCAGTTTTTAAATGAAGGCGTTATATTATTAAGGGTAAAAAAAATCCAAACCTACATGACCCTGTGTGAAAAAGTGCCCCCCCCCTTTAAAACATAAATTAACTGTGATTTATCACATCGTCGGAAAGCTGAGTTCAATTTCTCTAGCCACGCCCAGGCCTCATTACTGCCACACCTGTTCTCAATCAAGAAATCACTTAAATTGGACCTGCCTGACAAAGTGAATTAGACATATATAGAGTGATTAACAACCAGATGTCTGGTCACGGCCAAGATGGGTAATTTTTTCACACATAACGAGTTGTAACTCCTTATACAAAGATACAGAGTGATGATAATCAAGTCAGTGGTGGTCATGCACCGCCAATCAAATCTAAAAGAAGAAGAAGAAAAAGTGAAGTAGACCAAAAGGTCTTCAAAAGCTAGACAACATGTTGCGATCCAAAGAAATTCAGGAACAAACTAGAAACAAAGTAATTGAGATCTATCAGTCTGGAAAAGGTTATAAAGCCATTTCTAAAGCTTTGGGACTCCAGTGAACTACAGTGAGAGCCATTATCCACAAATGGCAAAAAGATGGAACCGTGGTGAATCTTCTCAGGAGTGACCGGCCGACCAAGATTACCCCTAGAGCACAGCAATGACTCATCCAAGAGGTCACAAAAGACCCCACAACATCATCCAAAGAACTGCAGGCCTCATTTGCATCAGTTAAGGTCAGTGTTCATGACTCCACAATAAGAAAGAGACTGGGCAAAAATGGCCTGCATGGTAGAGTTCCAAGATGAAAACCACTGCTGAGCAAAAAGAAGATAAAGGCTCCTCTCAGTTTTACCAGAAAACAGCTTGATAATCCAAGACTTTTGGGAAAATACTCTGTGGACTGACGAGAGAAAAGCTGAACTTTTTGGAAGGTGTGTGTCCCATTACATCCAGTGTAAAAGTAACAGCATTTCAGAAAAGGAACATCATACCAACAGTAAAATATGGTGGTGGTACTGTGATGGTCTGGGGCTGTTTTGCTGCTTCAGGACCTGGAAGACTTGCTGTGGTAAATGGAACCATGAATTCTACTGTCTACCAAAAAATTCTGAAGGAGAATGCCCGGCCATCTGTTCGTGACCTCAAGCTGAAGCACACTTGGGTTCTGCAGCAGGACAATGATCCAAAACACACCAGCATGTCCACTTCTGAATGGCTTAAGAAAAACAAAATGAAGACTTTGGAGTGACCTAGTCAAAGTCCTGACCTCTGCCCTTCCTGGAAGACCCCTCCAGAGCCTCCCGTCTCAGAAGGATCAAGGCCATCACAGGAGACCCCTCACATCCTGCCCACAACCTCTTTGACCTGCTTCCCTCTGGACGACGGTTCAGATCGATCAGATCCCACACCTCCAGACTGCCAAATAGTTTCTTCCCCTCGGCCATCCAAACTGCAAACAGTCAGAGGCCCCACCCCCTCCCTCTGAACACTCACATGCACAGAACTGAGGACCTTTTAATTATCACTATAACTCACCTGTCGTTGCATTCCTCACTCATGTATATTGACCCATCCGTGAAATCACTACTGTACATATTTTCCATAATCCTTGGGTCAGTTTACTCTATTTTGTGTTCTGCATTCTGCACTCTTATATACATAGTTCCACCTGTGAAGCCACTACCGTACCTGTGTATATACCAGTGGGCTATTTGTTATTTTTACTTTTACCTTTACCTCAATCGTATGGTTAATTGTGTGTTCTGTAACAGCTTTATTTCAAATTCTTCTCACTTACTTTATTACGCAGTAGCCTGGTGGAGCACCCACAATTTTGTTGTGCTGTACAACTGTACAATGACAATAAGCTTATTCTGTTCTATTAAGATGCTGTGACAGGACCTTAAAAAGGTGGTTCATGCTCGAAAACCCTCCAGTGTGGCTGAATTACAACAATTCTGCAAAGATGAGTGGGCCAAAATTCCTCCACAGCGCTGTTAAAGACTCATTGCCAGTTATTGCAAACACTTGATTGCAGTTGTTGCTGCTAAGGGTGGCCCAACCAGTTATTAGGTTTAGGGGGCAAGCTTTTTTTTTTTTTTTTTTTTTACACACAGGACCATGTACGTTTGGATTTTTTTCCCCTTAATAATAAACACCTTCATTTAAAAACTGCATTTTGTGTTTATTTGTGTTATGTTTGTCTAATATTTAAATTTGTTTGATGATCTGAAACATTTAAGTGTGACAAACATACAAAAAAAATGAGAAATCAGGAAGGGGGCCAACACTTTTTCACACTACTGTATATACTAAATATAAAGCATGTTCTTCATCATGGAATCATACTGTGTGACTTACATATATAAATGAAGCAAAAACTATGGCATTTTGTGCAACAAAAAAATTAGGACCCATCTGCACCAATTATAGGACAACTTAATTAAGTGCAAGGTAATTTTGTAGCCTCAGCCCAAACAGTATGCTGCAAACTAAATGACAATCAACAAGTCCACACTTACCAGAGATACATGAAGACAGCACACCACTTCCTTCAGAGTTGGGTATTAAAGAGTCTCCGGATACACTCTGCAAAGAATAAACAAATATATAAATGTGTGTAAAAATACAAAACCTCCTTCACAAATGCTACATGGTGTAGGAGTTACAAAATACTAGAGAATATTAAGATTTGCAATTTAGAACATTTCATAAATATTTAAACAAGGCTTCTTATATACCAATAGGTTGTCAGTAACTTCATTTGCCACACACACAGTGATTCTGTCTTATCTTACACTCTCAGTGCTATCCATACCTATGACACACATACCAAAAACTACAAATGTCTTACCTCAGCATCTCTAGCCCTTGGTCTATAAATAGAAGAAAAGAAACAGAGTGAGACTTGTGAGTGAGAACTCGAGGCGGGTGTTCTTGGTTTTAGCAAATAAAAATACAAGAGATGGATGATCCTCTTCTCCTTCAATCTAATATTAGCCAGAAGACATTTCAGTGTGTGTGTGTGTGTGTGTGTGTGAGAGAGTGAGTGAGTGCGTGAGAGAGAGAAACCTTAGAAGTGTGACGGCTCAGATGTCTGCAAGTGCAGCAGCAGCCAAGGGCCATATGTTTAAACCATCAGCGCTCGTCATACAAACACACAGAGACACACACCCTCTGCCAGACAGTTTACAAAATCTTAAGTTGTGTATTTTGGTGAAAAAGATTGTGTCTATTTAATAATTACAAGTACCAATGTGGGCTTTAGTTGTTTAAATGGTGAGTAAGCAAACCACACAATGGTGGTTTTTTGGGCTTTTTTCTAAAGCCCATCCAGGGACAAGAGTTGCAAATTAGCTAATAGCTATACACTCTATGCGCAACACATCAGATTGATTGTCTTTGATTAATTGTCTATGTTTATTGCACTGTCCCTGTCAAATAAACTAATCTACTACTACAAACTGTACACAAACTCTTCAACATACATCAACTTGTGTATTAAAAAAAAAAAAGTGCTGAAGAATGTGCAGATTTAGAGAGAGTTTTGGGGTGCAAAACTATGCTGATTTATATCATTGTGAAGTTCAATATTTAATTGTATGTTTTTCAATGGTTGTAACTTTTTAAACTCTCAATTTTCTGTTATGCGTTTTAAATTTGGAAACCTAACCAGGGACAGGGGCTGCAAATTAGCCTTCGCTAGAAACCTGTATGCATGGCATCTACTTTGTATGTTTTATGAAGCAATGTTTAATGCATTTGTCCCTGATAAATATGTAAATAAATAAATAAGGTTAAAATTGTTTTACTTCTTTTGTCAGCAAACTAAACAACTTTAAGTGACCTCACCACCGTCTTCTTGTCATGATGATGCCCTATTGTCATAGTGTGGAAGATGTGTTCAATGATGAGACATGAGTGTATTTCTCAGGTTCGGCTTTATTGCAGAACACATTCATCCAACATTCTCAAAAACAAGAAGAGGCAGAATAATATTACAGCTCACTCTTATACCTCCGGGGGATTAAGAACTCAAGTCACATGGTGCTTCTGCAAACATTCAATCACAATGCAAGTCTCTGAAGATTCACCATTGTTTCTTATTCTCCGGTGTCCCGGGAAACCCCCCAGGGCCTCCTCTGAGACAAGGGCCCAACTTCACACCTCCTCGCCATCACCTGTCGGCCCCCGTCGATCTAATCTCCTGTTCCTCCAGACGTGAAGCCTCAATCCACATAAGCCATACATTTGTGGGAGATATGAACCAGACATATGTGCCACACTCTTGTGGGAAATATGAACCAAACATATGTGCCACATGACCCCCCCCAAATGTCTGCATGGGACAAACATACTCATAAATGCATAACATAAAAGACATTGTCACATAACCAACAATCAATCCCCCAATCTCTTAGGTCTGAGCTTCCTGCCGAATCTGCTGTAGGCTGGCTTCGCTGCGTCTGCAGCGTCTCCTCCACCTGGGGATTAGATTTGTTAGCACATCTCTGTGGGAGCTCTGGAGCATGCTTTCTCGGTGGCCTGCCCCGGCGGGGGGCTTTCGCCAACTGCACGCGTTCATCAGCCAGGACAAAAGCGGGCTTGAGTCTGTTTATGCAAATTAGCTCCCTTCTGCCCCCCAAATCTAGCAAAAAATGCTTCTCATTTTTTTCCAGCACCCTGAACGGTCCATCATAAGGCGGTCTCAGCCCTGGATGTTGTGCATCATGTCTAACAAAAACAAACTCTGCGTTTTTTAAAGCCTCTGGCACAAAAACGCGTGAAAAACTGTGATGCACTGGGCCAGGCAGCGTGTTTGATCCTGTGCCGCTCTGCAACGGCTGAGCGGGGGGGGCAATTGGGCGCAGGATTTTCCGGGAGAAATTCCCCGGGCAAACGGAGAGGTTGTGCGAACACTAACTCCGCTGGGGAGGCTTGCAAATCCTCCTTAGGTGCAGAACGCAACCCCAATAAAACCCATGGCAGTTTGTCTACCCAATTTGTATCCGTGAGCGATGCTCTGAGGGCTGCTTTCAATGACCTATGAAAGCGTTCACATAAACCGTTGGCCTGCGGGTTATACGCGGTAGTGTGGTGTACCTTCACCCCTAAGCTGCGGGCCATAGACGACCACAGTTCGGAAACAAATTGAGGGCCTCTGTCTGACGTTATATCCGACGGAACTCCAAAACGTGCGACCCAAGCTGTTAAAAACGCGCGCGCAACCTCTTCCGCCGTTGTTGACGCCAGAGGTACTGCTTCTGGCCAACGTGTGGTGCGGTCCACCATCGTCAAAAGGTGTGTGCGTCCTTGAGACGAGGGAAGCGGGCCCACCAGATCAACGTGCACGTGATCGAACCGCTTAGCCAGGATGTGAAAAGGCTCCAAAGGGGCCCTCGTGTGCTTGTGTATCTTAGCCCTCTGGCACGCTACACAAGCTGCTGCCCATTCCTTGACCTGTTTGCGCAACCCCGGCCAGACAAATTTCTCCCCCACCATCTTGACCGATGCGCGCACCCCTGGGTGCGCCAGCGAATGGACCGAGTCAAAAACGCGGCGGCGCCACGCGGCTGGAACCACGGGACGGGGCCGTCCCGTGGAGACATCACATATTAAGGGGGGCATACCTATTTGCTGCACCCTGTGCTCCAGCCTTAACCCTGTTGGTCCAGACTGGAGCGCGCGCACATCCGCGTCACCAACCTGCTCCGCAGCCATGTCTGCATAATCCAAACCTACGTGGACTGGGGCTGCGCGCGCTCCCGCGTCACTGCCCTGGCCCACAGCCACCGAGTCTGCCCCCACGTGGCCTGGCGTTGCCACAGCACGTGAGAGACAGTCCGCCACTACATTGTGTTTGCCTGCTACAGGCTGGATATCGGTGGTGAACTCCGATATTGCGACTAGCTGTCTTTGTTGTCGGCCTGACCAAGGTTCTGAGATCTTGGCCATCGCAAAAGTTAACGGTTTGTGGTCCACAAAAGCAGTGAAACGCCGCCCTTCCAGCCAGAACTGGAAATGGCGGCTGGCCAAGTGTAGGGCTAAAAGCTCCCTGTCAAACGCGCTGTATTTACGCTCGTTATCGCGCAGGGATTTGCTAAAGAACGCGAGAGGCTGCCAGGTCCCTGCCACACACTGTTCAATGACTGCCCCCACCGCTAGGTCCGAAGCGTCGGTGGTGAGCGCCAAACGGGCTGTTGGAACCGGGTGCGCTAACAAAACGGCGCTTGCAAGGGCTGATTTGACCTGGGAGAAAGCGCGCTCCCGCTCCGGAGACCATTCGACCTTATTAGTGGGTTTTTGTTTTTTTAGTGCCGCGTACAGTGGCTGCATAAGCCGCGCTGCGCTCGGAAGAAACCGGTTGTAAAAATTAACCATTCCTAGAAACTCCTGCAGCGCTTTTATCGTTTGAGGTCGGGGGAAATCTGTTATTGCGCGCACTTTCTCAGGAAGGGGAACCGCTCCCTGTGGTGAAACGCGGTGCCCCAAAAAATCGATTTGCGCCACCCCGAACTGGCACTTCGCTGGGTTAATTATCAACCCGTGCTCTGCCAGTATCCGAAAAACCGCTGTGAGGTGGGTTTCGTGTTCGTCCTCGGACGTGCTGGCGACCAATATGTCGTCTAAATAGACGAACACGAAAGGCAGGTCGCGTAAAACAGCATCCATCATGCGTTGGAAAGTTTGCGCGGCGCCCTTTAATCCAAACGGCATGCGCAAAAACTCAAAAAGCCCAAACGGAGTTATTACCGCGGTTTTGGGAATATCCTGCGCGCGCACGAGGACTTGGTGGTAGCCGCGCACCAAGTCTATTTTAGAAAAAATGCGCGCCCCCGACAAATGAACTGAGAAATCCTGGATGTGCGGAATCGGGTAGCGGTCGTGTGCTGAGACGTTGTTCAACCTGCAGAAATCGCCACAAGTTCACCACGAGCCATCAGCCTTTGGGACCATGTGTAACGGTGAAGCCCAGGGGCTGTTCGAGCGTCTAATTATGCCCAGTTTTTCCAGGTTGGCAAATTCCTCGCGCGCTATGGCCAGTTTAGCTGAGTCCAAGCGCCGGGCTTTTGCAAAAACGGGCGGCCCAGTGGTGGTGATAAAATGTTCCACCCCGTGTTTGGCCACTGTCGCCGAAAACTTTGGAACTGTGAGTGCTGGAAAATGAGTGAGCAAAGCATGAAACTTACCACCTGCAGCTGTGACGTTGGTGTGTGCAGTCGGCGGAGCCACCCGAGCTGTGCAGGGGATAGAATGGAAAGAAAGTGCATTAACCAGACGTCTATTAGCAAGATCAACCAATAAACCATGTGAGCACAAAAAAATCAGCCCCTAACATGTTGAAACTGACTGCTGCTACAATAAAGGTCCACTCGAATGAACGGCCCTGTAAGGACAGACGCATGGTCCTCTCACCGAATGTCTTAATCGCTGAGCCATTCGCTGCTGATACTGACACCCAGGGAGCTTTGGACGGCATCAGCCGTTCCGCGTAGGTAGGCGTGACGAAACTCAGCTGGGAGCCCGTGTCCACGAGGAATTATTTCCCCGAGTGTGCATCTGTCAGGTAAAGTAGCTTATTTTCTTCTCCGAGGGATGCAGCTGCTACCGGCCCCCCGGTCTTGGCGTTTCCCTGACGCTTGAAGCGGCACGGTGGGAGACATCTGTGTGCCCTCTCCGCAAAACGGCGGTGGTAGAAACACAGGCCGACCTCAGCTCCGCGTCGCCTGACGCCTGTCGCCGCCGTCGTCGGTTCATCTGGTGCCGCCACCTCTGGCTCCAAACCATCTCCGGGCGCCATCCTCTGCTCAGCTGCCGCGGCCGAAACCGCGCTCCGCTTGTGGGCGTCGACGAGTCGCTGCGCCTCCTTGCCGAGGCCATGGTAGTCCCGCTTGGCCAAGCGGGGTGAGTCTGCCAGGGTCACTCTCACTGCTGGCGGCAGAGTCCGGAGGAAAAGGTGGGCGAAGATAAATTCGCCATCCTCGGAGTCTTTCAGTCTCAGCATCTTCACCATCAGGTCTGCCGGTCTGTCGTTCTCCGACTCCGTCAACTCTAGGAGCCCCTCTGCTCGCTGTTGCACCGAGGGGGTGAAATGGCTGATCAGCGCCTCCTTCAATGCGCCGTACTTGTCGGTGTCCGGTGGGTGGTTAACCAGATTTTCCACCCGCTGGACCGTGTGACTGTCCAGCTTCGCCACCACCTGGTAGAACCTCGTTTCATCCTTTGAGATTCTCCGGAGGTTGAACTGCGCCTCGACCGCGCTAAACCAGGAGCGCGGGCTGTGCTGCCAGAAATCGGGCAGCTGGAGCGTGGAGGCAGCCATTAGGCTGGCCTCTGATGAGCTCCGCTCGGGAGAATTCTCCCTGCTCATTCTTTGTCGTGGGTCACCAGTAGGGATGGGCATTCGGTGAAATTTTCTTCACCGATCGTCGGGAGAATTAATGATTAATAATCGGTTAATCATTAACATTTTTAGGTAGGTAACAAGGCAGGTAGACTACATTAGAACATCAGGTATCAGCACGGAGCGCCGCACAACTCAAATCCACCTCTCTCTCTCTGTTCGCTGTTGTCGTGTTGGCTCAGCTCGGGAATCTCGCAAGCTGATTGGCCGAGACGTTTCACCCCGCAAGCTGATTGGCCGAGACGTTTTACCCAGCTCTCTCTCCCTGCCGAGCGGCCACCCAACAAACGAAGACCGCATTCATTGCTCTATCGCTCGTATTGCTTAGTCTAGCTGCGTGGAACTTTTTGCTGTTCTCTTGTGCCATTTTGTGCGAAATAGTCTTCCCGTTGAGCCACTACGCCGCCTCCTGCAGCTTCCCTCGACGTGTGTACACCGAATCTTCATGACCTTCTCAATAAAGTTTCTGAAAAAAAAAAAAAAAGAATCTTCACGACCGCCATTACTCAGCGCGCAACCACTGTTGGCGGTTTCTTCACGTAATAAGGGTGTTCCATGGACCCTGTCGATGAGGTATATTTGTATGCTGCATTGCAGTGATTGCAGTACACCTGGTCATTTTTTAAATTGAAATGGTCCCACGCAACACTTCGCCGTAACCGCTTCATGATTTGGCGATTGCCCTACGGAAGCACGCATGTATCAACTGAGGCACGCCAGGGTACGGCGATGGTGTAATGTTGCCCCCTGGTGCCCAAATTTTGCCATTGCATTGTTTGAGGACGGCCGTGCACTAGGCCTTAATAACCTCGGATTGTTTTAAAAAAAAAAAAAACGGTTTGTCGACGAAAATGAACTTCCTCGGTGAAATTCTTAATGATCAATTATTGGTTAATCGGTAAATTATGCCCATCCCTAGTCACCAGTGTGGAAGATGTGTTCAATGACGAGACATGAGTGTATTTCTCAGGTTCGGCTTTATTGCAGAACACATTCATCCAACATTCTCAAAAGCAAGAAGAGGCAGAATAATATTACAGCTCACTCTTATACCTCCGGGGGATTAAGAACTCAAGTCACATGGTGCTTCTGCAAACATTCAATCACAATGCAAGTCTCTGAAGATTCACCATTGTCTCTTATTCTCCGGTGTCCCGGGAAACCCCCCAGGGCCTCCTCTGAGACAAGGGCCCGACTTCACACCTCCTCACCATCACCTGTCGGCCCCCGTCGATCTAATCTCCTGTTCCTCCAGACGTGAAGCCTCAATCCACATAAGCCATACATTTGTGGGAAATATGAACCAAACATATGTGCCACAATAGCTATGTTTGTGTTGTTTGCACAGACTGGCAGTAAGCAAACATGTTACTCAACCTCCAAGTTGTTTTCTGCAGTTCTGGGCACATGAGTAACAACACTAAGTTGAAACTGGTGAATTCTATCATCTTAATTGGCTGAACGAGTTTTGTCATGCCAGAATATTATCCAGGATAATGCTGGGCACTTAACCAAAATAAAACCAAAACCAATGTTTGGAGAGTACAATTTTTTTCCAGTTTTCCCCTCTCCCTGTTGTGTGTGTGTTAGCGCTTTCATGTCTGTGATTCCGCATCCCTGAAGCTGTGCAGTTAGCGCTGTTTGGAAGCAGTAGAACACGGCGGAAAAATTAAAATGGCTTGCATCAAAAAGAAATGCGGTGTCCATCCACATAGTATGTGATCGTTGACTGTCTATTTCAACTAAGGATGCCAAGAAAAAGCGAGCGAAGTGCACTGAAACTAGCAGAGACTGCCACGAAGCTAAATCACTGTTACCCCCTAATGGCTATCCACATCAGGTCAACCATTTTACTATGGAAAATGGATAACAAAATGGATAAGCTGAGGCTGAATTTAAGAACCCAATCGTAGACTCAATCCCTATGCGATGATGACATAATCATGGCTGCATAAAGGACTCCCCTAACACAGCTAACAACCTAATTAGCTGCTGCTGTGAGACACGTGACCTACAAACCCTCAAGAGGTATGTATATAAACAGACTTGTGCACTGGACAATATTTCATTTGGTTACATGTGTGTGAAATTATATTATGCTCATTTACTACCAAATTGCTGCAGTGATATATTCACCGATACCACACGCTTGTGTAATACTGCTTATTTACAAGCCTTGTCAATGAGCTATAAGGAAGAAGAAAGGAGGAAAAAAACAATTTAAAAAATGAAACCAACGTGAAAAGTTCAATTAACTGTGCAAAGTCAAATTGTCAAGGCCAGATCCAAGTCTTCAGAAAAAGGATGTTTGTACTAATCAGCCATGATGATTTTCAGGTGAAATTTCTTGTCCTTCTCCCGCTCCCACCCCCCCCCCCAATAAAAAAAAAAAAAAAACTGTCTCATTCTCTCTGAAAATATCTGACAAGTTTATGCATTTTAATGATTTTTTTTTCCAATTGCCTATTTTTGCAGCTAACCGCCATACTTCCTCTCTCTGGGCCTCTTTCCACCAAACCGGTTCCAGTGCTTAACTGGAGCCAGAGCCTCATTAGCACCAGTTCTTTGATTTACCACCGACTAAAGCACCAGTCCCAGGCTCTGAAAAGTGGGGCTATCATGGCCCCAACTCCTAGCCGGGCCAGCGGCAGCACCAGTTTACGTTGGTTACGTCCACAGCCATGGGCGTGGTTAACTGACCAGCTTCAAAACATTACTGACCGCCATGTTGCTTTCCAAACAGCGGAGCACGCGACGGATACCAAAACCAAACAGATTTAGAGCGAAGAGGAGACATATTTCTTGGCTCTATGGACATAAGCAGAAGTACAAGATAAGCTGGAGGGGGCCACTCATGTGATGAACTGTTCTGGGGGACAGGCCAGCCAGCTGGACCATCATCACTGCCGTGGATTAGGCCGTACAACAAACTGCTTAAAACACGCTGGTAAGTGTATTGTCTTTAAAATGCCAGACATTAATGAATATATGTATACATATATATCCGCTTGTATTGATATGTAACGGCCAAAGTGCGGATATTTTTTACTCACTCTTGTGACTATAGTATTTTCGGTTAGCTATGCTAACAAGCTAACAGTACTTTTCCTACGACCAAACGTTTCTCCTCGCCATAAAGAAATGAACAGGTCGTCTCTGCTGACAAATGTATATCGCTTGTATTGATATGTAACAGCCAAAGTGCAGATATTTTTTTACTCACTCTTATGGCTATACTGTTTTTGGGTTAGCTATGCTAACAAGCTAACAGTGTTTTTACCACAAACGTTTCTCCTCGCCATAAAGAAATGCGCGTTTGAGAAACTAGAACAGAAATCTTAACGTCGTACAGAATACTTTTTTTTTTTTATAAAGACATCCAGCGCAAAATACATTTTTTGTGGTATCAATACTGTGTATGAATGAGTGCCTTGCGTTGTTATGGGAGATTTTTCTACCAGACACTAGTAACGTCGTCTTTTTTACTATTTTGATAATATTTCCATACTCTTAGGCCATTTTTTTTTAAAATTTCACTCGTGTTTAATTGTGTGTTGTGTAGCCGTATTTTATCAAATCCTTCTTTTACTTTATTGCGCAGTAGCCTGGTGGAGCTCCAAAAATGTCATTGTACTGTACAACTGTACAGTGACAATGAAGCCTATTCTATTCCTATTCTATTCCATAATCAGACATGTAAGCTTTGCTAACATTGATATTGAATAAAATTGCCTTCTATGTCTGCACATTTAATGGAAGGCTTAAGTTGGGCACTGCACAAACTAAAACACTTTTTTTGTATTTATAGATTTATCACAGCTGGATGATGAGGGAGAACCACCCAGACCTGTGGTGTCCAGCTGATCTTCACCAGCACCAAACTTGTCCTCTTCCTGCTCTTCCTCTTCTCATCAGACCAAATCAGGTAATTTATGTTCAGATCATGACCCATTCACACAAAGGAGGGAGTGAATTATCCTCTTGCACTCTGGGATACCGCGGGTGGTCACGTCTCTGCGTCCTAGCACGCCCTCGTGCGCACTAGGACGCACACTGTGTGTCTCAGAGCACACTGAAAAAAAAAAAAAAAAAGCTGCATTTCCGTTCTTCCACTACAGACACAGCCGCGAACAGAAAGCCAAAGGAGTGCTTTGATTGGTTTAGATTTGACTGACCTCTCATTCGACTAATAAGAGCCTTGAATTGGGTTTCTGAAACCTTGAAGAACCAATGACTGAAAACCTAGCAAGAAGGACCCGCCTACCAACGGCTGCAAATACAGCGAGCCAATTGAAGCAGAGAAGTTCGACGATTGAAAGCGTACGTCCCGTGCGTAAAATCTGTTTTGTGTAAGCCGCTGGGTGACACACACACGCATTCGCCAGTCTTTTTTTCTTACTACTGTTCTTATTTGTTTTGAAAAATCGTTCGCCAAAACCGCAATCATGGAAGCGCAAAACCGCAATAATGGAATCATGGTTTGACCGGGTTGCGTGACCAGAACCACGAGTCGTAACAAGCGGACCAGCGTCATGTTCGTCTGACAGTGAGGAAGAGAAGTTCGCTAGCAACACTGCTGTTGTGGACAGGTAAGTGTTATAAGCTAAATTATTCTTTATCCCTGAAAATTGTAATCAAAATGACTTTTGACCGATCGGTAAATTACAACTGTGTGCCGCGTCCGGACCGTGAACGCCCCCCCCACCCCGCTACTCTTCTGTAGCGGATTGCAGATATATTGCAGATATTTTAGTACAACTGTGCGTAGTAGACCGGTCCGTCATGTAGCGATGGACGATGTCCGTCCTCTGTAGCGGGGGTGTGGGTGGGTGGGGGGTGGGAGTTGTTATCCTCTACATTACAGATATTTTAGCATAATTTTTAGTGCACTGTAGGTTATTTTTTCTTGTAAAATAAAGCCACATATTTTTTTACGTGGCATGCTTCTTTGTGTGTGGGGGCTTGTTTGTTCATTCATTCATTCATGAATGAATAAACACCCCCCCACACACACACACACACAGCCCTGAGTATCACCTTTCATTAGAGCCCAAGATCAAGCTTCTATATTGAATCATTCAAAAGTTACAGACGTTTTTCCAAACTGTAACATTTGGCACAATTTGGCAGTTCAAAAACGCCTGGGAACAACCTGACAAAAAAGCTGTGTAATATATTCATTTTTTGTGGTATTGTTACAAAATTTTGACCTCACCTGGATAACACTTGGTTCTACATTTCTGTTGCATTTTCCAGCCCGGATCTGACAGCTGTGTGTTATTTGCAAGCATTTGTATCCAAAAAAAACACCCAGGCGAACTTTATTTTCTTCAAGTTCAGTATGTTTAGATGACTGTTACTCAGTGGCAGGAGCACTTGGAGAGATTATGACTGTTTTGCCAAAAAATTCAAAGTGTTTTCTTTTAAATGAGACCAACCCCATGAAGATGCTGCAAAGGGTTGAAGAACAGCTTTTGATTTACTTTGGGTACATTATTTTTAGGCGTTTTTAGGGAAATTGACCAGAGTGCAAGGGGTTAAACCAATTATACACTTGAATGTTGTGATGCCACTAACAGTAAATGGATGTTGAATAGACACATTCAATCTTGGATTGACGATTCCTGCATTTTTCAGTGTGTGGTTATTTTATATTGCTTATTTTTGTACTTTAAAAGTACAAAAAGTAAGTTAAGTTACTTTTGTAAAAAAAAGTAACTATCACAGCATTGATATTTTTGGCTGTGTGTACATAATATTTCATATGTAGCAGTCTAAAGTTTTTTTTTTTTTTTTGTTTTTTTTTTTTTGTTACTTATTTGTACCCGTAGGTAGACTTGGTTTGCAGTCTGGTGACAAGCCACCGGCTGCTGGTCGCTGCGTGCGCGAGCGCCCTAAACCTACATGTTTTTGGTATGCGGGAGGAAACCGGAGAAATCCCGGAGTAAACCCACGCAACACGGGGAGAACATGCAAACTCCACACAGCTCACTGTTGGTCGGGGGCTGGGATCGAACCCACGATCTCATGATCCCCGCGGTCCCCCGGCCGAGGGTAAAACTGTGCTGCCACAGTGCTAAACCACTGCGCCACCGTGCAGCCATATTTTTGCACATTTTGTAAATAAAAGCTTTCTTTTTTCTGCTTCTACATTGTTATCCTCACACCAAACATATGCATGAAATGTAAAGTTATTTAGGACAATGCAAATCACTATAACATTGTAGTGGTGGGAAGTAGAAGTACAAGTACTGAATAACTGCACTTAAGTTCATTTTTTCCAGGTATTGGCCAATATATCAGGTATTTGTGGACTTACTCATATTTTTGACCACTTTTTCACATTTTCTAAAGAACAAGCAGCAACAAACTTTAAATCTATGCACTTTTTCTGTGGAAAATGTTCCAAGTTGCCAGCTTCAAAAATGATAATTAGTTTATATTCTTTTGACAACGTACCACATGACATTCTATCAGCTCTGGACAAGATCATTTCTGGGGAAAGTACTTTTAACTTGTACACTTTACAGTCCGTCTCGTTACCCCTACATGAATAAAAACTTGAATCAGTACTTTAACCAGAACAGATGACATACAAGTACAGAAGGGTAATACCTTTCACAACTCTGTTGTTTGGAGGTACATAGAATATGTATTTATACAGTATCTTCATGTATATATGCAGTAAATCTATACATTTTTCCATGTAACCTTGTGACTGCATTATTTTAATTGCTTTTAATTCTAGATCAAGTTTGTTTACTTTAGACCAGTTGCTTTGACTTCAATTTTAATGAAAATTTTTGAAAAACTGGTCAGATTTGAGGTCCTAAAGCAGACTGAACATGCATTGGATCCTTTGCAGTTTGCATATAGGCCTCACAAAGGAGTGAGGACACCACTGTCACTCTGTTTAACATGCTTTTTAAACATCTGGATTTTAATGGGACACATGCCAGGCTTTTATTTGTGGACTTTTCTTCCGCCTTTAATACAATCCAACCTCATATCTTAGTTGAAAGGCTCCTGCAACAATTTGATTTGAGCAATAATCTGGTGGGTTGGATTCTAGATTTCTTAACCAACAGGACACAGAGAGTAAGGGTCAATGGTACATTGTCTGACCAAAAGTGCTCTTCTACTGGCTCTCCTCAGGGATGTGTGTTGTCACCACTACTCTTCATCCTGTACACAAACATGTGTCGGAGCAGACATGACAACAGACACAAAGTATGCTGATGATTCAGTTATTGTCAGTCTCCTCCAGGATGGTGAGAGTGGCCACGGCCCAGTAATTGATGATTTTGTTGACTGGTGTGAGGATTCCTACCTGCAGCTGAATATGACAAAAACTAAAGATATGATTATTGACTTTAGGAGGAAAACTCCCAGGCACAAAGTCACCATACTCAAAGGCCAGACCACTGAATGTGTACAATCCTACAAATATCTTGGGATGATTAGTGATAGTAATTTAAACTTTGAAGAGAACTGTGAAAGGGTGTGCAAAAAGGGTCAGCAACATTTGCATTGCTTAAGGAAACTTGCACGCTTCCAAATTGACCGAACCATAATGACAATGTTTAATCGGGCTTTTATTGAATCCGTTTTATCTTTTTCTTTAGTGTCATGGTTTGAGTCAGATAAAACTGAAACAGAGGAAATCCCTAGACCAGGTAGTTAGATGGTCCAGTCGTTTGCTTGGTGAGTCACAGCTGAGCCTGACATCCCTGTACACCAGACAGGTACAGAGAATTGCTATCTCCATTTTAAATGATGACTCCCAACCTTTGCACTGCCACTTTCAGCTTCTTCTCTCAAGACGGAGGTTTACTGTCCCAAAAAGTAAAACCCAGCGCTACAAAAACAGCTTTGTTCCTGCTGCTGTCAAAGAGTTGAACAAGTTGTAACAATATATTGCACATAATTTAGTTACCTATTTATTAATTTCATTTTATATTTACTTATTTTTGTAGGATTTTTATTTGGGTTCTAAATCTTTTATTGGGTTTTAGACCTTCTGAGTTTTTAACCTCTTTGACTAGTCTTTAACTTTTTAATATGACCCTTCTCTCTTATCTCTGGTTTTTCTCTCATCTCTTTGTCTTATATCCTGATTGATGGAGCCTTGAGTATTTTTATCATGTTTATAGTCAGCTTCATGTGTGCCTGTGTTTGTGTTTATGTTGAATGTAATTGTGGTTTGTAAATACAGATGTCACCAGACTGCAAAACAAATCTACCTACGGGTACAAATAAAGTAACCTGAACCTTTAGGGTTCAAAATGCTTCATAAGTGTTAAATATATCTTGTTATACCTAACTAAGTACTGTTTATCTGTTGAAATATACTGTATATATTTAACAGCTAATATAAACCCATAACAATATGGCCCCTGGCAATCATTTTTTTGACAGCTAATCACTTTTTGGCATGACATAACAGGCGACCTCCGTCTCATAATGCACCATAACACCACCCATTACAGAACTGACAAATATTACGTTTAAAAGTGTCAATGCTCGCGCCACAGACTTGATCTAACAATGGCTGATAACTGAAATATTGATTATTACCGTTCTCCTTAAACATAGCTGCAGTTCTCTGCCATTAAGAATAAAATTGTTTTTGGATGGTAATACAGGTTTGGAATAATAAAAGCAGCGCTCCCAAAGAGACAACAAACTCCTACATGTTGACAAGCTAGCGCTGCTACTTCTTCTTCTTCTCGGTTACTGGTGGAAAGCAAACAAGTGAGAGGTGCATACCGCCACCTTCCGTCTTCTCTGGTGTTCTGTGGGGGGTGGGCGCTTCACACTACGTAATGACGTAGCCCTGACGTAATCCCCGACTAGCTCTATATCGGTGGATAACCAACTGGTTCTTATGAGCCACTCCAGAAGAACTGGTTAAGCACTAGCACCAGCCCCAGAACCAAACTAGCACTGGAACCGGTTTGGTGGAAAGAGGCCCTCTGAGTGCTACCATGGCTCATTTTCCCTCTTATCAGCTGCCTTAACTTCCTGTGTTTGGTCCGAAAGGCTGAACCTTTCTGAAAATTGCTGTCACACAAAACAAATCAGACCAAGGTTCAGTTTGATCTGGACCAAGACCACCTCTTTTTACCAGACCAAATTTTGGTTCTTTGGTCCAGACCGTGGTTCAGGGGAGGTTTCACACCTAAAATTTTGGTTCCAGTCAAACTGAAAAGTCCAAAAGTCCAGACCAAATAAGTAAGGTGTGAAAGCCCCTTTAAATTTCAGATGAATTTTAGGTGAAGCTAAGACTAATTTTTTCCTACCTTACTTTTAGAGCCCAACCCCTTGGTGACAGAAATTATTTACAATAAAAATGTGTTCACAATAATCTACAGTTTTAAACTGTAACAGTGCATAATCATCCAAACACACAAAAATAAATGCATGCAACCATGCAGACTGACCGACTGTGTGTCTGGCATATATCTTTAAGAGTGTCCAGATGTTGGGTTGCCAGATCAGATGGTGTCCTTCCACATCGAGACTCTACCACAAAGACAGACACACACAGAGTTACCTACAGAAAGTATAATTTCACAAATGAATTCTTAAATTACTTATCTCTATGTAAGAAATACAAAATTAGGCTGTATTAATTTAAATTTGGCTACCTGAGGGAAAATGCATGAAAAGACTGGAACTATTGAAATTACACATGTATTCCTCGAGTTTGATAAATTACCATAACATGTATGCAATGTCTATGTCTCCTGAGGAGCGGCAATCATATTGTGGAGCTGTGAATGTACACACATGCAATGACAAGATTATGATATTTAGTAAATTAGTAACCTTTCAATTCTTTCTGTGTGCATTAAAAAATGACTGTGCATGCTTAACTATCACAGTGCATTCTTGTTAGTTTGAAGAGTAAAGCTACTATCAAAGTTTCACTAATACTGCAGCATTTTGATAAACAGAAAAAAAAAGTAAAAATAAAACAGCATTACATACAAGTGTAAAAGCTATACACAGGTTAGATTCATATTCTGGTTTGGCAATACTGAGAATAAGGTGTTTCATACACAGCAGCTACGTGAATATTCCCATTTACATGGTAATCAGCATATTCCAAATAAACCACGAATAGTGGTGTTGCCAGATTTTGCCCAACAAACAAGCAACTCTATCAGTGACAATAAGCCCAAAACCAGAACGTCAGTGACAGAGTAGCTCATTTCAGGCCGACCTTGAGCACAACCAAGATGAAAACCTACTTGAGGATCATTGTTAATGAGTGTTACTGAACACTGGGGCAATTGCCTGAGGAGTAGTGATTTTTTTTTAAAATCACGTAAGTGATCAGATCTCCTGACCTTTGACCTTTTGGTGATCATTGAGGCAATTGCCTAGGAGGCGCAGTGATTCCAGTGAAATGTGGACGGATGGACAGGCAGAGGAACATCGACAGGCAGATAAACATCGTATGAGCGCCTTTTGACACTAAAAAGCAGCCAAAAAAATCTGTATCTATGTATTGACAAAAAATGAGAGTGAATGAACACACATATAAGTAGATATTAATTGTAAACTAAAAACTAATTTAGATTTACATTTCATCCTAGCAACAAAGTCTGTAAAGGATGAAAACAGTGAAAATATGGACAGAATGAATAAACTATTAAAACATTATCAATTAAATAATCCAACAAACGCACAGCCTCACTTTGTTTTCCGCCTTTTAAATCAAAAATTAAATTGTTGCACTAACAGAATAACAACATCCAACAAAAATAAACAGCTGTTCTAGAACTGTGAAAAAATTATGTGAATAGTGAAATAACTATATCTCTTTAAATAAAATTAATAAGTACCTAATTAATGATGCATTCAATAGATGATATATTCAATTTATCTTTATTTTTAATAAAATGGCCCAATAAATAACATTTAATTAAATTAGGACTTTGCATTATATGAAATATTTAATGACCCATTTAATAAATTATTTATCGATGTATAGGTTTATTTTACTTTGACACTTCAGGTCCTTTATACTTTCAATAATCATTCAAAAAAAAGTTACACACAAATTTTGTAAGACTTCAGCTCCTAATTTCCATTCTTTTTAACATGACATTGACTAATTCAGTTATTAATCTTAGCTGAATTAGTATCATCTCATTCGATATAACACCTGAGTATTCATGTGCATGTAAATGTCTATAGGAAATGTGTGTTCTGAGTGTTACCCCATTGCTCTTGAAGTGCATTAAGGTTATCCAGTACTCTCTGGTGATAGAGTCTCTCTAGGTGGAGGCACCATAATGCACACTGGTCTGAACAGGACAGGTTAAGAAAAGCAAAAACACATAGCCCCAAAAATTTTTTTTTACAATGATCACATTTTAAGAATCTGTTTGTTTTGCAGGTGACAAGGGTGAAGGAAGACCGACAGACTGAATTAAGTGTAGAACGGAGGCAGAAAGAGGAGGGGACCAGGACGTGGAGCTGGGCCACAAGAGATAGAGGGTGAAGTGGCGCACCAGGATGAAGTCTCATGTTTATGGATATGAGCAGTGAAAACACAATCCCTCTTTGACGTGGCTCAATGCCTTCTCTTTCTCTCCAAGCCTCCATACATGCATGACATAGCTAAGCTAGCTTTTCCAACACCGTTTCATTTCTGCCCTCCCACTGTGTCCATTTTCTCTGAATAATCCAGCACTTCATTTATATGCTTTTTATCCTGTACTTGATTCAATTCTCTTCTATATTTTAAGTGCATTTCTATGAATATATCGATAAGCTATTTACAGGTACTGTGTATATCCAACATATATACGGTACAGACTCAACACAATGAGCTGTAATGTTAGTAAGTGAAAATACCAAGAAACATTCAAACAAAAAGTTCTGCTTTAAGAAAACTGTGTTCAACTAAAAGTCAACTACATATTACTCTAAATTTTTAGGAAATGCCAACTACATAAGGATACAAAAACAACTACATGTTTTAGAGAAGTAACCTGTTTTTGACTTTATTGTTGAGTCATTAATAATCTTTAAATGCTGCAATCTTTCATCATCTGACAAATTATTTTAGCAACACAGTGTTGTTGCTTTTTTCACGATAAGCAGAGCTGCATTTAAAGTAGAGAACCCAACTTCTCTTCTGCCTTCCTGCTTTGTCAGCCTTTGGGCATTCATTAAAAACTATCACAGATGCCAGTAATTTTTTCTCCTGGCTTCACCCTCAGTACTTGCTCCTGATCATGATGGTCTTATCTCTTCCATCTCTTTCTTGGTTACTTAACTCTTTCCGTTCAGCATTTTCTCTTTTTTAAACTATGTCTTGCATTTGTTAATTTATATAGGTAGACAGGCATTGATTAAATCCCTATAACTACTGCAACATAAAATAATGCAAAAAAAAAAAAGGGGGATGGACGAGTAAGGAAGAGATACTTATTGTGCAAATTAAACAAAAAGCTGACATACTGACAGTGTTACAAGGATACAATCTTCTTGAAGGACAAAGGCCTCAGCAATCTACAGGAAGAGAGATGACATTTCTTCAGTCAAGAGCATGAATATTCTTACCTCAGCAGTTGACAATAAAGCCATCAGGGAAACTCATTTGAAGTTTAAAGATAATGTTTGGGTTTTTTTTCTCAAAAATTATGAAATCTCTTAGCAGTTTAGCTACAAAAACAGAATTAGAAAACTTGGCCAAATTGAGCACTGAATGGCCACAAGAAACACAGCTTAAACTGACTTTTCAATTTTCTGCTGAAATATTTGTCTGACAACTTTTCATTCAGGAAAGAGAAAATGAGAGCGAAGAAAAACACAGAAAAATGAGAGGCTACGGTAGACACTCTACCTCTTTTCAACCAGTGTTGCTTTCATGTTGCTCAGCTGATCAGAGAACAAATGGGTGTGTGTGCAAGAGAGAGATGGGGAGAGAGAGGGAGGCAGGGAAAGGAGGGCAGAAAGGGCTCTCGCATTTCTAATGAAGTGAGGGGTGGTGACAACTAAATGACCTTTCTAGGTAACTCTGCTGACATTGTTTAGACATAGCAGATTTAATGGATTTTTAATCTGTAGTTAATTACCAGCTACACCAAAGTAATGAACTCAGACACCAACACTAGACTCAGACTCATTTTTTCATTGTCATCACTGAGAACTACATATCTTTTCCAATAAGCAAACAAACTTTTAAAACACACACAAAAAAAAACACCTGAATGCCATGTCACCTATGAAGTATTCAAGTCTGGTGCAGACAACCAAACCATTTTGTCCACTCCTCAATAACAGTTTTGTTGTTTGTTTTCCAACTATTAATATTAATGCTAAATGTGTTGCCTTCAAATACTGTGGTCATTTCCAACCATCTGTCATGTAAACCCTTCATCAATTATACGTGCTTTTAGTAATGTTTGACAGATTTATTCATGTATTTACTGGTGTGACAAGACATTGGACTCATTCATTCATTCATCTTCTTCCGCTTAACACATTTCGGGTCACGGAGGGGCTGGAGCCTATCCCAGCATCTTTGGGCGAGCGGCAGGGTACACCCTGGACAGATCACCAGTCCATCGCAGGGCCAACACAGAGAGACAGACAACCATTCACTCTCACAGTCATACCTAAGGACAATTTAGAATCCCCAGTTTGATGCCAATTAACCTAACTTGCATGTTTTTGGCATGTGGGAGGAAACCGGAGAAATCCCGGAGTAAGACCCACGCAGACACGGGGAGAACATGCAAGCTCCACACAGATCACTGTTGGTCGGGGGCTGGGATCAAACCCAGGATCCCCCAGCCAAGGGTGAGTTGCTGTGCTGCCGCAGTGCTAACCACTCCTCCACCGTGCCAGCTGACACGAGTCCTTTTCCAGTTTGCTGACATAATTTCATTTTTTTACGCAGCTACTGCTGGACATTTTTAATGACTGTCATTCATAAGCCCATCCAAATCAAATCCAAAACTGCTGAATATCAACTCTTTTCATCCATTTCAGTTTCGTTCCCTCAGTAATCGCTCTGTTCCATATACATCCAAAATTTTCAAATACTCCATGAAATGAATGAGTTCAAATGCAATTATGACTTTTAAAATTGTGTTTTTATGTCAATGTTGTTCTCTTAGCTGCACTCCTCTACATACACTATTCACAAAAAGTCAGGGACATTTGGCTTGCAGGTGAAATTTCAGGATGCACCTAAAATGCACTATAACCTTTACAGGTAAACTGAATTTGACCTTCTCTAACCTTTTGAATCCGTCATGATGCCGAGCACGGGGAAGGGGGGGGGGGCACTGTGCTCATGCTTTCTGTTTGTTCTGATTATTTTTCGGTATTTCCTCATCTTAGTTTTATGATTGACTTCGTTCTTGGTTTTGGATGTATTATGAGTTTGCCATCTGTTTCTGTCTATGGAAGTTTTTGTTCTTAGTTTTGTACTGTTATTTTGTTTTATATATTTTTGCATCCATCTAGTGTCTTATTATAAATGTTATCTGCCCTGTTTTGACATGAGTCTACTCTCACCTTTATTCTCAGTTCTCTTTTTGTAACATGGTATTTAGCAGTCTTTCTGTATTTGCACCTCTTGGTTTTTGTATTTATGTTGTTCTCATCTTAGGTCTCTTTTTGTATCATCCGGTCTGTTTCTCTTTTTGTATCATTTTATATTCATAGCTAGCTTCTTGTGCCATTTTCCTCTGTGCTCTTATTTTGACAGCATGACATGTTTACTTCCCCTTTAGTTCAAGTTTGCGGTCTATCTCAGCTGTCATTAGTTTGTCTAATTATCCTTGCTCCTGTACCTACAACTGTCATCATTTGTTATCAATTCCTCTTGTCCTATTTAAGGGCAGCTGTGCCTCTACTTGGCGCTGCATCCTTAACCTAACCCCAGGTGTTAATTCTACGTCTTCCTTTTTGTATCCAGCGTGTGTGCCACGCTTCTCCTTGGTAGTCCTGATGTGCATTCCTCATCTTCTCGGTGTTTCCATATGCCTTAGCTGTAGAACTATTTTGGACTATTCAACTTCCTGTATGTCATCTTGCCTCAAGTCTGTAAGTTTTGTGTTCTGGTGAGGTTTTGTGTTTTCTTTATTATTAAACATAACTCACAGACCAGCGTTTGGGTCTTCAGTCCGCCCCTGCTGGGCGCTTTATGACAGAATGCACATGTCCAGCTGTTCAATGTTTCAGTACTTTTTGCATAACTTGCTGTTCTCTAACGAGGTGCTTAACGGCAAAATTTACAACAGGTGTTTGATCCATGAACTGACCAATACATTTTCTGGTTCAATTAGAAATGGTACTTAAACAGTCCTCTTCATCATGCTGTTCACATTTTGACATCATGAGACCAAGATGACACCTAACAATTGATCAACAGTACCTCGCCATTGCGAGGCTTCAAACAGGATGTTCTCAGAGGTACATGGCCACTGAGCTTTCACAGTGTCACAGAGTGTCATCAGCAGGTTGCAACAGAGATACAGAGAGACTGGAAGAGTCACAGAAATACATATAAGTGGACATTCTGTGGCCACATCCCATCCTGATGACTACTTCATTGTGAACAGTGCCCTATGGAACCGGATGATGAATGCCACTCAATTCCAGGCACATTTAGAGTAGGTGAGAGGCACCCAAGTGTCACGTTAGACCATTCAAAACTGTTTACATCAGCGTGGTCTGTGTGCTAGATGACCTGCAAGGGTATCTGACCACATCACCAGGCACAGGTGTCATCATCTTGCATGGGTCAGGGAGCATTTACGCTGGACAAGGGACCAGGTGGCCTCAGTGCTGTTCTCTGATGACAGTCGATTCACACTGAGCAGAAATGATGGCCGCCAACAATGTTGGAGGCGTCAGGGACAGCGCTATGCATCAGTCACTGTTGTCAGCAGACAAGCCTTTGGTGGTGGTGTTGTTACAGTCTGGGCAGGTGTGTCTAGTCAATACAGAACTGCCCTGCACTTTGTGAACGGTACAGTGGCACGCCGATACGACCTGAATAACATCATTAATCCAGTCATTGTGCCCCTGCATGAACAACACAGACTTTATTTCATCTTCATGGATGACAATGCTCCAGCTCATCGAGACTGTATCATTAGGGAACGGCTGCTGGAGGCTGTGGTACCTCAGATGGAGTGGCCTGCACTTTCTCCAGACCTGAATCCATTAGAAAACCTATGGGAGTCACCATGCAGAGGCTCATAACCCTGCACCCCACAACCTCAATGACCTGAGGGCTACCCTTCAAGAAGAGTGGAATGCCATGTCTCAGCAGACAATAATCGACTTGTGAACAGCATGAGACGTCGTTGTCAAGCTGTAATTGATGCTCAAGGGCACATGACAAGTTATTGAGACACTGACATTTTTTGTTGTGGTATACCCACCACTGTTGTTGGCGTTTGTTTCAATAAATTGTTGAGATGAGGAAAATCTCCATGAAAAACGTTACATCAAGGACCCAGTCTACATGGGTCCACCCTCCAGTGGGCTCATCACCTGCAGGAGGGATCATGGTACTATGTGAACCAGGCAGAAGTCTGGGCTACTCTGCCTGGTCTGAGGCCCCCACAGATAAGTGGTAGAAGATGGATGGATGGATGAAATCACCACTGCATGCTTCTACTTAAATGCCCTACTTTCATTTTATAATATCACTGCAGTGTGAACTTTTTACATTTTCCATAAATTTCATCTGAAAGCCAAATACCTCTAACTTTTGTGACCACTGTATATTACCGTCAAATGTCTGCTATTGGCCTGACAAAGACAGATGGGAATAAACGGATACCTGACGATTTCAACATCTTATCTTCTCCAGAAGATTAGGTCTAGAAAGATTCAGAACTGCAGTGCCTCTGTGAAAATTAGTATATACACCCGCTTGCCTGAAAGGGATAATAGGTCAGGTCTGCCTGGTGGAGGGATTTAAAAATATTCACACGCCTTAGAGGAGACATGCTCAGTCATGCAGATGTGTGCTTGAGACAAATGAGTATGTGTACCGAGTTTTTTATATAGCATGTGCACAGCTTTTCTGTATATTCATTCTTTATATTCATGTGCATGCCTGAATCTGTTTTGTGGGACCAGATGTGGAGAACACCCTTGCCTTAGGGTCCACAGTGCCACTTAAATTATGCTTGGGTTGAGGAGATCCAGTGATTTAGTAACTCGTGTGAGGGCAAAGTTTAAAAGGAACAAGATGCCAGAAAGACAGAAACCATTAGACTGCCGGTTCAAATAAAGTGACAGAATTTGATGTTTTACATGGCTGTGGTATTTGACATATAACAGGTATAAGACAGGTTACCTGGTGAAGGTGCTGTGGAAGGTTGGTGTCATCTCCTCTTTGCGCCAACTGCTTAAGAGACTCCAGAAGAGCAGGGTTTGGATTAGACAATGAGAAACAAGTGATCCCCAGAGCTGAGGATATAGGTCCTTTGGTGGAGATGGATTCTGTTACGGTAGTAGGTGGTTCTGTGGTGAGGATATGGGGTTCTTGTGTTGCTTCCACAGGAGTAGAAGAAACTGAAGAGTTGAGCCTTGTTAAGGCAGTTAATGTCTTTGTAGCTGAGGTAATAGCTCCTGCACATGAACTGGCATATGTGGGCCCACAGCTGGAGAAAGGCTCTGTGAATGAGGTAAGTTGTTCTGTGGAGAAGTTTGTATTTTTTGCAATATCAGCAGTTGTAGTGATACACGTAGAACCAGAGCCCAAGCTTGCAGTCTGTAAACTAGAATCCATAGGTCCTGTGGTGACAGTAGGTCCACATGTAATGGTAGTGGATCCTGTGGTGGAAATAACTAATTCAGCATTTGAGCTACGAAAGTCAATCACAGCATCAGACTGCCTCAGTTCTTCTGAACATACAGTTTCAGGACTGACCACTGGAATGACTGGAGATGTAGGTTCTGGACTGGTTCCGGGGCTGAAAGCATATGGAGTATCCAACAGACTGCCTACAGATGCAACAAAATACAGAAATAAAGATGAGTGGAAACTGGACAAGGATTGAGAACCACTCCTTAAAACAGTGCTCTTGTTGAAAGATAACATAACCCCTTCCTAACCTAAGCTACAGTGGGGGAAATAAGTATTTGATCCCCTGCTGTATTTGTAAGTTTACTCCCTTACAAAGAAATGAACAGTCCGTATTTTTTATGGTAGGTTTATTTTAACAGACAGAGATAGAAGATCAACAAAAAATCTAGAAAAAACATCACATAAGGGTTATAAATTAATTTGCATTTGATCAAGGGAAATACTGTAAGTATTTGACCCCCCTACCAGCCAGTAAGAATTCTGACCCGCAGACTGGTTATGTAACCATGAGGCACATGAATTAGTCCTGTCCCTTTAGGAAGTACTCCTAATCTCAACCCATTACGTGTATAAAACATTCCTGTCACAGAATCAATCTGTTCAATTCAAACCTCTCCACGACCATGAACAAGACCAAAGAGCTGTCAAAGGACATCAGAAACAAGACTGTAGACCAGGACAAGGCTGGAATGGGCTACAAGACCATCAGCAAGAAGCTTAGTAAGAAAGAGGCCACTGTTGGTGCAATAATTCAAAAGTGGAAGATAAGATGACAGTCAATCGCCCTCACTCTGGAGCTCCATGCAAGATTTCACCTTGTGAGGAAAGGATGATTCTGAGAAAGGTGAGGGATCAGTCCAGAATTATGCGGAAGGATCTTGTTAATGATATCAAGGAAGTTGCGACCACAATCACCAAGAAAACCATTGGTGACACACTTCGCCATAATGGATTGAGATCCTGCAGTGCTCGCAAGGTCCCCCTGCTCAAGAAGGCACATCTGAAGTTTGCCAGTGAACACCTGAATGATTCAGAGAAGGCTTGGGAGAATGTAGTGTGGTCAGATGAGACCAAAATTGAGCTCTTTGGCATCATCTCGACTCGCCGTGTTTGGAGGCAGAGAACACCATCCCCACTGTCAAACATGGAGGTGGAAACATTCTCCTTTGACTGTTTCTATGCTAAGGGTACGGGAAGACTTCACCACATTGAGGGGCCAATGAACGGAGCCATGTGCTGTAGAATCTTGGATGAGAACCTCCTGGCCTCGGCCAGAACACTGATGATGGGTTGTGGATGGGTCTTCCAGTATGACAATGACTCAAAACACACGACCAAGGCAACAAAGGAGTGGCTCAAGAAGAAGCACATTAAGGTCCTGGAGTGGCCTAGCCATTCTCCAGACCTAAATTCCATAGAAAATTTGTGAGGGAGCTAAAACTTTGAGTTGCTAAATGACAGCCTCAAAACCTTCAGGATTTGGGGAATATCTATAAAGAGGAGTGGACCAAAATCCCTCCTGAGATGTGAACAGACCTGGTGACCGAATACAAGAAACGTCTGACCTCTATGCTTGCCAACAAGGCTTTCTCCACCAAGTACTAAGTCAGATTTTGCTTGGGGATCAAATACTTATTTTCCTCGATCAAATACAAATTAATTTATAACCCTTATTTGCCAAGAACTTAACACGCATCAGTCGCCAACTTACCTCCAACATCTCCAGTGCTCATTCCAGTGACTACCACCACATCCCTGAGGAGATCACCAGACCTCCAGGCGCTCCATGGTTCGTTATGCTCCGCAAGCGGCACAGACGACGGGAGAGGAAGCAGAAATGAGGCTGCAGGGCTGGCCTTCATGCCCAGCTGTGCAAACTATGCTCCAAACCACCGTTACCTTCAATTTTTCTCACCAACGCCAGATCCCTCGCCAACAAAATGAATGAGCTGAGCTCGGCGATCACCTATAATCTCTACATCCAGGACTGTTGTATCCTGATTGTGACCAAGTCATGGATGATCGAATGTATTCCAGCCACCGCTGCGGAACTACGTGGCCGAACTACACACCGTTTTGACCGCAACGCTGATTCTGGTAAGGGAAAGGGGGGGGCTCTGTGTTTATGTGCTTCAGACTTGGTGTAATAACAGCAGAATAATCCATAGCCAATGTTCACCGGACTTAGAGGCCATGTCCTTCCTGTGTAGGCCTTTTTATCTCCCCTGCGAGCTAACGGCAGTAATTTTAACAGCCGTCTATATTCCTCCAGACGCTAACGTTAGCTTAGCACTCAATCACCTCCAGCACATTGTTAGCAGGCAGCAAAGAGATCACCCCAACGCAGTCCACATTATTGCAGGGGATTTTAACAAAGCATGCTTAAAGACTGTACTCCCCAAATTCTACCAACATTTTAAGTGTCCCACAAGAGGGGAAAGACCACTGGATCATGTTTACAACAACATTAAGCAGGTCTACAGAGCCATGCCCCTCCCCCACCTTGGACAATCAGACCATCTCTCTCTGCTTTTGATACCTGCCTACTCCCCCCTTAGGAAGAATCCCCCCCCCAACCAAACAATTAAAACCTGGCCTGAAAACACTCTTCTCCAGCTACAAGACTGCTTTGCCAGCACTGATTGGAGCATCTTTGAACAGCAGCACCTGGACCCCTACACAGAGTCTTTCCTTTTCTACATCAAATGCTGTGTAGAAAATGTGACAATCACAAAACACATCCGGGTATTTCCAAACCGCAAACTCTGGGTGACCAATGAAGTCCAGCCTCTGATCAGAGCCCGCAGCTCTGCCTTCAGAGGGACAGCACTCTGTACAGCACTGCTAGAGCTAACCTGAGGAGAGGCATAAAACTTGCTAAAAACGCCTATAGGAGGAAGGTGGAGGGTCTCCTCACAGACAACAACCCCCGACAGATGTGGAGAGGCATCCAGGCCCTCACCAACTACAGGGGCCAGGGCCCCCCCCAACATCAGACAGCACCCTCACTCTGGCAGAGTAGCTTAACAGCTTCTTTGCCTGGTTTGAGCACACACACACCCCCAAACTTGTCCCCCCTCTCCCCCTCCTCCCCCTCTCTCTACAGCTGCACGAGGTGAGGAGGCAACTGAGAGCAGTGAACCCCCGCAGAGCCACTGGTCCAGACAGCATCCCAGGTGTGGTGGTCAAAGCATTTGCAGACCAGCTGGCAGGGATCCTCACCAAGTTGTTCAACCTCTCCCTGACACACCACCGTCCCCTCCTGCCTCAAGGCCTCCACCATCATCCCCATCCCCAAAAGATCCGCAATTAACAGCCTGAGTGACTGCAGACCCATAAACACTCACATCTGTAGTCATGAAGTGTTTTGAGCGACTGGTGTCCCAGCACATCAGGAAGCATCTCCCCCCCTCCCTTCAACTCCCATCAGTTCGCCTACAGGGAGAATCGGTCTACGGAAGACGTCATCGCCACCACTCTCCACAGAGTGCTGAGCCACCTGGAGAACCCAAGGAGCTACGTGAGGATGCTCTTTGTGGACTACAGCTCAGCTTTCAACACCATCATCCCAGACATCCTGATCAACAAACTGCACCTCCTCCAAACCGCCCCCCCCCCACCTGCTCCTGGATAAAGAACTCTCTCACCAACTGCCCACAAACAGTCAGACTTGGCCCCCACCACTCCTCCACACTGTCCCTCATCACTGGCTCCCCCCAAGGGTGTGTGCTAAGCCCTCTACTGTACTCCCTGCACACCTTTGACTGTATTCCAACCCACCCAACCACCGCCATCGCAAAATACGCAGATGACACCACCTTGGTTGGGCTCATCACTGACAACGATGAGAAGGCATACAGGGTGGAGGTAGAGAATCTGCTGCTGTGGTACCAAGCAAACAACCTGAAACTGAATGTCCAAAAAAAGCAAAGAACTCATACTGGACTTCAGGAAGGACAGACAGGACACCTCCCCCCCAGTAAATGGTAACCACGTGCAAAATGTCCCCGCCTTCAGGTTCCTGGGCACCCACATCTCGTCTGACCTCTCCTGGACTGTCAACAGCAAGGCCCTGGTGAAGAAAGCCCAGCAGCGGCTGCACTTCCTCCATGTCCTGAGGAAGCACAACCTGGACCAGAAGCTGCTGCTGGCCTTCTATCGCTGCTCAGTGGAGAGCGTACTCACCTACTGTCTGGGTGTGTGGTACGCCGGCTCCTCAGCCAAGAACAGAAAGGCTGTGCACAGGGTCATCAACACCACCCAAAAAATTATCGGCAGCCCTTTGCCCTCCCTAGAAGACATCTCCAGATCCTCCTGTCTCAGAAGGATCAAGGCCATCACAGAAGACCCTTCACATCCTGCCTGCCACCTGTTTGACCTGCTTCCCTCTGGATGACGGTTCAGATCGATCAGGTCCCACACCTCCAGACTGACAAACAGTTTCTTCCCGAGCCATCCGAACTGCAAACAGTGAGAGCACCCCCCCACCCCCGAATGCTCACATACACGGAACTCAGGACCCTTTAATTATCACTATAACTCACCTGTCTTTGCACTCCTCACTTTCATGTATATTGACCCATCCGTGAAATTACTGCTGTACATATTTTCCATAATCCTTGGGCCATTTTACTCAATTATGTGTTCTGCACTCCGCACTCATATACAAAGTTCTACCCGTGAAACCACTACTATACCTGTGTATATACCTATGGGCTAGTTTTACTTTTATCTTTATTTTACTTCAGTCATATGTTTAATTGTGTGTTCTGTAACTGTTTTATTCAATTTCTTCTCCATTACTTTATTGCGCAGTAGCCTGGTGGAGCACCCACAATTTCATTGTGCTGTACAACTGTACAATGACAATAAAGCCTATTCTGTTTTATCCTTATTTAATATTTTTTCTGGATTTTTTTGTTGATCTTTTGTCTCTCTCTTAAAATAAACCTACCATAAAAATATGGACTGTTCATTTCTTTGTAAGGGGGTAAACTTACAAATTCAGCAGGGGATCAAATACTTATTTCCCCAACTGTATCTCTAACAGTAAACCAAGTCTTCACTGTGAAAGGTCATTATTTACGCATGTGGACTAAACAGAAATACGGGAATGGTGCAAAGGCAACAGTTTCACAGCTCCAACATAGCTTACAGCACAGTAGCTGTGCGTGTAATCTTGTGAGCTCTAAACTGGTTTTATTTTGTTTTGGCACTGGCACAGTCTTACAGATTACCATGTCTGCATAGGGCAACTCTGACTCCGCTTGTCGTTTTTTTTTTTTTTTTAATAACCAACAATATTTAGGACTTATCAGCTAACTACCTTTATCATTTCTAGACTCTCTTTTTCTCCAAAATACTAACCTGCTCAACTACTGGATGTCTTCTCCCTTTACCTTTACACACAGATACCACTTTTCTGGTTTGTTCTCAGTATCTTTGCTTGATTTTGTCTTTAAGTTATGTAATCATGATGACATCATCACCATGAGTCAGACTGACCTCAATCCAATATGCTGGCCACTTAAAAAAAATAAATAAATAAAGGTATTAGAACACTGAGTAAGCTTGAAAATGACCAGGCCACAGACCTGAGACTGACTCTTATTAAACAGAATAACAGAGTAAAGTTTTTATTTTCTTATTATTTGGAACAGTGTTTCTCATTATTTTGCACTTTAGAAAACAGTGTTAACTTTAGATAAATCTAGACATGTAGATATATTTTTGAATGTAAATTCTAAAAAAATAATAACATTATTAAATGTATTTGGTTAATCTATATTGACCTTACAATCTGATGTGAAAACTTGATTGTATGTAGCATTCTTGTACTGTAAACAGTCAATGAACAGTGAATAAAAGTGGTGGATTGTGTTTTTAAAAGTAGAAGGGGAGCAAAACAAACAAACCAAAACAAAGCCAAGAGTTGAGTTCCATGTAGCCAGATATAGGACTCCTAATAGGTGGAACTGTTTTTCTATGTTGCCTGGGTGTGTGAGGAACTGACAAAAAACATGATGGCTTCAACACGATGCAGCAGAGGAGCACTTTGCTGGTGTGTTATACTACCCCCTAATGGTGTAGACATAGATTATTTATAACAAAACAACTTTATTACTCATCTATGTGAGGGACCATAACACATGTTTAAAACAAAAACATATGCAAGCCTGTGTCCCATACCCGTTTCTGAATAAGAGGAATCTGTCATCGGAGTGTCTGGAGACTGGCAACGAATCTGGCAGCTTGACCCCTCTGATTCATCCTCTTCTTCCTTCATCACTTCATCGACAGCTTCCTCTTCTACACCACTTCTCGTGAATGCTTCTTTTTGCTCTTCCACAACCTCTTTCTTCCCATTATTATTAAAAGACATGTTCTGGATGGTGATATCAATATGTGCACCCTCATTTTGAGGAAGCGGAAGAGTGTAAGTCTGTGTGAGGGTTTTTGTTTCATTGAGGTTTTGAGTGTGGACAGTCAGAGCTTCAGGGTTGGGTAGATTATCACACAGATTCACCTGGTCCACCTGAGCATGTGACATGACTCCGTCCTCCATCTCACACTGACCTGAGAAGGAAAGAGAAAATACAAGTTTTTAAATAGGATTTTACTCTATTGAGAGATCATGATTTCAGGTGCAACTCAATGACAACTGCAAAAAAGGTGGCAGGAAAGTAGATTTCCATCTTTAACTGCCAATACTTTTACTATGCATCACAATCAATTTATATTTCGGCTTTTGCGGTAGCTATAATTTTTGAACATGTTAGTACTCATCCATCCAGGTGGATGCCCTCAATTTCCCCTCTGGGGCTCAATACAGTATACAAAATCAAATCAAATCAAAAAACACTATGCTTTAGAGAGACTTACCATCATGATCCATTGAGCTCCACTCCAACAATGTTTGACCTTCCAGTGAGAGGGTCAGCGGTGCCTTTTAAAAAAATCCTTACTAAAATCTGGAGAGAAAAAAAACAAAACAAAAAAAACACAGGCAGACATGAATGACAGAGGTTTGGAAAATGCTGACATGAGCAAAGTCCATTCAAAGAAGGAAAAAAAGGGAGCAAGCACAAAACAAGTTTTGTGTCATTCCCAACATGTCAAACCCTACGGCTTGAACAAGTTAAAAAGGAAAGTGCAGTCAGCAGTGCTAACCACACCTTATTTTGCTAAATAAAACTTGTGCACAAACAAACTGCATTATGTACATAGTTCCTTGATAGGAGGATTTGTGAACATTTTTTTATAGAAAAAGCAAGTACTCTGCTACAAAACATAGAACACATGAATTATAATGTGTCAAAAGTTTTGTTTAATCAACAGATAGTGCATAGATATAAATATGCACCGTCTCACTTGCTGCCAACAGCCAATCAATTTAATGACTTAACTAATCTGAAAGCTGTCTGTTATGTTGACAGATTACACTGAGGGTGATCTAATTAAAATTACAGGTAATAGGGTCATAGATTATGAGAAAATTTTTTACAACCTTGTGTCAAAATTACAGACCACAAGAAGTCTAGCGCAGCTTCGGCTCAGGAGAATTTAGTTCAGTGAAATCTAAAGAGTATACAGTCTAAACAGGGATAAACATAAAGGTTTAAATTTCAGTATTTGATAATCAAAATGTAAATATAAACAGCACTAAAAAGAACTAAAACATGAAACTTTTTCTCCTCTCAGCTGCTCCCTTTAGGGGTTGCCACAGCAGCTCATCTACCTCCATCTCACCATATGCCTTGCATATGCTTCTCTCATACCAACCCTCTTCACGTCCTCCTTCACTACATCCATGAATTTTCTCTGTGGTCTTCCTCTTTTCCTCCTGCCTGGCAGCTCCACCTTCAACACAGTTTGTCCAGTATATCCATTATCCCTCCTCTTCACATGTCCGAACCATCTCAGCCTTTCCTCTCTTACTTTGTCTCCGAACAGCTCAACCTGAGCTGTTCCTCTAATATACTAATTTCTAATCCTGTCCCTCCAAGTCATTCACAATGAAATCTTAAACTCCGCCACCTCCAACTCTGCCTCCCATCTTTTTGTCAGCCCCACCATCTCCAAACCATACATCACAGCAGGTCTCATTACCATCTTGTAAATCTTCCCTTTCACTCTAGCTGCTATCTGTCACAGCTCAACCCTGACACTGGTCTCCACCCATTCCACCCTGCCTGCACTCTCTTCTTCACCTCTCTTGTGAATTTTCTATTGCTTTGGATGGTTGGCCCCAGGTATTTAAACTCATCTACCTTGACTACCTCTACTCCTTGCATCTTCACCATTACACCTGCCTCCCTCTCATTTACACTCATGTATTCTGTCTTGCTTCTACTGACGGAGCATGCCTCCACCTCTCCAGGTTCTCTTCCACCTGCTCCTTACTCTCACTAGAGATCACAATGTCGTCTGCAAACATCATGGTCCACAGAGACTCCTACCTGACCTCATCTGTCAGCCTGTCTATCACCACGGAAAACAAGAAGGGGCTCAGAGCTGATCCCTGATGTAATCCTACCCGCACCTTGAATCCATCCGTCACTCCTACAGCACACCTCAATACGTCGCGTTGTCCTCATACATGTCCTACACCACCTTCACATACTTCTGACACTCCTAATACAGTGCCACACTTCCTCTCTTGGCGCCCTATCATATGCTTTCTCTAGATCCACAAAGACACACTGCAACTCCTTCTGACCTCTACACTTCTCCATCAACACTCTTAGAGCAAACACTGCACCTGTAGCAGTGACGTGCAGTGAGTTTCATTTCCGGTGAGGCTGTGATGCTTTCAGGGTCTGATTTACAAATCAGATTTTATAATACTTAACAAAACAAGCATAAGGTATTTTATTAACCTGTTGAACTCTGTTCAACTTCCCTAAAAACGCCTAAAAATAACATGCCCAAAGTAAATCAAAAGCTGTTCTTCAACCCTTTGCAGCATCTTCATGGGGTTGGTCTCATTTAAAAGAAAACACTGAATTTTTTGGCAAAACAGTCATAATCTCTCTAAGTGCTCCTCCCACTGAGTAACAAGAAAGTTCGCCTGGGTATTTTTTTTAGATACAAATGCTTGCAAATAACATACAGCTGTCAGATACTGGCTGGAAAACACAACAGAAATGTAGAACCAAGTGTTTTAAAGCTCAGGTCAAAATTTTGTAAAAATACCACAAAAAATGAATATATTACACAGTTTTTTTCTTACGTTGTAAAAAGGCTGTGTCTGTACTGGAAGACCGGAAATACAGCTTTTTTTTTTCAGTGCGCACTGAGACGCACTAAGATGCAGAGACGTGACCGCCCGCGGAATTCACAGAGCTCAAGGGGTTAAATTACCTCTTAATAAAATACACAGAAAAGGCGGTAATAAAAGTCCATGTTTTCATTTTATGACTCTCCTTGAGTATAGACAATGTGCAAACACCCTTAGTTACAAAAGTATAATGTATTAAGTTATTTTACAAACAGGTTTTTTGGGCACAAAATTTATTATACTTTTGTTTTTGGCCAAGGAATAATTGTTTATCATGGATCAGAACTGCATCTCTGTGTGTGTTGCAGCTCCACAATTTATACTCATTACAAATTCATTCATTCATCTTCTTCAGCTTAATCCTTTTCGGGTCGCGGGAGGGCTGGAGCCTATTCCCAGCATCTTTGGGCAAGAGGCAGGGTACACCCTGGACAGATCGCCAGTCCATCGCAGGGCCAACACAGAGAGACAGACAACCATTCACTCTCACAGTCATACCTAAGGACAATTCAGAATCCCCAGTTTTGATGCCAATTAACCTAACTTGCATGTTTTTGGCATGTGGGAGGAAACCGGAGAAATCCCGGAGTAAACCCACGCAGACACAGGGAGAACATGCAAACTCCACACAGACCACTGTTGGTCGGGGGCTGGGATCAAACCCAGGATCCCCAGGCCAAGGGTGAGTTGCTGTGCTGCCACAGTGCTAACTACTCTGCCACTGCGCCGCCCTCATTACAAATTATTAGTAGTATTTACAACTACTATGCATGCATGGTCTTACCTTTACTTTTAAATGAAGTAAATTATCCTATTCTTCTGGACAAAAATCACTGTGACTGTTATTAAAAAAAAAAGTCCTTATCTTCTTTTATTTAAAAAAAAACAAAAAAAAAAAAACTGCTTATGGTGCTTAAGCACACCCCCTCCTGTTGGAGCAACAGTATTGTGTGGCCACTGACTGATTTTCAGCCTCACTTCCCTCCCTGGACCAAACATCACTGATCTGTAGTACTCTTTCTTGGCATGAAACCATACTGCTGCTCACTGACTCATCTCTCCTCTTAACCTGGCTTCAACAACTCTTTCCCATATCTTCATAGTGTGACTGGTCAACTTTATGCCTCTGTAGTTACTACAGCTCTGAACATCACCCTTGTTCTTGAAAATTGGTACCAAAACACTTCTTCTCCACTCCTCAGGCATCCTCTCACTCTCCAAGATTGCGTTAAACAATCCGGTTGAAAAGTCCACTGCCATCTCTCCTAAACATCTCCATACCTCCACAGGTATGTCATCTGGACCAACCACCTTTCCATTCTTCATCCTCTTCAAAGCTGCCCTCACTTCTGCCTTGCTAATCCTCGGTACTTTCGTGTTCACCATCTGTCCTTCATCAAGCAACATACAAAATAATTTATCTAAATAGAGCTTACAATAAATTATTAAATAGCCAAAAAGCCTGTAAGAAAGCACATTGTTAAAAAAACATGCAGCCCTAATTCCTCACTGTAATAAATATCATCACGTCAAACAGTACTTACTATAAATATTTTCACTAATTTTACTGACATTTGGAATCACTGTGATGACGAAATCCCAAATCCCTATAAACTCACAAATCCATTCTAAGAAAACCCCATCGCAGAGGAATAAAGCTGTCTTTTTTTTTTTTTTTTTTGCATTGCTAAGCTAATTGTCCCTTCTACAGTATAAACCAGTATTTGTCCTGGCACAGTCCATTTATAGAGGAATAAAAGAAAGACAGGACAAATATACTGAGAGAAACTTTTGATTTTCTTTGTTAAAATTATTACAGAACTCCGTGACATGTATCCAAACACATAGTGTTGCTATAGTCATGCTGTAGTCATGTCATCAGCCAGGAAGCTGCACCGCCTCCTGCCGGAAGACACTACAATGCACAGTGAAAGCAGCCAGCAAAATCATTGGCAACCCTCTGAGTTCATGGGAGTTCAGAAGCGCTGCGCCCACATAACCGCTTCAGTCGCCAGGCAGAGTGTCTCACTCGGGTCACTGTCCGAGAAAAACATGAGCATATTAAAGTACTTGAAATGTGGAAATAAATCAGAAGAGGTATGTAAGCACTGGAGGCATTTATCATGGTTTCAACCCGCTGGTAACGGGAGCAACAAAGGAAGAGTTGCTTAGCTAACAGGTGTGGTTAAGAGGTCAAGCTGGTTCATTTTGTCTTTTTAAATATTAGTTTTGTTTTTCTTATTTCACACAAGAATGAAAAGGAGCCATTTTTACCTTTACCTTAGCTAATATTAATTATCTAATTTATGTTCACTATTATGTAACTGGACAGTTAAGATGACCAAAATTCACAAAGTCAATGACTTGAATCCGTTGGCAGCCTTCAGACAAACTAAACATGCCATCATTTGGATTTCAAAATAAGGGAGGTTTTTCCTGCTGTCTGGGTAGTGAGGAGATTTCTTAAAAAAATATATATATATATAACAGAAATAACTGCATCTTTGGTCATTTACGTTAATTTATTCATTAAATACAATTGTATTTAAGCAACTTCCGCAGCTCGGACACAGTCCAAGGATGGATAATTTTTTTCATGCGTAAGGAGTTGTTCTGAACTCCTTATACAAAGATATAGAGTGATGATAATCAAGTCAATGGCAGTAATGCACCTGTAAGCTGGTTGCCAACCATGTATCAAATCTAAAAGAAGATTTTTATTTTATTTTTTTTTTTAATAAATCAGAGTTAAATTATTGTTCTGTTCTGGCTCTGCAAAATTATGGTAAAAAATGTAAATTGTTATAAGGAAAAAGTAAAAAAAAAATAACACAGTGTGTTTCAAATTTATTAAAAAAAAACAGTAATTTTATTTTAAAAAATAGACAAAAATTAGACAAAATAATCCACAAACTTATAATAAAGTCTCAAATGTACAAGAAAAGTCAATTTTACAAAAGGAAACTGTAAATTTGAGGAAAATGGTTTCAAATTTAGATAAATTTACAGAGAAAAGTAGAAAACTATAAGAAAATTGTTATAAATTTTGGAGAAAAACCTCAAACCTTCAAGACTGAAGTCACTACTCAAGTTTTTAAGTGAGTGCTCTTTGTATCCTTAACTCAACTAGAAATTTTTGGTTGTCTACTTTTAATTATTAATTTCAAAGCACTGCTTTTACATGAGTAGAATTTCTGGTTACTATACCCACCTCTGATCATATAATTTAAGTATGCAGGAGTTAATTACTATTATGAGTGGGGGGGGGTTTCTCCCTTCCCTACTCTCTAAGGAAAAACAAGAAACGCTAGAATAAAAATACAAAAAATACAGATATTTCATTTATGTAAACCATGACAAAAAATCCTGCAGAACAAAACATGACACTTGATATTTTCTAACCTGTTTGTATACCACCATAGACGGAGCTCAGAGAGGGCAAGATGAGACAGAAGAGAGGAGCCAAGGAGAGGAAAGTGTTCAGGCAGAGGGTCCAGGAGAGGAGGATGACACCAGTAAAAAGTCCAAACAGGACATCTGGGTGGGACCCCAACTGGCCCAATATTCCAACATTCAAGCCTCAGTTGTACAGTACTTCAAATGGTAAGTTCCATATGCAAAGTTACTGTGCAAAATTTAAAAAAAGAAATAAATAGTATAAAATTAACATTCTGGTTACAATAGTGTAATGTGTTTTCTGTCCCCCCGGAAAAATATAGTGGCACCTCACCAAGGTCTTTAAGCAAGAGGAAATACTGTAAATAGCTTTGTTCATCAGGCCATCAGGACTGTCAACTCTGTACACCCCTTCCCGGACTGTAATGCACTCACCCGCACAATAACTACCTCAGCTGTTGGCACAGAAAGACTGGTACACCAACAGTAATACATTTGCTGCTGTATGTCTCTGCACTTCACTGCAACCATTTGCACAAATGCCATACCTGCTGCTGTCTGTCATTGCAATACTGATCATGTGCAGTCCTATCTGTCACTGTCTGCACCTACACTACCGCATTGACCTTGCAACTACGGGTATTACCAGCTCTGCTTTTCTGTCTATAGGATTGCTGGGTTTCCTCCTCGTTTATCTTTATTTGCATTATGGGAGGTCTGGGTCTATCTTTTTGCTGCCATTTGCACTATGGGTAGCATTACTGTACACAGACTGCCGTTGTTGTTTTTCCAACCTTATTCCTTTTTTCTTTTTTTATATTGTGCACACCCCTGGAGAGAAATGCCATTTCAATTCTCCTGTATGTCCTGTACGTATAGCAGTACTGACAAATAAAATCTTTGAATCTTGAATCCTAAGTGTACTAAAATATCATCTTGAGGGGTGAGGTCAGTTAGTGTTGAGACCTGCAAAGGTCTCAGAAGCATTAGCTGCCTTGTTTTATAATCCATGAACTTTGAACATTTAACAAGAAGCAACACCCTCTGTATGGGAGGCAGTCTTATTTTATTCACATTTGCCTGTGGGATTCCACAAGATCTATGCAGGTATTTTTGGCATGTGTCTATGATACTACAATCATAGACAGAGATTATTACAGAGTTCAACATAAGAAATTCAAAAAAAAAAAAAATGAAAACATTTAATGTTTCCCCAGTGGTAAAATAGCAGTTTCCCTTTAGCAAAATAATCCCTGCACCTGACAGGTGTTAAACATCAGGGTACTGAATAAACAGCATGACTGGTCGTTGCACAGGTTCTCACTGAATCAACTGTCCATACAGCTGTCTATCCCTTCCACTATTTGTTTGTGAACTACTTCATAGGGGGCCATAAATAAAAGACGAACTGAGAAGGAAATTCAGCCAAAAGAATGAACACAAAGGGGAAAAGAGAAATAGACCCAGTGGGAAGCTACCACGCTACCTAACAAATAGGCACACTCTTGAGGACAGAATTATAGGCCCCCTATGAAAATTTCAAAAAAAAAATTTAGTATTTCAAGTGATTTTAAACAGCACAAAAAAAAAATTAACAGGTTTTACCAACATTATAATTTTATTTAGAAAGCATAAATTATTTTATTTTGCACACAGAAACAACACTATTTCACAAAAACTACCACGGTCAAAATTATGGCTCCCCTGATGCCAATAGTCAATTGTGTATCTCTTTTGCTCGATACCAGCCTGCAGTAGTTTGCTGTAGTTTTTAACAAGTCTCACGCATGTCTCCTGAGCCATCCCAGCCCATTCTTCTCTGGTGAATCTCTCAAGCTACTCCAGTGGGGGGTATTCCTCTAGTCCCATGGCATGGACCCTGGTCTTCAGTTCACCCCCCGGATTTTTAATGGGATTCAAATCAGGGCTTTGTTCAGACCAGTCAATGTTCACTTTGGTCTTCTGGAGGTACCAGGAGCAACACTGGGTCACTGTCATGTTGGAAGACAAAGCAATGACCCAGACCCAGTTTTGTTGCTGACTGCTTGATGTTTTCTTTCAAAATTTTCACATATCCTTTCTTCATGATTCCTTCCATCTTGACGTAATTCCCAGTTCCAGAAGGACAGAGACATCCCCACAGCATAATACTCCTACCACTATGTCTCACAGTGGGGACAGTGATCTCTGGGTTGTACACCTCTTCCTTCTTTCTCCAAACATAAACACTGTCCCTATGACCAAAGAGCTGTAGTTTCATCTGATTTGACCAAAGGCCAGGCTTCCAGTATGCGTCTTTCTCCAGGTTGTCTTTGGCATACTGTATGTCTGGCTTGAAGGTGTCCCTTACTGTATGCTGAAGTGGAGTTTTTCTTGGTCTGCAACCTCGCAGTCCATTACTGTGCAGCGTTCTAGTGATTGTCTACTGTGAGACTACAGGTGCATCGCAATTCACCCCTTCACCCTACCTAGGGCTGTTGCGATAACCGCAATTATGTAGTACTGCGCTATGGACAAGCCTACTGCGGAGGATAACGAGCAACCGCAACAACCACAGTGTAAATAATCCCCTGAAGGGTTTATTATTTTAGGTAAATTACCTGATCAATAATTCTCAGATAAGCATTTTTTTTTTTTTTATCTTTGCATAAATGTTTTCCTATTACTAGTTAATTTTACAAAGTACAGATGCCTTCTGCCATCCTATGCACTGAAGTAAAAAAGCAGGCTTTTATTTTGATAACGGTGGTTTTGTTTTTGCTTCCTGCGCCTGCCTGTGGAATTGTCAGTAAGGCTACAGCGCTTAGCAGAGACACTCGAGCTACGAACGCTAACGTTAATCGGTTTATGGACCCGTAATGAGGCACAAGCTCTTATGGTGATCGTAGTTTGTGTTTTACTTAATGTGTACTGTGCTAAAATAAGAAAATAAAACTGTAAACTTCACCAGCAGTCAAGACCATTGCCATCACATATTACGGCAATCCGTACACGCAGTGTTCACTTTTTTGTGTGTGTGGCTAAATCTTGTTATTCACTTATGTGGCCCTATTGATTATTAAATAAATTGTTAAATGTTAAAGTCCTCGGACGGTGACATTTTTTTATTGAACCAATAAACTGATTGTATGAAAATATTCCATTCTGGCCATTCCCGTGATTTAAAATGTGTCACCAGCCTCCATAAATGACTTCATTTGTTAATAGCCCATATTTCACTTAGTGATGCTGCAGTACCGCCATCTCTCGATAGGGGCGTGCAGCAGTGACGTCAGGTCAGGGAGAAACAGGAAATGGCTGCAGGAAATGGATGATAACCTGCCTGCAGAAATGGCTGAACGACAGCAGAGTGATTCGGACAGCGATTATTTTATCGAGTATGACGACCGCAATATAAGTGATGATATTGAAACTGACGAATCTGATGATGAAGTAGTTTTGGGTGGTGCTGATGGGGTTATTCAGCCGTATTTGTTCGAGCCCGAGGGTGCGGCGGAAGACGCGGACGAAACAGCGACCGGAGCAGAACGAGAGGACGAGAGGCAAGAACGAGAGGCTCGCCGATTTATATTGGTAAAATATGCTTTGAATTTTTTTTTTTTTTTTTTTTTTTTTTTTTTTAGGCGATATGCATGGTCACACACTTAATTATCAAAATAAAACTGCCAATTTTTCCCTCGCTGCCTTACTTGGCGACTTATAAACATTCTCTTTCTGCTCATAATTTTTTACATGTTTTAAATATTTTCTAATCAAACTTCATAGACCAATTTATATAGCACTCCCACGAGCCATTAGTTTATTATAAGCATCTGATTATACCATTTTTTTTTAACAGGTGCACTTGTGAGAAATGCAACATTATGCCAACATCAACTGAATCTCGGTGCTGCCAGGAGGTATTGAAGGTGAAGAAGTGAGGGTTATGTTGCCTGCCTGTGCTGTGAGCCTCATCAGAGAAACATTCCCATCTGATCACTACAAGGGATTTTGCCTACCAAGATTAGATTTGTGATCAATGTTATTTAAATAAAGTTTTTTAAAATCATATATTGAGTTTATTAATGTGCATGTCAATTTTATAATTCTAATATTTCAGCATTCATCAAAGTCGGATCTCATATACATTAGAGTAATTTTTCTACCATTTTATGGTGTAAAATTCGTGTGCAATTTTTAAAAGCACATTTCTCTAAAAATCTTAGGCTTATATTTTTTTGTCTTAGCAAAATATGTTGCTTCCCTAACAATTGAAAGCTGAACTTTCATTGCTAATTGGAAATTTATTCTACTTTTACATGTTTGATTTTGAAAATCTAGATACATGTTGCTCAACAGCATCAGCTTTGATGGGACGCTGAAATTTGGCACTCAATGTTGCTGGAACTCTGGCTTGTACAGAGTGCCACTGCTCCAATAAGTGGGTTGGATCAACCAAGGTTTTGTCGAAAAGAGTATTCATCAGATCATCCACATATTCTGAAATAAAATTAATTTAATAAAAATTAGAAATCGAAAGCTCCTTGTAAGTGGTCGTGGAAATTCCAACGATACCGACTGCATTTAGAACTCTGAGGACCTTGACATATGACGCCCCAGTGAAGAGAATGGCGGATGAAAGCTGTATGTTACCAGCTGGCATGTCCCTGATCATCGGCTGGCTGTGCCAGGATAGATCCTCAACACAATGTGGACAATGTTGTTTGATCACCAACAGAGAGCCTTTAGTGTGACTTGTTACCTCACATGGATGACTGCAATGAGGACAATTGCTGAATAATCAAATTCAAAAAAAAATCCACAGTATTTGAAGGCTGAGTGACAGTGGATAACATCTGCAAAAACAGTAGATCAACATAATTTCATTCCAGAGGTGTCAAATTGGATTACATATATAGAAATATAACTTGAACAAACAGGCACAACCACCTCCCTATACAGCACTGAATATTTCATATTTGATTAGTATGAATACCCTAAAATTCTAATATTTGATAAGTTGTTAAGGCAATGAAATTCATTGCTTGTAAATAATTTTAGTAAATATTGGCAGTGAATATTTAAAAAAGAAAAATTACCCTGTTTACTTATCTTTCTGACAGCAGATTGCTGTCAGAAAGATAAGGTTGATCAGAAAGATAAGGATATCCCAGGTTGGCCTAGGATAGCCGGCCCCGGCCGGTGCTGGAAGGGCTCTCGCGACCGGGCCGGGGGACGGCCGGAAGGCGGCCGCCCCTCCCCGCTCACGGACGCGTGTTCGTGGAGAACCCGGTGCTAAATAACTCGTAAACGACCTGATGCTGGGCGTGACCCGCTCCGGGGACAGTGGCAGGTGGGGAGTTTGACTGGGGCGGTACACCTGTCAAACGTAACGCAGGTGTCCTAAGGCGAGCTCAGGGAGGACAGAAACCTCCCGTGGAGCAGAAGGGCAAAAGCTCGCTTGATCTTGATTTTCAGTATGAATACAGACCGTGAAAGCGGGGCCTCACGATCCTTCTGACTTTTTGGGTTTTAAGCAGGAGGTGTCAGAAAGTGTCAGAAAGATCGCATCAGTAGATCACCCTTGCTTTTCACGCCACTTCACTGACACTGTCTGAGAGTGGGACTTTGAAATGAACGGATATATAGTTGGAACAGCCAATTTTTTTATCAGCAATCTTTTTGCTAATTTCATTTCAAATTGCATCTTATTCTCAAAATCGCTGTCAACAAAATGTCTAATGCACATGTTGGGTGATTTTGCGACATAATTCCAATTTTTTAGCGTTTTCTGAACGAAATTCACCCATGCGGTACTGATTTTCCCAGGCAGGGGAAGTTCCTAAACACTCACCGCGTGCTCCTCAGCGTGCTCCTCCTCCTACTCAGGTCGCTCCCTGACCTGACGTCACACAGTCAGTGGCCATTTTAGCCGCTGATCGCTTGGCAGACAGACAGCTCTCAAGGAAATCATACTTCAATAGTGCATTGTCACCTTATGCGACATTTGTTGACACCAAAACATGTGCGGTTCAAATTAGCTCGTCTCACACACAAATTTAAGATATGATTTAGCGATATTGTAATTTCGTCCGGCCGAGGCCTTTAAGTGTATTTTTATTGCCAACAGTATATTTGCACCCGGTACTGTGGAAGTTTGCACAGCACCGGGTGCTGCCACCGCCAGCACCACTTAAAGCACTCTCCAGACAGACTCCAGCAGGCAGTTAGTGGCGGAAGCATTTGGACGAATTGCTAAATACAGCCATAACAGTGAGCACTGAAAGGGCACAAAGTGTGTTATTTCCTTCTGAGCAGAGTATTTATGATATTGACAACTGAGCTCCGAGAGCAAAACAGCTACTGCATAGAGGATTGCTTGTTTGAACGTGATTTTTTGGACAGCGGCAAAAATCCAAAAATCACAGAGACAAGAGCCACGCAGTGTCCTGTACAGAGGCTGTCCTGTTTAAATAACCTGAATGTCACTGCAGTCTCCAACCAGTCCACACACCTTGTAGTTGAAATACTGGAGTTACCGCCACTGCTTTACAAAAATGATCAAGTTTGTTTTTTGTTTTTTATTTTTAAAGAGAACCAGCAGTTCATTTCTGCAGGAAGACTGGAGCTCTGCACAACTGTCACACACGCACAAGCTGAGAGCTGAGCTGCAGCGAGTTTCTCGCAGTTTCCATCATTTGCCACATAAGTTATGAATCCTGTTTAAATTACAAGACCACAAGGTCCTAAAAACATTTGCAATAATACCACATATCGCGGTGTTGAGCTATCCACCGTCACCACAGGGGAAATTCCTCCACAGTGACAGCCCTTGCTCTACCCCTCCATTTTGTACATTCAGTGAATGTACAATTCCACGCTTGGCTAAATCATTCACTAGTGTCTTGGCTGTTGTTTTTGGGTCTTGAGACTAGGGATGGGCATAATTAACCGATAATTGATCATTAAGAATTTCACCGAGGAAGTTCACTTTCGTCGACAAACCGTTTGTTTTTTTTAAACAATCCGAATGTAGGTTATTAGGCCTAGTGCACGGCCGTCCTCAAACAATGCAATGCATTTAACTGTGCCACTGGCAAAATTTGGGCACCAGGGGGCAACATTACACCATCGCCGTACCCTGGCGTGCCTCAGTTGATACATGCGAGCTTCCGTAGGGCAATCGCCAAATCATGAAGAGGTTGCGGCGAAGTGTTGCGTGGGACCATTTTAATTTAAAAAATGACCAGGTGTACTGCAATCACTGCAATGCAGCATACAAAAGAAAAAAGTAAAAAGAAATACAGTGATCCCTCGCTACTTCGCGCTTCACCTTTCGCACCCTCAGTGCATCGCGGATTTTTCAAAAATATTCATCAAAAATTCAAAATTGAGAAAAAATACATTAGAACATCACGTATCAACACGGAGAGCCTGCACAACTCAAAATCCACCTCTCTGATTCGCTGGCCAGCATCTCCCCCCAAGAGATCGCTCCCGACTCTAGATTTTGTTCTCGTGTTGACTCGGCTCGGGAATCTCGCAAGAGATGCACTCTCGCGAGATTCTTTTCATTCTCTCACTCTCTCTCTCTCCCGAGAGAGAGAGAGTGAGAGAATGAACGTACGTATTATTTATATTATTTATACATTATTTTATGTATCAAAAAACTAACGAGATCAGCCTGGAATTCCACAAAGGGGGGTGACGCTACTTCGCGGTTTTTCACTTTTCGCGGTCGGTTCTGGGTAAAACGTCTCGGCCAATCAGCTTGTGGGGTGAAACGTCTCGGCCAATCAGCTTGCGAGATTCCCGAGCCGAGCCAACACGATGGCAAGACGACATGTTGTGCGGCTCTCCGTGTTGATACCTGATGTTCTAATGTAGTCTACCTGCCTTGTTACCTACCTAAAAATGTTAATGATTAACCGATTATTAATCATTAATTCTCCCGACGATCGGTGAAGAAAATTTCACCGAATGCCCATCCCTACTTGAGACACATCTCTCACTAGTTTTCTTTCCAGAGTCTGAAATTTTTTGCTTCCTGCCTCTGCCAGGCTTATTATGTACTGTGTGGCGCTCTTTGAATTTCGTGATGCTTCTCACTCCACTTCGACACCTGGAAACACTGTTATGCCTTTGTTTATCCATCTCATGCTTTGTGAGCATCAACAATTCTTTTCTCAAGTCTAAACTGATTTCTTATTAGCATGACACTTTCTCAAGTGACAGCTCAAACTCTTGCTGAATTTTTATACTGTGTGTAAATTGGAAGATAACCCTCAGTTTTAACTTGATTTTACAAGCTTTGGGCATTACAAAGTTAAGAGTACATCGTTGCACAGCAGTGGTTTGTGCAATGGCTCCAACAAAAAGGTCAGTTTTTCAGGGGGCTCATAATACTGACCCTGGTATTTTTTTTGTTTTTTGTGAATTTTGTTTCTGTGTGAGAAATAAAATAATGTAAGCATCCAAAAATAAAACTAGGAAGTTTGGGGGGAAAAAACTATGGGCTGTTTAACAGCACTTGGGAAATACTTAAAAAAAAATAAATAAAATAAAATAAAATTTTCATAGGGCAATTCATAATTCTGTCCTCATTTCTCCACACACAGACAGAGACAGACAAAGAGAGGTGTGAAAAAGTGTTTGCCCCCTTCCTGATTTCTCATTTTTTTGTAAGTTTGTCACACTTAAATGTTTCAGATCATCAAACAAATTTAATTAGACAGATATAACAAGTAAACACAAAATGCAGCTTTAAATGAAAGTGTTTATTGTTAAGGGTAAAAAAAAAAAAAATCCAAACCTACAAGGCCCTGTGTGGAAAAAGTGATTGCACCCCCTGTTAAAAAAAAAAAAAAAAAAAAAATTAACTGTAGTTTATCACATCTTTGGAAAGTTGAGTTCACTTTCTCTAGCCACACCCAGGCCTGATTACTGCCACACCTGTTCTCAATCAAGAAATCCCTTAAATAGGGCCTGCCTGACAAAGTGAAGTAGACCAAAAGAGCTTCTAAATCTAGACATCATGCTGCGATCCAAAGAAATTCAGGAACAAATGAGAAAAAGTAATTGAGATATATCTGTCTGGAAAAGGTTATAAAGCCATTTCTGAAGCTTTGGGACCCCAGTGAACCACAGTGAGAGCCACTATCCACAAATGGCAAAAATATGGAACCTTCTCAGGAGTGGCCGGCTGACCAAAATTTACCCCAAGAGTGCAGCGACAACTCATCCATCATCATCATCATAGCAGTCTGTTGTGGGCGACAATGACTTTCATTTAGGTCTGATCAGATTCCTCCACACAGCTCTGCCTTAGCCTTCCGCTGCCAGGAACTCCTGTCTATGTCCAACTTCTTCAAGTTTCTTTTTACAGTGTCTTTAAATCTGAGCCTTGGTCTACCCTGATTGCGTTTGCCCTCGCATAACTGTGAGTAGAGTAACTGCCGAGGGAGACGCCGGTGGTCCATCCTCTCAACATGTCCGAGCCATCTCAGGTTCATCTATATTAGCATGTCCTCCACTGATGGTAGACCAGCTCGTTTCAACACTTCTATGTTGGTTATCTTGTCTTTCCATGAGATGTTCATTATGGCTCGAAGGTGTCTCATCACGTACGCGTGGAGTTTCTTCACCTGCACTCTGTAGACAGTCCAAGTTTCAGCACCATACAATAGAGTAGCCAGTACTGTCGCTCTGTACACTTTGCATTTCACACGGATAGACACATGTCGATTGCTCCACAGTCTCTCCCTCAAGTTTCCAAACACAGCGCTCGCTCTTCCCATTCTGAGAGATAGTTCATCCTCCAGCCTAGCATTCTCTGAAACAGTACTCCCTAGGTACTTGAAAGTCTTGCACTTGACTAGTGGCTCTGTACCAATGCTGATCTCTTCTGGTAGTGATGTTGATAACTGGAACTTTGGTGGTTGATAAAGGCACTCTGTCTTCTTTTTGTTGATTTGGAGGCTGAATTGGCTAGCTGCTCTTGCAAATTTCTCCACTAAAGATTGCATATCTTCCATGCTGTGTGCGACTAGAGCACTGTCGTCGGCAAAGAGCATTTCTCTTACTACCTTTATCGATGTCTTACTCTTGGCTTTAAACTGTGCCACATTGAACAAGTCTGCTTCTTTCCTTGTTTGAATGTACAGTATACTCCATCTGAAGTGTCTTTGAAGGCCACCTCAAGCATGGCTGCCAGATATAGCAAGAAGAGTGTAGGTGCCAGCACACACCCTTGTTTCACCCCGTTGCTTACTGAAAAGTCTTTAGATACTGAACCACTCATTGCCACGTTTGTTTGCATACCTGTATGGAGTGCCTCAATCAGGCTGACAAACTTCTCTGTACAACCATATTTCTTGAGTACCTGCCAAAGTCCTTGTCGCAAAAGAGTATCGAAGGCTTTACTGAAGTCTATGAAGACTACATAAAGCGGCATGTTCTGTTCAATACACTTTTCTTGAACCTGTTTCAAGCAGAAAATCATGTCCATTGTGCTTCTTCCACTTCTATAGCCGCACTGGGTTTCCGGTAGTATATTCTGCGAGATGTGTTCACTGAGTCTGTTAAGTAGTACACGTGAGAGAATATTACCAACGGTGGATAGCAGTGATATACCTCAGTAATTTCCACAATCTTTCCCGTCACCTTTCTTGAACAAAGGCACAATACTTGCATCCTTCCAGTCTTGAGGTACTTTCATCTCTTGGATGAGCTTGTGCAGGCAGTTGGTCAGCTGAACACCACCAAATTTCCACACTTCTGCTGGAATTCCATCCCTTCCTGGAGCTTTACCATCCTGTGTTGTCCTGATAGCTGCCATTAGTTCATCAAAATTTGGTGGTTCATCCAGACTTGATACAGCTGGTCGCTGCACTACAGCTTCTTTAGCCTCTTCAGTGAGATCTCCAGGGTTGTTTAGTAGTTGGTCAAAGTGGTATGCAAATCTGTCCAGGATCTTGTCTTTCTCCTGCAAAACCGTTTCACCATCCATAGCCATTAGTTGGATCAATCCTGTTGGTTTAGGGCCGTAGATTTCTCTCAAACCTGTGAAGAATGTTTTCATGTCCTTCCTGTCTGCTGCAGTTTGAAGTTCCTCTGCTTATTCATCCCACCAGTTGGACTTCATTTCTCTGGTGTACTTCTGTAGCTCACTCTGAGCCTTTGAGTATTTCTTCTTCTTCGACCTTGTGTTACACTGTAGGTTTTCCTGCCTAGCTGTATTCCTCGCTTCTAGTAGTTTCTTCAGGTGTTCATCATGCTCATCAAACCAATCTTGATGTTTCCTCTCAGGATAGCCTAGTACATCACTTGCAGTCTGATACACCGTATCCTTCAGTGTTGCCCATTTCTCTTCTATTTCATTCTCTGAGTTGTTGCTGTCCCAGTCTTTCAAGTTTTCATCCATTTCCTGTGTAAGTTCTTCCTGCTTCTTTTGGCCTTTCAGTACACTAGTGTTTAGCTTCCATGGTGGCTTCGCACCCGTCCTGCAGTGCTGTTTTCATTTCCAAATCCTTAACCTAGATCTCAGCATATCATGATCAGTGCCACAGTCCATGCCTCTCATTGCTCTGGTGTCCAATACATCCCTTATGTCTCTCTGCCTGACTATGATGTAGTCTAATAAGTGCCAGTGCTTGGATCTTGGGTGCATCCATGTCTTCTTGTGTGTGTCCTTGTGCTTAAATAGAGTGTTGGTTATCACAAGGTTGTACTGTGAACATAGTGCAAGTAGAAGTTCTCCATTAGCATTGTACTTAGCTACTCCATGACTGCCTGGCACTCCTTTCCATTTCTTGGTGTCCGAACCAACTCTGACATTAAAATCTCCAACGAGTATCAGCCTGTCATCAGTCGGTACACGCCTGATAGTCTCACGTAAATCACTGTAGAACTTTTCCTTCACCTCCTCTGTGTTGATCACTGTTGGGGCATATACACTGATGAGTGTGGCATACATCTTCCGCTGTAGTGGCAATCTCATAGTCATTATCCTGTCGTTGATTGGCACCAGTTCCTCATCAAGCATTGCTGCCATCTCCTTTCTAACTGCAAAGCCCACTCCTGCTTCTCTCCTTTCTTGAGTTGATCTCCCACTCCAAAAGAAGATGTACCCATGGTCTTCCAAGCTGTCATATCCAGGCAATCTTGTTTCACTAAGTGAAAAAGGTTGCGGTTTTCCTCTTTTGTCTTACTGCTCCTAGCTTACTTTTCACTGCCTGTTGGAGTGTGAACAGATCAGCGCGGACCTCGTAAGCCCGGGCGACGTCCCAGCTGGTATGAGTTGCTTTCTGATTGACCATTTCATGAAACTGCTTGCAAAGAATTTGAGTACTGCTAGCTTTTGCTGGACTAGCAGCACATTCTTGGCAGATAAAGGTATTATCAGTGCCAAGGACAAGCCAAGACAAACTGACTCCAGTATCTGTTGCAGTGACTGACCAGATGATAGGTTTGTTTATCTCTGCTCTTTGTGTAGTGCATGTCACAATGCACCGACTGGCACAGTCCACCACAGACCTTGCGACAGATGTGTTTATCTGCCAGGATGTCAAGTCTCACCCTGTGGAACTGGGAGTGGTCCACCACAGACCTGTGGCAGATATTGTTTTTAGTTCTGCCAGGATGCCCCGTTTCACCCTCCACGCCCTCAGAAGGGTGGGGATGCCGGTTGAGTCGCCGATGGCCCGACCCATGAGACAGGTAGTACCGGTTTTCATGGTTACCCGGTAGCAAGCAAGCCAATGCCTGACACACACAAAAAACAGGGGATGTAAGTCTCAGTTAAAAGCTGCCAAATCCCGGTTCTGTCCTCTCTTCATTGGCTTCCCATAGAATTTAGAATCAAGTTTAAAATCCTTCTTCTTACTTTCAAAGCTCTTAACAATCAGGCCCCCCAATATATAAAAGATCTGATATTACCTTACCATCCTAATAGAGCATTACGCTCCCAAAATGCTGGCTTACTTGTGGTGCCCAGAATCTCCAAAAGTACAGTGGGAGGCAGAGCCTTCTGCTACCAAGCCCCTTCTCTCTGGAATCAGTTACCACTCTGGGTTCGGGAGTCCGACTCGGTCTCTGTTTTTCAGAACAGGGTAAAATCCTTCCTTTTTAATATAGTTTACGCTTAAGGCGGGATTTTGTGTCTCTTAACCCCACTTTTGTTCTGTTATCTGATCCATACTGCTGGTTGACCTCCAATAATGTACTTGGCATCTTACTGTTATGTTTTTTTTAATGTCTGTCCTCTCCATCCTCCCTATCCCCTCACCCCCAGCCAGTCGCAGCAGATGACTGCCCCTCCCTGAGCCTGGTTCTGCGAGAGGTTTCTTCCTGCCAAATGGGAGTTTTTCCTCTCCACTGTCGCCTAGCGCTTGCTCATAGGGGATCGTCTGATTGCTGGGTTTTTCTGAGACTGTGTGGTTTTTTTCTGCACTGTGGCGTCACGTGATTGCTTTTGTTGTGATGTGGAGCAGTATAAATAAAGCTGAATTGAATTTCCAACCAAAAAAGTGGAATTTTATGGGTAAAAAGCTGCCAATTTAGCAAAAAGACAAAAAAGGGTGTAAATTTCCAACTGTTTACAACCTAAAAACGCTGCACATATAAGATTTGAGGAAAATGCTGCAAGTTTAAGATTTTTTTTTTTAAAAAACTGCAAATTCAAGAGTAAGAAAAGTTTTAAATTCATGAGGAAAAAGCTGCAAAATTATGAATAATAAAAAAGCTTTAAATTTTCAAGTAAGAAGCTCCACATTTCTAAGTAAAATGGCTCTAACTGCAGGAAAATCCTGCAAATTTATGAAAAAAATCCTCACATTTACAAAAGAAAGTTTCTAATTTACATGGAAAAATGATGTGATAAATTGGCGTGTGTTGGCCATTTTTTTAAAAGACAGCCATGAGGAGGAACTAAGCGGTGATGTTCGGAGGTGTTAACCAGTTGAACTCTGGTCAATTTCCCTGAAAACACCTAAAAATAACATACCCAAAGTAAATCAAAAGCTGTTCTTCAACCCTTTGCAGCATCTTCATGGGGTTGGTCTCATTTAAAAGAAACCACTCTGAATTTTTTGGCAAAACAGTCAATCTCTCCAAGTGCTCCTGCCACTGAGTAACAGTCATCTAAACATACTGAATTTGAAGAAAATAAAGTTCGCCTGGGTGTTTTGTTTTTTTTTAGATACAAATGCTTGCAAATAACACACAGCTGTCAGATACTGGCTGGAAAATGCAGCAGAAATGTAGAACCAAGCGTTATCAAGCTGAAGTCAAAATTTTGTAACAATGCCACAAAAAATGAATATATTACACAGCTTTTTTCTCAGGTTGTTCCCAGGCGTTTTTGAACTGTGCCAAACTGTGCCAAATGGCACAATGAAAGGTGACACTCAGGGCTGGGGGTGTGTGTGTGTGTGTGTGGGGGGGGGGGGGGTTGTTTGTTCATTCATGAATGAATGAATGAACATACAAGCCCCCCACACACAAAGAAACATGCCACGTAAAAAATGTGTGGCTTTTTTTTTTTTACAAGAAAAAATAACCTACAGTGCAATAAAAATTATACTAAAATATCTGCAATGTAGAGGATAACAACTCCTCCCCCCCCCCCCCGCTACAGAGGAGCTTGGCGCACAAAAAAAACTTGTGGCTATGAAGGACCGTTGTAATTACCAATCGGTCAAAAGTCATTTTTATTACTATTTTCCATTGATAAAGAATAATTTAGCTTATAACACTTACCTGTCCACAACAGCAGTGTCGTTGGCGAACATCTGTTCCTCATTGTCAGACGAACATGAAGCTGGTCCAATTGTTACGGACTCGTGGTTCTGGTCACCCTACCCGGTCAAACCATCTCCGCTTCCATGCTTGTGGTTTTTGCGAACCATTTTTCAAAACAAATAAGAACAGTAGTAATAAAAAAAAAGGCTGGCTAATGGCTAAGAGTGTCTAACGCTACCGTTACACACAGGTCTCAATGTGAGTCACCCAGCGGCTTAGGCAAAAAAGATTTTACGCACGGGGATGCACGCGTTTCAATTGTCGAACTTCTCTGCTTCAATTGGCTCGTTGTATTCGCGGCCATTGGTAGGCAGGTCCTTCTTGCTAGGTTTTCAGTCATTGGTTCTTCAAGGTTTCAGAAACCCAATTCAAGGCTCTTATTAGTCGAATGAGAGGTCAATCAAATCTAAACCAATCAAACACTCCTTTGGCTTTCTGTTCACGGCTGTGTCTGTACTGGAAGAACGGAAATGCAGCTTTTTTTTTTTTTCAGTGCGCACTGAGACGCACTATGACGCAGAGACGTGACCGCCCGCGGAATCCCGGAGTTCAACAGGTTAAATTCTGCAGATCTGCATTAATCAGCAGGGAAAAGGAGAATAGGAATAGGTGATCCCCAGCAGCAGAAATAATCCAATTAACCCAGGAAGAGTAAACACATGACACCCCATGACACCCAACAGATCACCCCCCCATGACATCAGTGGGAACAGCTGGGCCAAACTTCACACCTCTGTCGATTTACATGTTCCCTTCTGAGGACAATTCAAACAGAGCTGCTACTGAGATAGAAACCAAAGGGTTAAAGGGTGACATGGCTTTATCAGAATCAGAATCAGAATCAGGTTTATTGCCATTGTTCATGTAGTACACAAACTAGGAATTTGTCTCGGTGCAATGCTGCAACATTAAACATGATAAGATAAAAGAAATAAACTATACATGCAATAAAGTGTAGAATAAGAGTAAGTGATACTGGTCAACAGTTAAAATATATTAGCGAGCAGCAGATACTGTGGAGAACTACAGTATATAGTGCAGTCGGTAATGCAGGAAGAAAACAGTGATGATTGACATGAGTCTGGTTGAGCTGCTGTATATAGTGCACGAGAGTCATTAAGTCACTTAGTGTTCAGCAGTCTGATGGCAGAGGGGAAGAAGCTGTTCATGTGACGGGAGGTTTTAGTCTGGATGGACCGAAGTCTTCTACCAGAGGGGAGGGGGGCAAACAGTACGTGACCAGGGTGTGAGGGATCGGCTATGATCCGGCCAGCACGCCTCCAGGTCCTGGAGATGTACAGATCCTGGAGAGATGGGAGCTTGCAGCCGATCACCTTCTCAGCAGTGCGCACGACGCGCTGCAGCCTTAGTCTGTCCCTGGCAGTGGCTCCTGCGTACCACACGGTTATGGAGGTGGTGAGGATGGACTCGATGATGGCTGTGTAGAACTGCACTAACATCTTGGTGGGTAGCTTGAGCTTCCTCAGCTGCCGCAGGAAGAACATCCTCTGCTGGGCTTTTTTGATGAGTGAGCTGATGGTCGGCTCCCATTTGAGGTCCCTGGTGATGGTAGTGCCTAGGAAGCGGAAGGAATCAGCAGTGGTGATGGGAGAGCCTGAGAGGGTGAGGGGGGGCAGAGGGGTAGTGACTTTCCTGAAGTCTACAATCATCTCCACTGTCTTCAGAGCGTTCAGCTGCAGGTTGTTATTGTTGCACCAGGACGCCAGCTGGGCCACCTCTCTCCTGTAGGCGGACTCGTCGCCGTTGGAGATGAGCCCGATGAGGGTGGTGTCGTCCGCAAACTTGATCAACTTGACAGACTGGTGGCTGGAGGTGCGGGAGTTGGTGTAAAGGGAGAAGAGTAGGGGGGAAAGTACACAGCCCTGGGGTGATCCGGTGCTGATGCTAGTAGAGTCTGAGACAGTCTTTCCCAGCCGCACATGCTGCCTCCGGTCCGTCAGGAAGTCGGTGATCCACCTGCAGAGGGAGTCAGGCACGTTGAGCAGGGACAGCTTGTCCCGGAGCAGAGCGGGGCGGATGGTGTTGAATGCGGAGCTGAAGTCCACAAACAGGATCCTGGCGTAGGTTCCCGGGGAGTCCAGGTGCTGCAGGATGGAGTGGAGGGCCAGGTTGACTGCGTCGTCTACAGACCTGTTGGCTCGGTAGGCAAACTGCAGCGGGTCCAGGAGAGGGGTGGTGATGGACTTGAGGTGGGGCAGGACCAGGCGCTCAAAGGACTTCATGACTACAGAGGTGAGCGCTACAGGTCTGTAGTCATTAAGTCCAGTGATCCGTGGCTTCTTGGGGACAGGGATGATGGTGGAGGATTTGAGGCAGGACGGCACGTGGCATAACTTAAGGGAGGTGTTAAAAATGTCTGTGAAGACAGGAGCCAGCTGTTTCGCACAGTGTCTCAGGGTGGAGGGAGACACGCCGTCCGGGCCGGGGGCCTTGCGCGGGTTCAGTCTGGAGAACTGTTTGAGCACATCCTGCTCACTGATGATAAGGGCAGGGGGGGAGGAGGGGGGGGGGGTGCCTTTAATGAAGTAGGGATTGTGGAGGCTGTGGAGCTGGAGGGAGGGGGGGAGTTGGACACAGATGACAAGGTGTCAAAACGGGCATAGTGTTGGGACAGTCTTTGACAAAGGGCTTTGTCATCCTGACCTTTAGGAGCCTGAGGCCGATAGTTGGTGATTTGCCTCAGTCCTCTCCACACAGAAGCCGAATCATTAGCAGTGAACTAGATAAAGATATCAGCAGCACTGACCCCCCCCCCCACCCCAACTGACCTGCTGGGCAGGAACTAACAACTCCTCAGACCTGTTAACACAATTTTAACAACAAAAGAACAGGCAAAAGAATGGAGATTCCCTTTGATTTAACAGGATAACAGCGTGAATTTTCTGGTCTGTGAATGAACAGAGCAGCCATGAGTGTTTCACGGAGTCACTTACTGAATTATAATGGTTAATCTAAGTCATAATTTCAGTAAACATAAACTTCAGGAGAAACTTAAACCCATGACACATTGTTTTAAATTTTGCTGATTTTTCTTTTTTTTCCCCCCCGCTTCTCTTCCAGTCCTTATGGCCATTTTCTGATTGCTTTGAGTTTTTAAAACATCATTTTAAGAATAATGTTAACTGACTTAACCCCTTGAGCTCTGAATTCCGCGGGCGGTCACGTCTCTGCATCTTAGTGCATCTCAGTGCGCACTGAAAAAAAAAGCTGTATTTCCGGTCTTCCAGCACAGACACAGCCTTTTTACAACCTAAGAAAAAAGCTGTGTAATATATTCATTTTTTGTGGTATTTTTACAAAATTTTGACCTGAGCTTGAAAACACTTGGTTCTACATTTCTGTTGTGTTTTCCAGCCAGTATCTGACAGCTGTATGTTATTTGCAAGCATTTGTATCTAAAAAAAAACACCCAGGCAAACTTTCTTGTTACTCAGTGGCAGGAGCACTTAGAGAGATTATGACTGTTTTGCCAAAAAATTCAGAGTGTTTTCTTTTAAATGAGACTAACCCCATGAAGATGCTGCAAAGGGTTGAAGAACAGCTTTTGATTTACTTTGGGCATGTTATTTTTAGGCGTTTTTAGGGAAGTTGAACAGAGTTCAACAGGTTAAAGTACTTTTCTAACTACACTACAGTATATCATACAATATGCCATTTTTTTTCACTGATCTATCAACCATCTCCTAAAGCCTCAAAAAAGCCATTTCCGTGTAAATATTTTGAAAGTTCCTTGTGTGTTTTGGACTCAGTCAAAACTTTGAGGAGATTGTGGTGACCATGGAGATCACTGTGACATCGCTGAGAGAGAACTGGCACAAATTTTGATCTCTCAATGATCTCCACTCCTGTTTAAAGAGGGGGTATTAGTAGCATTACACGAGCACGCTGAGGCAAGTGCAATATTTCCCGCCTCCATTTTCTTTGAAGACCCCAATATGTCACTGAACTTTACCATATAATTATTGGGGCAGATCCAAATTATAATAAGCCTATCATCCATGTTAGTTAATTCCTTTTCACAGCATGCAAGACACCATGTGGTGTATAGGGGTGGCACCTATCTCCGTTTCTCTGACCCTAGGCCACACAGCTACTGTAAGTAGTGAAAGCTACAGTAGTGGGGTCAGTCATCTGGTAGCTCTGTGTGTTAACTTTCCTTTCCCCATACTATTATGCTGAGCACCAAGCTAGACGGTGGAACATACCATTTTTTATATGGTCTTTGGTAAAGAATGCTATTACAATAGTCGAGTCTGGATGTGATAAATGCGTGTATGGGGGTTTCTGCGGTGGAGAAGGTGAGTGAGGGACGGAGTCCTGCTATGTTTTTTAGGTGGAAGAAGGCAGTTTTGGTGACATGATTGATGTGCGGTTCAAAAGTGAGGTGGTTGTCAAAGATGACTCCAAGCTGTGGGGATGGGGAAAGTGTGGAGTTGGCAACAGTAAGGTTGAAGTTTTGGGTGGTTTTGATGAGGGATTCCGGGCCGATAATCATATTGGACTTTCCATAGTTGAGTTGTAGAAAGCTCTTTTGCATCCAGGATTTTATTTCAGAAAGATAGTTTTCCAGTATGGAGTATGTTACTGTGGTTATGGTCGTCGGCCTCCGTCGGTCTATGATGACCATGGAAGAGAATCCTAAACGTCTACTCTGCTGGAACAGCACCGCCTGTGGCTGAACAGGCCGATGCGCGAATGACAGTCCCTGTCACACAGGTCGCACTTGTGGGTGATCTCCGTGCTGCTGGAGCTGTGGCGGTTCTTCCTGCGGGTCCTTTTTTCATCTGCTGCAGCAGTCAGTCTCTCTTCACCCGCCTTGAGCTGTCTGGTCAGGGTACCTCTCCATTTGGAGCGGTCCGCTGCTAGGTCCTCCCAGCGCTCTGTGTTGATCTCCAGGGCCTTCATGTCTCTCTTGCAGACGTCTCTAAAGCGCAGCTGTGGGCGGCCAACGTCTCTCCTGCCAGTCGCCAGTTCTCCGTAGAGGACGTCTTTGGGGATTCTGTCATCCTCCATACGGTGAACGTGGCCTAGCCAGCGGAGCCTGTGCTGCCTGAGTAGGGTGAACATGGAGGGAAGGCCAGCACGGGACAGAACTTCTGTGTTGGGCACTTTGTCCTGCCAGGATATGTCCAGGATGCGGCGAATGCAGCACAAGTGGAAGGAGTTCAGTCTCTTTTCCTGCCGGGCGTATGTTGTCCACGTCTCACTCCCACAGAGCAGTGTGCTGATGACGCAGGCGTTGTACACTGCCATCTTCGTCTTGACAGAGACGGTGGGATTCTCCCACACTCGTGTGGTGAGGTGAGCGAGTGTGAAGGCTGATTTTCTAATCCTCTTGTCGATCTCTGTATCAAGGGAGAGGTTGCTGCTGATCGTGGACCCCAGGTACGTGAACTGATTCACGACCTCCAGCTCGTAGTCGTCGATGGTGATGGTTGGTGGTGCTTCCGTGCCTTGCGCCAAGACGTTAGTCTTCTTCAGGCTGATGGTAAGCCCGAAGTCCTTGCATGCCTGGGAGAAGCGGTCCATCAGGGTCTGAAGCTCCTGCTGTGTGTGGGTCACGACTGCAGCGTCGTCTGCGAACAGCATGTCTCTGATTAGAGCCTCACGTACTTTGGTTCTGGCTTTCAGGCGGGCGAGGTTGAAAAGCCTGCCGTCAGATCTTGTGTGCAGGTAGATTCCCTCTGTTGCTGTGCTGAAGGCATGCCTCAGGAGCATAGCAAAGAAAATCCCAAAGAGGGTTGGCGCAAGTACACAGCCCTGTTTCACTCCACTGCGTATGTTGAATGGCTCTGAGACGTTGCCGTCGTGCTGCACTATTTTTTTTTTTTTTGTACTTATTTTGTACCCGTAGGTAGATTTGTTTTGCAGTCTGGTGACAAGCCACCAGCTGCCGGTCGCTGCGTGCGCAAGCGCCCCGTATCCCTAACCTGCATGTTTTTGGCATGCGGGAGGAAACCGGAGAAATCCCGGAGTAAACCCACGCAACACGGGGAGAACATGCAAACTCCACACAGATCACTGTTGGCCGGGGCAGGGATCGAACCCACGATCTCATGATCCCCGCGATCCCCCGGCCGAGGGTAAACTGTGCTGCCGCAGTGCTAACCACTGCGCCACCGTGCAGCCCATCCCCTGCATGTTGGTGTGAAATGATTCGATGAGGTTATACTGTGGTTATACACTTAGTGGAAATATAGATCTGAATGTTGTCGGCGTAACAGTGGAAGTTAAGGCCATGTCGGCAGATGTTACCAAGCGGGAGTATATAGATGATGAGGACGAGAGAGCCAAGCACAGAACCCTGGGGAACACCATGGGAGAGGGGGGCTGTGATGTAAATGTTGATGTAGTTGTTGATGTAAATGAATGACTGTCTGTTGGGGAGATATGAGTGGAACCAGGAGAGACCTGTACCAGTAATGTTGAGGCAAGTTTCCAGACGGGAGAGGAGAATGGAGTGGTTGACTGCATCAGAGGTGGCTGTGAGGTCGAGCATGATGAGAATATTCAGGAGTCCAGAGTCAGCTGAGAGGAGGAGGTCATTTGTCACTTTGAGCAGGGCTGTTTTGGTGCTATGTTGTGAATGGAATCCAGATTGGAATGTCTCAAAGAGGTCACTGGAGGTGAGGTGGGTTTTGAGATGGGTGGCAACAACACAAGGTTGTTTAAGCTTAGCATTTCCTATGACCTCTTACTATAGAATGTGTAGAGCTCTCTACGGTCACCAAACTTGCTACACAGGTTCACCTTGGGATCCTGACCTACAACTATGGGTTGTATATAACTGTTTTTGTTGTATTCATGGATGATAGGACCGGAGTGGTGGCCTAGTTGGTAGAGCATCCGCCCCACAAATGGGAGGTCGTGGGTTCAAATCCCAGATGACTCATCCAAGAGATCACAAAAGACACCACAACAACAGCCAAAGAACTGCAGGCCTCACTTGCCTCAGTTAAGGTCAGTGATCATGACCCCACCATAGGAAATAGACTGGACAAAAATGGCATGCATGGCAGAGATCCAAGATAAAAACCACTGCTGAGCAAATAGAACATAAAGGCTCCTCTCAGTTTTGCCAGAAAACATCTTGATGATCCCCAAGACTTTTGGGAAAATACTCTGTGGACTGACGAGACAAAAGTTGAACTTTTCAGAAGGTGTGTGTCCCATTACATCTGGCGTAAAAGTAACAGCATTTCAGAAAAGGAACATCATACCAACAGTAAAATATGGTGGTGGTAGTGTGATGGTCTGGGGCTGTTTTGTTGCTTCGGGACCTGGAAGACTCGCTGTGGTAAATGAAACCATAAATTTTGCTGTCTACCAAAAAATCCTGAAGGAGAATGTCCGGCCATCTGTTTCCAACATGAAATAAAGTGAGCAATGATACACAATGGAAATCCACGTCCCTCATGTTTTGTGTTGGCAGATCTTTGACTGTGAATGTGATTTGTCACAGCCAATCTTCATTTTCACATGGAGCCAGGCAGCACTAAAAAGACTGACTTCTCCCATCTGGGAACATTTTGATCTCATTTCTCCCAATAAGGTATTTACAGTTATTAAGTTGGTGCATTTTTCACAAATAGTGGATAGTTCTTGTAGTGCCTATGGTGTCTATATGATGACATCAAAGATCATAGGACTCGCTATGACATCTTCAAACATCAAAGGCAGGCATCACGCACGATCATAGGACTCGCTATGACATCATCAAATATCATAGGACTCCCTATGACAGGGGTGTCCAACCATGTGCCATGGAGAGCCAAGACCCTGCAGGTTTTCTCTTCTACCCAGTCTCTTCAGCAGGTGTTTTCACTTATCAGCAATCAGTGGGAAGAAGTTCACTGAAATCTGCTGTTGAAGACACTGGTTGGAGGTAAAACCTGCAGGGTCTTGGCTCTCCATGGCACATGGTTGGACACCCCTGCCCTATGACATCAAAGATCAAAGGCAGGGTGAAACTGGGCATCCTGGCAGAACTAAAAACGATATCTGTCACAGGTGACAAATATTGTCACAGTTACACAGGGTGAGACTGGACATCCTGGCAGATAAGCACATCTGTCGCAAGGTCTGTGGTGGACTTATACTAGTCGGTGTATTGTGACATGCGCTACACAAAGAGCAGAGATAAACAATCCTATCACCAGGTCAGTCACTGCAACAGATACTGGAGTCAGTTTGTCTTGCCCTGTCCTTGCCGCTGATAATACCTCTATCTGCCAAGAATGTGCCACTAGTCCAGCAAAAGCTAGCGGTACTCAAATGCTTTCCAAGCAGTTTCATGAAATGGTCAGTCAGAAAGCAATTCATACCGGCTCAGACGTCACCCGGGTTAAAAAGGTCAGGAGTTCCAGGCAGCAGAGGCTGAAGGACAGAGCTGCGTGGCGGAATCTGATCAGACCTAAATGAAACAGTCAATGTTGCCCCTGGCAGACTGCTATGATAATGTTGATGGTAGTGGTGGCCTACAGGTAGAGCATCCACCCCTCAACTGGGAGGCCAGGGTTCCAAGTCCCAGCCGGGTCATGCCATTCTTGTAACTGAATTTTATTTGCAAGGTGAAGCGTCTGTTGTGTTTCAAAGAGCTTGGATGCAACAGTAACACATCATCCATGCTGAGACACTATCATGCCCTGCACAAGAATAAGGACAAGGGTGAACGTACTGGGAAAGACAAACATGTCTACCCTACACTGTACAAGCTTGCAGTAGCCTTTGCATACCTGCATCCTCTGGTCCTGTGAGAGAGTATTCTCTAAAGCTGCTGAAATAATCTTAAAAAAAGAAATTGCCTTCGTCCAAAGACTGTGGAAAAGTTATTATTTCTTAATAAAAATGGATAAAGAGCACAAGCACACCAAGTAACAAAAGCACATTCACTGTAGTCACCCCAGTTTTATTATTTCTTTTTTCCCCTTATGATCATTGATATTTCTTAAAAGACAGTACATTTATTGAAATGGGAAAAATACACATTAAACCAATAATGCACGGTGGTGCAGTGGTTTAGCACTGTGGCAGCACAGTTTTACCCTCGGCCGGGGGATCGCGGGGATCATGAGGTCGTGGGTTCGATCCCAGCCCCCGACCAACAGTGAGCTGTGTGGAGTTTGCATGTTCTCCCCGTGTTGCGTGGGTTTACTCCGGGATTTCTCCGGTTTCCTCCCGCATACCAAAAACATGTAGGTTTAGGACGCTCGCGCACGCAGCGACCAGCAGCCGGTGGCTTGTCACCAGACTGCAAACCAAATCTACCTACGGGTACAAATAAGTAACAAAAAAAAAAAAAAATAATGCCCTTGTAAAAATCTGCCTGTTATCCATCATGGACAATCCTGATCACCCCCTCCACCAAACACTGGACAAACAGCAGAGCACTTTCTCCAGCAGGCTGCTACAGCTTCGCTGCCGAACGGTCAGATACAGGAAATCTTTTCTGCCACATGCCATTTCACTGTACAATAACTCACTCTAATGTTGAATTTTGGTCATAACAATGCTGCCATACTGCACCTTACAGTCTAGTTGGTACCCCACATTTCACCCTGTGCCTTATAATCCTTCTTTGTACAGTCAGTACTATCTATAGAATCATAACGATCATCATCTATTTAACCTAGTAATAGGCTATGCCAGGGGTGTCCAACCATGTGCCATGGAGAGCCAAGACCCTGCAGGTTTTACCTCCAACCAGTGTCTTCAACAGCAGATTTCTGTGAACTTCTTCCCACTGATTGCTGATAAGTGAAAACACCTGCTGAAGAGACTGGGTAGAAGAGAAAACCTGCAGGGTCTTGGCTCTCCATGGCACCTGGTTGGACACCCCTGGGCTATGCAGTACATAAACTTATCGAAGCATTTTTACTTTTCTTTCACCTTTATTTACCCAGGTAAAAACCTTTTTTCCACGGGAGACCTGGGTCTCCCTTGTAGGTACAAGTACTTCCCTGGTTAACTCCTTTTTCTTTTATGCTGTGTGTATTTCTATTGGTTTGGGTCGTCTATTGTGTCATGCTGCTGTTACACTGTAATTACCTCCACCAAGGAGGTTATGTAATCAGGTGGTTCATTTGTTTGTCCATCTGTTAGCAGGATTATGCAAAAACTACCGGATTGATTTTGATGAAATTTTCACTAGAGGTAGCCCTTGGGCCAAGGATGAACCAATTAAATTTTGGTAGTGATCTGAGAGTACATACCTCCACCAAGGACCTTGCTTGCATTTGTGCAGCAAGATTACACAAAAACTACTGCATGAATTTGGATGAAATTTTCACCAGAGGTGGTCCTTGGGCTAGAGAGGAACCCATAACATTTTGGTGATGACGCGAGAGCGCATACCTCCACCAAGGCTCTTATTTTCTCACACCGTTAGCAAGAATCCTCCAAAACAAACCCATTACATTTTGGAGGTGATTCATGAGGGACAGAAGGAGCCTTGGTGGCGGTATGCACTCTCTCAGTGCTTTTCTAGTTTCCCAGTTTGGGATCAATAAAGTCCATCCAGCCACATATCCATCTTTTTGTCCAGTAGATGGCCTACTACAGCAAATGAAGTTTCACATGAGGCTTCGTCCATATGAACCAATTTGATGAAAAGCTTCAAGCCTTCAAGAAAGCCTCATCTGGCCATCACTACACAAAACCAATCTATCCAAAAAGTAACAAGTTTACAAAAAAACATCACAAACATACAAGAAAAAAGTAAAAAATGAATATATGTGATTAAAGTGCATGTAACAAAGAAAATTCCTCTCATATTGCTAATTGTCGACAAACCAGTAAATGCTTTAAACTCAGCTGATATTGATTTCTAGACTTCATGCAAATTTTTGTGGTCAAATATTGCTCAAAACAGCTGTTTCTATCGTAGAAGAGGGGCACAGTTTGTGTGGCTCTAGTCGTTTGGTTTTGGAATCATATGTGAGTTAATGTAGAGGGTTGGAAATAGTTAATAGTTATGTAAGAGGTGAAAAAGACATTTGGATAAGAAAACTTAAAAAAAACAGGCACCCCTACAATTTTATGTTATTCCTTAATTGTTTATTTTTCTACAATGCATTTGTAATCCACCTGGTTCCATTATAACTCATGTGAGTTGAGTGCAGTTCTATACGCCGACCAATAGATGGCGCATGTCGCACAGTGATAGAGAGTAGCCTCACGCACTGGAGCACGAAGAATAAACTCCTTGTGTGAAATAACGAACGTGTTTTGCCGATTCTCTATCACAGGTTGGTAAATACTAATAATTCAAGAGTGCAATATAAACTGTAAGAGTCCTAGGATGTCCGAGATTATATTGTGATACGTGTGAGGCGAAAAGCGGGTTTGTAAGGGTATTTCTGTTAAAGTTGATGTGTTGTTGTATAAGCTAACCTGCTAATGTTAATGATCGAGTGTATGGGACGTGCCACAACAGTGAAATCCGCCCACGTTAAGAACCATTTGCTTACTTTATTTAAAGACAGTTATGAAACAGTTTTCATACAGTACGACATTTACTGGTTTGATTTGTCACCAAGTGTGCACATTTCGGGGGTATTACCGAATACCAGGAATACTATTGTAAGTGTGTTAGGTACACAGTGGCCAGGTCAGTGAATTGTTAAGAATAACACCACATGCTGTACATTTATGACAGTGCTTAAAATGATTAATGTAAATGTAAGTTCATGGGTTATTGTTAAAATATAAATATTTGAACAAGTTAAAAGCTATATACATGGGAAGGAGATAAAACCAATAATTCATTTCATGTTAGAGTAATTTGTTAAGAATGTTAAGTATACAGTTAATGTCAAATCGGAAATTGTGATAAATGGACATGATTGTGTTTTGTTTAATGGTGATGTGATCAGACAAGAGAGAAACTATGGACTTTGATAGTAAATACTAGTCAGTTGATGTTGGTCATGTGAATGACTTGAACGAAGAATAAACTCCTTGTGTGAAATAACGAAACGTGTTCTGCTGATTCTCTATCACAGGTTGGAGAGTTAACTTCCACATGCACGTTTCCTCCTCCTGGGCCGCTACTCAGGGGAGCAACATTAACAGGTTAGATACTATTGCAATCAGACCTAGCGCTAAAATCAAAGTTTGTGGTTCTTGCAAGAACCTTGTTTCTTTTTCAATTTATGTTTCTTTTCCTTTAAAAATGAAAAAGACATTGAAGATAAATGCCTGTACTGCTATGCTGACAGTCATATAGTAAGATTTTTTTAAAGTTTGATATAATATGCACTCATACCTAGGGCTTGACATTAACACCGGCCAACGGCTGGTGGATTTTAGCAGTGGCCGGTGTTCTGCCATTTTACCATACTTATCAGAACGGCCATATCTTGGGTTACTGCACATGCACGCGCATGCCACACATGCATAGTAACAGGAAATACGCTTCTGCTCATAATTTTAGCATACATTCTTTTTCAACATTTGTCTCAGTATCTCACTATGGGGCACGTTCTCCCGCAATGTCCCCAGAAGCCCTATAACACTACGCCAGTCTCGACTGGCAAGAAGCGTGACGTCTGCTCTTCGGAGGAGGAGCCACCTCCTCCTATAAGAGCCTGACCGTGACGCACGCCCCCCAGTATTCACTCTTCTCGCTCCCAGAAGCTCCTCTCAGATGGTAGATCCAGCTAACGGGCTAGCTTAACTGTCCACAGAACGAGCTAACCACTCGGTCACCGGGTACTACCTATTGCTGTATTTTACTGTCCAAGTCATAGCTAGACTGTCTCCAAACAGTAGCTTTATGCGACTAGGTGCTAACTAGCACGTGCTTCCTTTAACAAGCATTCTTTTTCACTGGAGCATAACCGTCCTCCCCATGGAGCAAGCTAAGCTACCAGTCAAAACGTGCACGGGCGGTGACAAAACAGCTGGAGTGGATACCCACGCCGCATGTGCTGCGTGTCTTGGCCTGCAACATGCCCAGGAGGCACTCATCACCAGCTAGCTGTGAGCATTGTGCACATTTCTCTGCCAAAACTCACCATCGTCAACTAGCGCACCAAGCTAGCTTGCTGGCTGAGGATTCCATGATGCCGGTGCCTATTCCACCATTACAGGAATTGGCGGAGAGCACCGGGAGACACCATTCTCCTGGAACCAGCTGGGGTGATCACATGGATGAGGTATCCCCGATGTCTCCACCTATCGAGCATGAAACCGACTTGCGGGCAGAAAACTGAACTCACAGGGAATTATTCAGACTCGGACGACCAATCCACAAGCCCCGACTCTGATGAGGACGAGCAGGACGTCGGACCGTTTGACGTCCCGTTGGCTGCAAGTCAATGGAGGTGAGTGAGACTAGCAGCGGGTTACCAATCCCTGCTAGCTCAGACCTGCAGAAAGTCTGTAAGACAGCAGTTGCAAAGCTGGACATCTCGTGGCCAGAAGCACTCACCGGGACAACCACATCCTATTATGAGGGGAAAGCGCCTCCCGAGGGCCAACACCTCCACCAGATAATTTCTGCCGGTTTTCCCTGAATGCCTAGAAGAGGCGACCCGTTCATGGAGCAATCCTTTGTTTGATGAAAACCTCATCCAAGGAGGGTCAGCACTAGACTGTTGCCTTACAGCTAAAAGGTTCCTGGTTCGAATCCCCAGGCTGGCAGGGGTTGGAACCTTTCTGTATGGAGTTTGCATGTTCTCCCTGTGCTGTGTGGGTTTACTCCGGGGGCTCCGGTTTCCTCCCACAATCCAAAGACATGCATGTTGGGTTAATTGGTTGTTCTAAATTGTCCCTAGATATCTGTTTCCTATAGGCCCTTAGAATAGAGGGTTAGTACTAGTGAAAGCGCTTTGAGTGGTCTTTGTGACTAGAAAAGCGCTATATAAGTGCAGGTTAGTTAGTTAGTTAGTTAGTTAGACTGGGTCGATATAGAAGAGAGGGGTTTTTCCTGCCTCCCTCCAGTGGAACCTCTCATGGCTTCTCACCTCCACCTGGTCCAGAAGTTTACCATGACTTCTGCAAGACCCACCCTGCCCTCCAAAGCTGACAGTTTCCAGTCCTCCACGAGAGGAAAAAGCTATAAGGCGGTGGCCATGTTGATGAAAGCGTTAAATGAAATGCATCATCTCTGCTGCTCGCTTACCAGGCCGAATTATAAGACGACATTTCTTTTTCACCCACAGCAGAACTATGGGACGAACTTTGTGTGGTCACGGACCTCAGCCTCCATCTACACAAGTGTGCCATGTAGTCAGCTGGCAGAGCCATGGCACTGATGGTCGCTCAGGAGACAGCCAGGTGGTTGAACCTATCCAGCCTGTCTCCAAGAGAGAAGACCCAGCTCCTCGACGTTCCCGTGGACCCAAAAGGCTTATTCGGCCCAGCGGTTGCCACTATGCAAAAACAATGTCAGGAGAAAAGAAGAGAAGGGGAAGCACTTCAACTGTGTCTACCCAGGAAGCACACACACACCCCCCCCCGCTGCACCATGGCAGACGTTCGCTCAGGCAGTCGCCCGTGCAACATACCACATTCCTAAACGCCAACCACCACTCCAACCTCCAGTGAATGACCATAGTCGGAAGCCACAGGAGCCCAAAGGTGCATGGGTGAAGGAAAAATCCTTCACCACCAGCGTGTTGCCAGGGGACCAAGCTGCTCCAACTGCCACCCTGGGGACTAAGAAAAAGAGACATGCTCCCTTTTGCAAGGACATGCTCCCGAGACACTCTGTGGGGAGAGGAGACAGGCTCAGTCAGACACCTGCCCTTCCCCACCTAAAAGACATTTTGTTCCTTGTGTGTTCCAAACCCCAGAAAAGGCGTACAGAGGCCATGTTGGTGATCACAGTTCACGACCATAACAAAAAGAGAATCAGACTTGCAAGAGTTCTGTGGAGCCACAGCTGATTCTCACAAAAACACACTAGTGCACAAGCACACACCAGTGCTTAAACAGAAATGTTTTTTTCCTCTGACATGTGTTTAAAACAAACAAAAAAAAAACAAAGTGCAATGACAGCTAAATGGTCAAAACATGACCATCCTGTCATTCACGTGGCCAATAGAGTGGCAATGCTCCAGAAATAGCCTGGACAGGCAAAATGACCCTTGGTCCAACAGGGTCACCCATACAGCCAACAGATGGCACCATTGTCCCGCAGATGAGGCAAGGAAGCCTCTCTCTGGGAGCTGTCAATACTGTCCCAACAGGACAGCCTATGAAGGCAGCAGGGGACGCCGATGTCCAACAAGTGGAGCAGAAATCCATTCTGCCAACTTTGGATTCAACCGATGCATGGCCTATAAAGCCTGTCCTTCCATTCACCACAACAAGGTCTCTTAGCAGTCCTTGTGCATTTGTGGAGAGCATGTGGGGCTTCAGACTGGATAATAAGAACTGTAACCAGAGGCTACAGACTCCAGTTCGTCGCAGCCCCCCCCCCCCCCCCGTTTCAATGGAATTCTGCAGTCACAGGCCCGATCAGAAAAAGCTCATATTTTACAGGAGGAAATTTCCTCTCGCCTGAAAATTGGAGCGATCGAAATAGTACCACCAGAGCAGACTCAGAGCGGTTTCTATTCAAAATATTTTCTGGTTCCCAAAAAGGGCGGAGGTTTGTGACCGACATTAGACCTGCGAGATCTGAACAGACACTTGATACAGTTCAAATTCAGAATGCTCACACATTCGGCGCCAATACGCTTTGTGCGTTACCGGGATTGGATAGTCTGCATGGATTTAAAAAATTTATATTTCCACATCCCCATTTACCCTCCTCACAGAAAATATCTCAGATTCACCTTTAAAGGAAAGGTGTATCGATACGCGGTGCTCCCATTTGGCCTCTCTCTGAGCCCATGGGTGTTTCTAAAATGAACCGAGGCTGCGATTGCACCTCTGAGAGGAAGAGGATTGCACTTCGCAACTTACACTACCGCCATCAGTGTGTGAATGTGTGTGTGTGAATGGGTGGATGGCAGGATCTGTAAAGCGCTTTGGTCATCAAGAGATGAGAATAAAAGCGCTATATAAGTGAATGGCATTTACCATTTGCCATTTACATAGACGATTGGCTCCTGGCAGCACAATCGCTGGAGCAGATCTGGTCGCATACCAGGCTGCTTATCACACACCTGGCAGAGCTGGGTTTCACTATAAATGAAGAAAAGAGTGTTTTGACTCCAACGTAAAACATCACGTTTATAGGCCTGTCTCTAGACTCAGTTGCCCTGAGGGCACATCTGACAACGGAAAGGGTGGAAGCCTTTCAAGCTTGTCTGGCACCTTTTCGGAAAGGAACTCTGCTAAAATTCAAACTGTGTCTCTGGTTGCTGGGCCTTATGGCATCAGCACTGGTAGTGTTAAGGTTACGCCATTTTCACAAGGTCTTTTCAGAGGTGGGTTGCGGCGCTCGGGCTGGAACCGATGCGTCATGGTCACCGCAGGGTTCTAGTCACTTCAGCCTGCACCCGCGCCCTGATCCCATGGAGACACCCGGTTTTCTTGCTAACCGGTATCACCATGGGAATGGTGTCGGTGAGAAAGGTGATTACGACAGATGCCTCTCGTCTGGGCTGGGGAGCCACACACGAAGGCAGAACAGTGAATGGCACATGGAGCCCACGAATACAGTCAGTTCACATAAACTGTCTGGAACTCATGGCCGTGTTTCTGACTTTAAAACAATTCCTGCCCCATCTAAAGGGTCACCATGCTTTAGTCAGAACAGACAATACGACTGTGGTGTCATATCAACAGGCAGGGAGGGCTACGCTCTCCTCATCTACACGTGTTGGCACACAGACTGATTATGTGGAGCAGCACTCAGCTGTTATCCCTGAGAGCTATCCACGTACCAGGCATTTTGAGTCAGGGAGCCGATCTGTTATCAAGGGGCAACCCCCGCTACAAGGATTGGAAACTCCACAACAAGGTAGTAGCCCAAATATAGGAGAGATACGGCCAAGCCAAGGTCAATCTCTTCACAGCAGCACAGAATGCTCAGTGCCCGCTGTTTTATTCCCTGACAGATCAGCATGCTCCACTAGGGTTGGATGCGTTGGCACACGAATGGCCACGTGTCTCCCTGTACACCTTTCCCCATTACAGCTGATCACTCCTACTCTTGCCAGAGTGTGGAAGAGGGGTTTAACTCTGATCCTAATAGCTCCCCGTTGGCCATGGAAAACCTGGTTAGCGGAGATATTCCAGCTGCTGTACAATCACCCATGGGTCCTGCCTCTGCGGAGGGATCTCTTGTCACAGGACGAGATTTTTCATCCTCATCCAGATAGAATGGTCCAATGGGCCTGGCTAGTGAGAGGATCAACCTGACCACTAGCGGACTCCCTCCTAATGTCATCGCCACTATTCAGAATGCCAGGGCATCCTCTATGCATTTTGCGTATGACTGCAAATGGTGTGCATTTGAAAACTGGTGTGAAAAGACAGCCGTGGTGACTTTTCAGAGCTCCATTCCTGTTATTCTGACATTCCTGCAGGGGTTCCTGGCTAAAGGCCTGGCCTTCTCCACAGTCAAGGTGTATTTGGCTGCTATTTCAGCATACCACATAGGCTTTGGAAACAAAACCGTGGCGCACCACCCGCTTGTTTGCCAGTTTATGAGAGGAGCGCAGCGTTTACGACCGGTCACAAGGAGTCCAACAACCCCGTGGGACCTCACTGTTGTGCTGGACAGTTTATCATGACCGCCTTTTGAGCCCCTCCATCAGGTGGATCTCAAGACACACTTCTTAAAAACTGTGCTACTGTTAGCGCTGGCTCCTGCTAAGCGTGTGAATGACATTCATGCATTGTCGGTGAACCCATCATGTATGCAGTTTTTGGCAGGGGATTCTAAGGTTGTACTCAAACCTAATCCCGCCTTTGTGCCAAAGATTTTCAGCCCTGTGGTTTCCTACCACCTGATTGAGTTGTCGGCCTTCTGTCATCCTCCCGTTTCCGGTGAGGAGCAGGAAAGGCTTAATGCAGTCTGCCCTGTCCGTGCACTTCGTGCATACGTGGCCAGGACAGCAGGTTTAGGAAATCTGATCAGCTGTTTGTGTCATGGGCTACATCCAGTCTGGGAAAACCCATCACAAAGCAGCACTGAGCGCACTAGATCATGGAGGCTGTTGTCATAGCACATGAGTGCAGAGGCCTTCAGCCCCCGCCAGGTTTGCATGCTCATTCCACATGCGGTATGGCCGCTTCGTGGGTCCTCTTTTGTGGTGTCTCTGTGGAAGAGGTTTGTGCAGCCGCCAGCTGGGTGACGCCGCACACCTTCACAAGATTGTACAGGTTAGATGTTACCACACCGTCACTGTCGCACAGTGTTTTGAGTGTAAGATCAACTTCTAACATGTCGTAATAATACGTGGTCTGACAGTAAGCTGGTCTGGCAATACGGGAGCTACTACATCCCATAGTGAGATACCAAGACGAATGTTGAAAGAGAAGGACAGGTTAAAGGATTAACCAGGTTCTCTGATCTCACCAGACCCCCCTCCTTGCCTGGAGCGAGGAAGAGGTGAGCTTACAAAGACTGGGGGGGAGTGCGTCACGGTCAGGCTCTTATAGGAGGAGGTGGCTTCTCTTCCAGAGAGCAGACGTCACGCTTCTTGCCAGTCGAGACTGGCGTAGTGTTATAGGGCTTCTGGGGACATCACGGGGGAGCGTGTCCCATAGTGAGATACCTCACTCATGTTTCAGAGAACCTGGTTAATCCTTTAACCTGTCGATACAGCTGATGGAAACAGCTTACGGCGCTGCACAGTGATTAGCTGATCCAAAAATGTGCTGTGTTTTCAGTGTGTGTCTATTTATATATATTTCCTGCTGTTAAAATTACTCAATACAGCTGACGGAAGGTAAACAGAGTTTTTCTGATTTAGGGTCCCACATGCGGATGTAGAGGGGGCGTGACTTAGGCTCTCAGTTCTGATAAAGTATGGTATAAAATGGCAGAACACCGGTAAGACAGCCACACCCACTAGCCACTTTGGTTGTAGTTTTCTCAAACGGCATCTAAAATAATAAACCTCTTGCAATGTGAGACTACAACTCCCATAAATACTGTGGGGGGGTTTTCTAATCAATCTTCTTTTGCTCTTTTTTTTTTTCTAGTCAAAACAGGTAGCATCCATTTCGGTTAAATCCATCAGCAACTACTAATGACGTGTGGACATGAAGGGGTGTCCCAATTCATAAAGGCAGGGGTGCAAAAGAGAATTGGGATGGACCCAAATCTACCTGCACTTCACTCTCATATTGCAATTTTTTTCTCTACCGTTTTCAATATTGACTGCTCTTTATAAATAATTCACCAGACAGTGTTTCTATTTTTTTGTGTATAGGGATAAGGACCTGCACTTATATAGCGCTTTTCTAGTCTCACAGACCACTCAAAGCGCAACCAGTTAACCTAACATGCATGTCCTTGGATTGTGAGAGGAAACCGGAGCCACCGGAGCAAACCCACGCAGCCCAGGGAGAACATGCAAACTCCACACAGAAAGGTTCCTGCCCCTGCCAGCCTGGGGATTCGAACCTGGAACCTTCTAGCTGTTAGGCAACAGTGCTATGGGGTAATTTACATTGAAAAAGGTTATAAATTTAGTTCACGTAAATTTTAGTATGCCATAGTCCAATTTGATCACATTAAACATAATTTTCCCACCTCAAAATAGTGGCTAGTAACTATGGAAAATCACGAGCCACAGTGGCTGGTGAGCAAAAAAGTTAATGTGAAGCCCTGCACATCTAACGCTGGCTCAAATGTGGCTGAGTGAAAGAACACATTAACAACGGGCGGTGACTTCTACTTCCTTGTAGAGTTAGATTTCCACAAAGACAGTAAATGCAAGCGGGTTAATTAACGCAACGTCAGCCGAGTTTATAAAGCGGTTATCGGTTAATGTTGATGATATCGGTAAATTAGCTCGGTACGTTTCCACGCTGTTTATTTAATGTTCCTCATAGCTGAACGGGGGCTTCAACGGTTTCGACAGGTTGCTAGAAAAGACCGCAGAAGAAGAGCTAAAGTCCTCCAGTCATGCAAAACTGCTGAATATTAACACCTGATGCCTTGGTGAAAACAGCTCTGCGGTTGGTAATGTGTTGCTACGTACGAAGCTAACACAAGCTAGCGAAATATAGTACACAGCAGCAGCAGATAACCTTTGAAATTAACGCCCACGTTAGCGTTACAGGAAGGAGTTAGCTTTTTAAACTGCCTGCTTCGTAAGGGTGATACGACAGGGGAGAAAAAAAAAAATCCAAACAGCACTTACTGTACTGTAAAAGCAGTCAAGGATGGCTGAATGGTAACCAAGCACCTTGTCGATGATGTTGTGAGGACTTGTGAGTCACCGAGACGCAGCCAGGGGTCGTTACTGCCGCTGTCATCATTGTGTTTGTGCTGTGAAGTCGCCATCTTCTGTATATTCACTGTTGGTGCGTCTTTAACCTGTGATAATGCACTTTTCTGCACTCCACAGTGTATGAGCCGCATAATTTCCTCCTTGCCCATGAAGATCACAGAGCATTTAGACCAGGGGTGGCAAGTCATGTGCTATGGAGGGCCAAGACCCTGCAGGCTTTACCTCCAACCAGTGTCTTCGACAGCAGATTCCACTGAATTTCTTCCCACTGATTGCTGACAGGTGAAAACACCTGCTGAAAAGAGTGGGTAGAAGAGAAAACCTGCAGGGTCTTGGCCCTCCATGGCACATGATTGGACACCCCTGCTTGCCATTGGGAGATTGACACCTGACCTGGGCAAGCAATTTTAAATTGTATTCTTAAGATGTGGTCTGTGGGCTATATTAATCATATATTCCATAACCTACATATGTTGAAGCATGTGGAAATGTTTGGTAATTACATATGTAAAGCAACTTCACACCTCTGAAAGGACAAAGGCTCTCAACCGCCAAGTGAAGAACAAAGACGTTCCCAGACACTGCGGTGGAGACCGGAGGAGCTACCCTCACCCCCTGGGCGAGGAGAGGAAATACCAAGACAATGGGGGGGATTAAGATAATGAGGGATGTCAGCCTTTGTTATGCATGTCTTTTGTTATGTGCAAGTATAAAGTCAGTGAGCCGGAGATATTCGGTCTCTTTTCCTTCTGCCACCTCTGCACTGAATGAGATTTGTTAGGAGAGCTGATAAATAAACTTTGGTTTATATATCAAATCGCCTCATCATTTCAAGCTCTTCTACATGGTCTTTATTTTTGGTTCTCGCAAATGGACCGTGTAATTAATGTTTTGGACTGGGCATTCACCAAATAAGTACTAAATGTTTTTTTTTAAATATTAATATTAGTTTGGCTGCTCACTTTAGGGGTCACCACAGTGGACCAACTGTCTCCTTCTCACCAATCCCTTGAATCCTCTTCTGTCACACCAATCCTGTCTGTTTTCTTTCATGACATCCATTAATCTTTCTGTGGTCATCCTCTTTTCCTCAAGGCTGGTAGCTCTGTCTTCAACATCTTTTGTCCAATATAGATGTATTCTAGCCTTGCTGTTGTATGGAGAGTGAGGTGTGTGTGTGTGTGTGGCCCGTGGGGCTTACCATACCTGCCCTGGGTGTGATGTCAGGTGGGCTGCGGCCAGTATACAGTTCTGTGTGTTCCTTAATGAAGGTCAGTTTGTTGCTTGACATAAGCAGAATCTGGTCTCCATTACTGCAGACATAACATTTTGGCGATGAGAATAAACCATGGAGGCGTGTGGGCTACCTTCACCTCTGCCATCATTTCTGGAGTATCTGGGAGAGCCAGCGATCCTGTAGCCGGACTGGGTGGCCATACTTGGGGGCTACGTTGCTGAGCTGGGCCTGGGTAGACTCGACGGGGACCGAGGACGAATGCTCCTGGTCCGCGGTTTTGGCGTAGAGGGTCGGAGAATTCTCTGCATGTTGGTAGAGATGGAGGCTTATGTGAATGCTGTTGGGCGGCTTGCTGGAGATTTTGCCGAACATACAAGGGAGAAGAAGCTGTGGGTAGTGAAGCTGTTGGTGCCAAAAGGAGCTAAGCTAGTTAGCTCAGAGAAGCTAGGGGCTCAGTCTGTGGCAAAGGCGAAGTTAGCCATGAAGCTAGGTGGGCGCCAAAACCAAGCTACAAGCTACCAGCTAGTTATCGAGGGGGAACTGGAGCCCCTGGTCACTGAAGACGGCAAGCCAGCTGAGGAGCTCAGCACGGTGCGTGACCGTAGCACTGGTAGTGAAGACAGCGCGGTGAGCAAAGACAGCATGGAGGGAGAGCAGCGACCAAACTCAACTGAGTTTTCCCTGCAGCTGGAGTCGGGGCAGTGGGAGAGGGGGCACATGCATGTTGAGAGCCCCGGGAAGTGGCAGCGACAGCTGGGCGCAGAGGCAGTGCAGCAGAGTGCCTTGGATGAAGGTGCTGGGCATAGCAGTGAGGCGCCTGGGTCGACGAGTGACGCTGACCAGAGTGATGCTGAGAGCCCCAGGAGACAGCAGCAGCAGCCAGACGCAGAGGCAGTGCAGTGGAGCGCCTTGGACGAGGGTGCTGGGCATAGCAGCAAGGCGCCTGGGTCGACGAGCGACGCAGACGAGCGGGCAACAGTTTTCCCCGGAGCTCGACCACAGGGGGCCAGAGTGTCTGGGGCTACAATGGCAGCAGCTACAGCAGTTTTGGAGATGGTCGGGGGTGGACCAACAAGGCACGGAGGGACTGCGTGCCGGGCAGCAGCACTGCGAGTCCAGATAAGAGAAGAGGTCGGTGGTGAGAGGAGACATTCTCGCCGGGGAGGTCAGCTTCAACCCCGGGGGCAGGCAGCTTCCAGGGGCGTGCATGCCGTGGGACTGCCCTGGGCGCCCGAGCTGGCTTTATCTTTGGCTGCCCGTGGACTGTGGTATCACCTGAAGACTCTAATGTAAATATGTTTATATGGTGTTTAATAGTAGTTAATATGTTTGTGCATGTATATATGTTAAAGATAGTGTTGGATGTGAGTTTGGTGTGCATGTGAATATATGTTGTTATAGGATTATTTATGTATTGTGTTTAGTTAGGAAACACAGCAGTTATTTTTTTTTTAATTATACTGTAAATGCACTGTTTTATTTAGTTAAGCCTTTATTAGTCCCACAATGGGGAAATTCCAGGATTGCAACAGCACAGGGATAGCAACACTCAGAGCAACAATCAGAAGGCAAGAAAAACAAGAGCAGCTAGTATACATATGTACATATTACTATAAATATATATATATATAGACACACAGTGCGGAGCATTGTGGTTGGTGGATGTGCAGCAGAAAGTCTAAGCTCTCTCTCCGCGGATGCGGCGGGCCAGCTGGATGTCTTTGGGCATGATGGTGACCCTCTTGGCGTGGATGGCGCACAGGTTGGTGTCCTCGAAGAGACCCACCAGGTAGGCCTCGCTGGCCTCCTGCAGAGCCATGACGGCAGAGCTCTGGAAGCGCAGGTCGGTCTTGAAGTCCTGAGCGATCTCCCTCACCAGGCGCTGGAAGGGCAGCTTACGGATGAGCAGCTCCGTGGATTTCTGGTAGCGACGGATCTCAGAGCCACGGTATCGGGCCTGTAACGGTGAGGCTTCTTCACTCCGCCGGTGGCCGGAGGGCTTTTCCAAGCAGCCTTGGTGGCCAGCTGCTTCCTGGGGGCTTTTCCTCCAGTAGATTTACGGGCGGTCTGCTTGGTTCTTGCCATCGCTCTTTATTATTCTGTCTTATATTTCTTGCACGCCACCTAAACTCCAGCCCGGCACCCGTGTCGTTTTCGCTTCAGTTCTCCCGGTATGTCGAGTTTCTCCGTTAGCACCTGGTGGCGGTTGAGTGCTAGCTAGCTCTTCCCTGCTGTAAACAGTGGCTCCGTCCGCCGACTCGGGAGACCTTTGGGGCGATCTGCGTGTCCGTGATTTATATAGACTGAAAGGTGTAGAAAGAAGAAGGAAGATAAAAAAAAAAAATAAATAAAAAAATGGCAGTTGCAAAAGGCAGCCAACTCGTGTGGCGCCGGAACCGGAAGAGTTCAGGTTCAGATAGCAGAATAATCCATCTTGCCATGTGGGGTTGGGACGGCAGTCCACCTGTCCTCCCCTAGTTTTTAGTCATTTTTGGGTGAATGCGTTAGGCTATTAAGATAAGATAAGATAAGATAAGCCTTTATTAGTCCCACAATGGGGAAATTCCAGGATTGCAACAGCACAGGGATAGCAACACTCAGAGCAACAATCAGAAGGCAAGAAAAAACAACATCTAGTAAACATATGTCCATATTACTATAAATGTATATATATAGACACACAGTGCAGAGCATTATGGCTGGTGAATGTGCAGCAGAAAGTCTAAGCTCTCTCTCCGCGGATGCAGCGGGCCAGCTGGAAGTCTTTGGGCATGATGGTGACCCCCTTAGCGAAGAAGAGACCCACCAGGTGGGCCTCGCTGGTCTCCTGCAGAGCCATGACGGCGAAGCTCAGGAAACGCAGGACGGTCTTGAAGTCCTGAGCGATCTCCCTCACCAGGCGCTGGACGGGCAGCTTACGGATGAGCAGCTCCGTGGATTTCTGGTAGCGACGGATCTCTCTCAGAGCCACGGGCCTGTGACGGCGAGGCCTCTTCACTCTGCCGGTGGCCAGAGCGCCTCTCCGAGCAGCCCTGGTGGCTAGCTGTCTCCTGGGGGGCTTCTTCCTCCAGTAGATTTTACGGGCAGTCTGCTTGGTTCTTGCCATCGCTCTTTATTATTCTGTCTTATATTTCTTTCACGCCGCCTAAACTCCAGCCCGGCACCCGCGTCCTTTTCGCTACAGCTCCCGGTATGTCGAGTTTCCCATTAGCACCGGGCAGCGGCCAAGTGCTAGCTAGCACTAGCTCCTCCCCGCTGTAACGTCTCCCGCTGCAAACCGTGGCTCCGTCCGCCGACCCGGGAGACCCCCGGGGCGATCCGTGCGTCCGTGATATATATACAGAGTGAAAGGTGTAGAAAGAAGAAGGAAGATAAAAAAAAGGCTGTTGCAACAGGCAGCCGACTCGTGTGGTGCCGCCGGTCCGGCGGAACCGGAACCGGCGTTTTTATTATTTTTATTATTTTTATTATTATTATAGTTCACTGTTCCCCGTTATTTTCTTAGTACATGATTTGGGTCCTAAATTGGGGTGGGTCTGAATTGTGTGTATGTCTTTTGGACTTTTGTAAGGGGGAGGGGAATGTTGTGTGGAGAGTGTGGTGTGTGTGTGTGTGTGTGTGTGGCCCGTGGGGCTTGCAATGCCCACCCTGGGTGTGACATCAGGCAGGCTGCGGCCAGTATATAGTTCTGTGTGTTCCTTAATAAAAGTCAGTTCGTTGCTTGACATAAGCAGAGTCCGGTCTCCATTATTGTAGGTATAACATTTGCCTCTCTTACTTTGTCTCCAAGCCACTCAATCCAAGCTCACCCTTTGATATTTCTAATCTTGTCCCTCCCAGTCATGTTTTTTGTCTGTGCCCCCTTCTTTAAACCATACATCATCTTTCTATCATCTTGTACCCCTTTCCTTTTGCTCTTGCTGCTATTCTTCTGTGACATCTCAACCCTTTTTATTTTTTATTTTATTTGTTTATTTGTCAGGGACAGTGCAATAAACATAGACAAAAAAAAAGATCTGATGTGTTGCACAAAGAGTGTATAGCTATTAGCTGATTTGCAACTCTTGTCCCTGGATGGGCTTTAGAAAAAAGAAACAGATAAAAAGAGAGAAAGATAAGGAAGAAACAAAATGAAAACAGAATAAACAATAACCACATACATCATGGATCGTCACCTTATCGTGGTGGGGGGGTTTGCGTGCCCCAGTGATCCCAGGAGCTATGTTGTCCGGGGCAATTTGCCTCTGATAGGGTCTCCCAAGACAAACTGGTCCTGGGTGAAGGGCCAGACTAAGAACGATCCAACAGACTCTCATGATAAATTGTATATCAAGGATTCAGTGTACCCCGCCCGGTATGGGGTTACCGGGGCCCCACCCTGGAGCCAGGCCTGGGGGAGGGGCTCGAAGGCTAGCGTCTGGTGGCCAGGTTTCCACCCATGGGACCCGGCCGGGCTCAGCCCGAAGGAGTTACATGGGTCCGCCCTCCAGTAGGTTCACCACCTGCAGGAGGGATCATGGAAGTCCGGTGCTATGTGGATTAGGTGGCAGTCAAAGGCGGAGACCTTGGCGGACTGATCCCAAGCTTTCTAAACTGGCTTTTGGTACGTGGAATGTCACCTCTCTGGTGGGGAAGGAGCCTGAGCTGGTGTACGAGATTGAGCGATACCGGCTAGATATAGTCGGCCTCACCTCAACACACAGCTCCGGTTCCGGAACCAGTCTCCTGGAGAGGGGCTGGAGCTTGGCCTTTTCTGGAGTTGCCCCGGGCGAGAGGCGACGAGCAGGGGTAGGTATTCTTGTATCGCCCCACCTTGCTGCCTCTATATTGGAGTTTTCCCCGGTGGACGAAAGGGTTGCTTCCCTGCGCCTTCGGGTTGGGAAACGGGTCCTGACCATCATTTGTGCCTATGCACCAAATGATGTTTCAGAGTACCCACCCTTTTTGGAGTCTGTGACTGGGGTGCTGGAGGGTGCTCCTCCTGGAGACTCCATTGTCCTACTGGGGGACTTCAATGCGCACGTGGGCAACGACAGTGAAACCTGGAGGGGGGTGATTGGGAGGAACGGCCTGCCCGATCTGAACCCGAGTGGTGTTCAGTTATTGGACTTCTGTGCTAACCACAGTCTGTCCATAACGAACACCATGTTCAAGCATAAGGGTGTCCATATGTGCACCTGGCACCAGGACACCCTAGGCCGCAGGTCGATGATCGATTTTGTTATCGTATCATCAGACCTGCGACCGCATGTCTTGGACACACGAGTAAAGAGAGGTGCAGAGCTGTCAACTGATCACCACCTGGTGGTGAGTTGGATCCGATGGCAGGTGAGGAAGCCATTCAGACCTGGTAGACCCAAACGTATAGTGAGGGTGTGCTGGGAGCGTCTGGCTGAGGCCCCTGTCCGGGAGGTCTTCAACTCCCACCTCCGGAAGAACTTCAACCACATTCCGAGGGAGTCTGGAGACATGGAGTCTGAATGGGCCATGTTCTCCACCTCTGTTGTTGAAGCGGCGGCCCAGAGCTGCGGCCGCAAGGTGGTCGGTGCATCTCGTGGTGGCAACCCCCGAACCAAGTGGTGGACACCAGTGGTGAGGGGGGCCATTAAGCTGAAGAAGGAGTCCTATCAAGCTTGGTTGGCTTGTGGGACTCCCGAAGCAGCTGAGGTGTACCGGCAGGCCAAGCGGAGTGCAGCTCGGGTGGTTGCTGAAGCAAAAACCCGGGTATGGGAGGAGTTCGGTGAGGCCATGGAACAAGACTTTCGGTCGGCTTCAAAGAGATTCTGGCAAACTGTTCGGCGGCTCAGGAGGGGAAAGCAGCTCCCCGTCCACACTGTGTATGGTGCGGATGGGACACTGTTGACTTCAACTGGGGATATCGTCGGGCGGTGGAAGGAATACTTCGAGGATCTCCTCAATCCCACTGATACGCCTTCCACAGAGGAAGCAGGGTTTGGGGACAAGGGGGATGACTCGCCTATCACAGGGGCTGAGGTCGCCAAGGTGGTTAAAAATCTCCTTGGTGGCCGGGCCCCGGGGGTGGACGAGATTCGCCCCGAGTACCTCAAGGCCCTGGATGTTGTTGGGTTGTCATGGTTGACACGCCTCTGCAACATTGCGTGGAGGTCGGGGGCAGTGCCTTTGGCATGGCAAACCGGGGTGGTGGTTCCTCTCTTCAAAAAAGGGGACCGGAGGGTGTGCTCCAACTTTAGAGGGATCACACTCCTCAGCCTCCCTGGGAAGGTCTATGCCAAGGTACTGGAGAGGAGAGTCCGGCCGTTGGTCGAACCTCGGATTCAGGAGGAGCAATGTGGTTTTCGTCCTGGCCGTGGCACATCGGACCAGCTCTTTACCCTCTCGAGAATTCTTGAGGGTTCGTGGGAGTTTGCCCAACCAGTTTACATGTGTTTTGTGGACTTGGAGAAGGCATTTGACCGCGTCCCTCGTGGATTTTTGTGGGGGGTGCTTCGGGAGTATGGGGTATCGGGCTTGTTGTTACGAGCTATTCGGTCTCTGTACGACCGTTGTGAGAGTTTAGTTCGTATTGCCAACACTCGGCCGGAGTCATTCCCAGTGAGAGTTGGACTCCGCCAGGGCTGCCCTTTGTCACCGGTCCTGTTCATAATTTTTATGGACAGGATTTCTAGGCGCAGCCAGGGAATGGAGGGTGTCATGCTTGGTGACCACAGGATCTCATCTCTGTTGTTTGCAGATGATGTTGTCCTGTTGGCTTCATCCAGCAATGACCTACAGCTCTTGCTGGGACGGTTTGCCGCTGAGTGTGAAGCGGCTGGGATGAGAATCAGCACCTCCAAGTCCGAGTCCATGGTCCTCAGCCGGAAAAAGGTGGATTGTCCTCTCCAGGTTGGGGACAGGCTCCTGCCCCAAGTGGAGGAGTTTAAGTATCTTGGGGTCTTGTTCACGAGTGAGGGGAAAATGGAGCGAGAGATCGACAGACGGATTGGAGCAGCATCTGCAGTGATGCGGACGTTGTACCGGTCTGTTGTGGCGAAGAGGGAGCTTAGTTCTAAGGCAAAGCTGTCGATTTACCAGTCAATCTACGTTCCTACTCTCACCTATGGTCACGAGCTTTGGGTAATGACCGAAAGAACGAGATCGCGGATACAAGCGGCTGAAATGAGCTTTCTCCGTAGGATTGCTGGACTCACCCTCAGAGATAGGGTGAGGAGCTCAGTCATCCGGGAGAGGCTCAGAGTAGAACCGCTGCTCCTCCACATTGAAAGGAGTCAGTTGAGGTGGTATGGGCATCTGATTAGGATGCCTCCTGGACGTCTCCCACTTGAGGTGTTTCAGGCACGTCCCACTGGGAGGAGACCCCGGGGCAGACCCAGGACTCGGTGGAGAGACTATGTCTCCCAGCTGGTCTGGGAACGCCTTGGTATCCCCTCTGAAGAGCTGGAGCAGGTGGCTGGGGAGAGGGAAGTCTGTGCTTCTCTGCTTGAACTGCTGCCTCCGCGACCCGGACCTCCGGAAAAGCGGTAGAAGATGGATGGATGGATGGACATACATCAATGCAAACAAAATTATAAATACACAATATATAAACCTGATTCACATTTGCCTATTACAGTCCTCCCTCCCTCAGTCACTCACTATAATCAAACATTCATTCCTTCCCTTCATTCACTCACACCCTGCAGACAATCATTTCATACATGGGTACATTCTTGTTTATTTTTCAGCCAGTTTTTTTTTTTTCCACAATATCTTTATTGAACCTTTTTTTTTTTTTTAACAAACATGATACAAACAATCAAACACTAACACTAAAGTACTACAAAAAAAAAAATGCACTAAAAACACCAACAACCACCAACAAAATCAAGTCTTCAACAATGCTCCTCTGTTTAGTCTAGACAATCCAATACATAAGTATACATATTATGTTCACCAGTTTGGAATTTACAAGGTCCACACACATCATTCACCTTCTTCTTCAAGAGTTATGTTTAAATTTTTTACATAATCAATAAAAGGTCTCCATATATTCTCAAACACAATTTCCTTTGATTTCAGTATATATGTTATTCTTTCTAATGGAAGGTTTGTTAACATCTGTCTTAACCACTGAGTCACATCTGGTCTATGAGTCTTTTTCCATAATAGTGCAATACATTTTTTGGCATTAAGCAAACTGAGGTCTATGAAAGTTCTTTCACTTTTATTGAAATTATGCTTTTCTGGGTACAGACCCAACAAAACCAGTTTAGGATTCAATATGATTTGTTTTGAGATTATTTTTTCAATTGTTACCCTCACCTCTTCCCAAAACATTCTTATTAATCTACATTCCCATAAACAATGAAATAGGGTTCCTTTACTTTCCATGCATTTTGTGCATGTATCTGGTATATTTTTGTTATATCTATTTAACTCCTCCGGTGTAACATACATCCGCATTAACCATTTGAAATGTATCAATTTAAGGCGTGCATTTATTGATTTGGTTTGAGCTTCTGTACAAGCCAATTCCCATTGTTCCTCTGAAATTTCAATTTGCAGATCTTCTTTCCAGTAGTTTAATCTTTTCAGTGAATTTTCACTTGAAGATAGTGTCAATGAGTTATAAAACTCTGAAATAATACCCTTTCTTTTACTATCTTTCATCATCATTTTTTCCAAGGATGAATAAATAGGTCGAGTGAGAGCTTTATTTTGATTTGATCGAATAAAGTTTCTAAGTTGAAGATATTTAAAAAAATGTGTTCTATTGAGATTAAATTTGATCCTCAGCTCTTCAAAAGACATTATGTTGTCTGCACATGGCAAATATAAATCCTGAATCTTTTGTATCCCTTTTAAATTCCATACTTTAAATACAGCGTCCGCTCTCCCTGGTTTAAAATATTGATTACCCCATATTGGACTAAATTGTGACAATAACTGTGGTTCTTTTAAATAGTTTTTAGCTTCACACCATATTTTGATCATATGCTTTACAAATGGATTTTTAACTTGTTTTTGTAATTTTTTTGCCGAATCTGAGTATATGAATATGGGAAGAGGTAAAGGTAAATTGTATGATTCCATTTCAGTCCAGTGAGGGAGATCATTTGATGAAAAATAATATGTCATAGACCTCAGTTGTGCCGACCAATAATACAACATAAAATTTGGACATTTCAGACCTCCACGATCAAATGGTAAATATAATAAAGACAGACGTAATCTAGCCCTCCTGTTGTTCCATATAAATTCCACTAACTTTTTTTTTATTCTTGAGAATAGATCTAAAGGTGGTGATAAGGGAATGTATTGAAATAAATAAAGTATTTTAGGTAAAATATTACTTTTAAGTATATTGATTCTCCCGATCATCGACATTGGTAGTGACATCCATCTCTGAGTTAACTCACTGATATCTGACATTAAGGCTTCATAGTTGACACTGGCGACTGATTCTAGCTTAGGCATAATTTGGATTCCTAAATATTTAAACTGATTTACAACATTGAATTGATTTACCTCAGGGGCTGGGTAATTTCTCTGGGTCTCATTTAGCATTAATATTGAAGATTTAGTTTTATTTATTTTATATCCTGATATTTCCCCAAAATTCTTTATTAAATTCAACAAGGTTGGAATTGATTTTTTTAGATTCAACATAAACAAAATTATATCATCGGCGTACAGGGAGATTTTATGTTCTGTTGGTCCAACTTTAATTCCATATATTTGTGAATGTAAACGTATCGCTATCGCTAAAGGTTCAATTGCCATAGTAAACAGTAAAGGTGAGAGTGGACAGCCTTGTCGACATCCTCTATTGATTTTTATTGGTTTTGAAATATTGTTATTTGTTAGGATTTCTGCTGTAGCATTATTGTATATTATTTGAACCCATTTTATGAAATTATTTCCAAGTCCAAACCTTTGTAGGACTTCAAAAAGAAAGGGCCATTCAACTCTATCAAAGGCCTTTTCGGCGTCCAATGATAGGAGAGCTGTATCCGGTGCTTCTTTATTAAAATAGATAATATTAAATAGTCTTCTTACATTATGGAAGCCTTGTCTACCCTTTATAAAGCCATTCTGATCTCGATTAATAATATTTGGTAAAATTTCTTGTATTCGTCTTGCTAAAATTTTACAGATTATCTTAAGGTCGGCGTTTAATAGGCTTATTGGTCTCATATTTTCACATTTATTAGAGGGCTTACCTGGTTTTGGCAGCAGTATAATTAAGGCATTATTTATGTATGATGGTAAATTATTATTTTGAAATGCTTCTAAAACCATTTCCAAAAAAGGTTTTATTAATTTATTCTTAAATTTTTTATAAAGGTCAACTGGAAGACCATCTGGTCCTGCACTTTTTCCTGATTTCATATTATCAATGGCTAGTCCAACTTCTTCTTGACTAATTTTAGACTCCAATATCTCCCTGTTTTCATTTGGAATACACGGTATAGATAGTTCGTTCAAAAACCCATTTAGTTTTGTTAAATCAGGTTCATTTTTGGTATCATATAATTTTTCATAGTAATCTCTAAAGGCTCTATTAATTTCTAAAGGATCTATAACTACCTGTCCCTTACTTATAATACTGGTAATTGGTGTTTTAATTTCCAATTGTTTAATCTGCCATGCTAATAATTTTCCTGATTTTTCACCTTGTTCATAAAAAGATTGTTTCAATCTTAGAAGACTCGAGGCAGCTCTATTCGCTGATTTTTTGTCGTATTCAGCTCTCAAAATCAGTAATTCATTCTCCAACCTTGGGTCACTTCCTGCATACACTTTTTCCTGAAGATTTTTTATTTTATGTTCCAATTTAGCTCTCTCCTCTCGAGTCTTCTTAGATTTTGATCCTGTATAACTAATAATATGCCCCCTAATAAAAGCTTTGAAAGCCTCCCACTTTACACATGCTGATGTTTGTGTAGTATTGATGTCAAAGAACTCATCTATCTGTTTTTCTATATACTTGACAAATTCCTCATCCTGAAGCCATTTATGCTGAAATTGCCATCTACCTGATTCCTTTGTCAATTTTTTATCTACATATATTAGACAACAGGGTGCATGATCAGAGATCACGATGTTATCATAAAAGCAGTTTTGAATCTTGGACCTTAATTCTGTGGAAATCAAAAAATAATCAATACGTGAGAATGTCTTGTAGGTACTGGAATAACAAGAATAGGCTTTAACTTGTGGTTTCATTTCTCTCCATATATCTAACAATCTCAATTCTTTCATAAAATGATTAATAGTCATCCTACATCCAATGTGCGTACAATCCAGTCCTGTTGATCTATCCACACCTGGATTCAATGTACAATTAAAATCCCCTGCTATTATATGTTGCCCTGTAAGTGATGATAAGATGAGAAATAAATTAGCAAAGAACTTTTTCAGCCAGTTTTTAACCTTTGTAGTAAATGTTTTAAAATCCGTTATTATTTTGATTTCATTTGGCATTGTATTCCAGATATAACTGCTCTTTATAGAGAAAGCTGTTTGTCCAAATGTGTTTCTGCGGTGGGATATTTTACAGTTGTTGTTAACAGAACTCCTGGTGGCTCTGCTGCTGTCCAGTCTTTGGATGAATCCAGCAAGTGGTTCTGGTGTTGATTTATGGAAACATTTGAAAATTAATTTCAGAAAACAGAGGTCAATGAAACTCTCAAAACTCAGTAAGTTGCATTTTTTTTTAAAAATATACATTTTTTGATTGAAAAGCACATTGAAACTGTTTTCTGAAGGTTCAGCAATAGATGGTTCTGGATGAGCCACTCTTGGACATCAACCATACTTGTAGACAGTACGTCTGCAGCCTGTGCTGGAGTCTTGGCAGCTGTGTAAATAACTGCATCATCTGCATAAAGTTGACATGTTGCAGTTGAGCAGTGTAATGGCAGGTCATTAATAAAAATGCTGAAAAGTAAAGGACCAAGAATGAACCCTTGTGGGATACCCATACGGTTATTTAAAAAGAAGGATTTATCCTGATGAACTTTTACACACTGTTCTCTATTCTGGAGATAAGATGCAAACCATTCTTTTGTATCTGGAGAAAAGTTAAAAGATACCATTTTGGATAAAAGCAAACTGTGGTTTACAGTGTCGAAAGCCTTTTTGAGGTCCAGAAAAACAGCCCCCACTGTGGCGCACATATTTTGGACTGCATATGTATAGCACAGGATTGAGATGCTTAAGACTGCATATGTATTCTGTAACCTCACGTCTTTGAAGGAACAATGTGTCTGGACCTCCTGGGGATAACAGCAGGAGGTGGAGGTGCCTTTGGTGAGGACTCTGAAAGGACTTCCTGACCTCCTGGGGTCAGACGGAGGAAGAAGGGACTTGAAGGAGAGTTATTGTCGATGGGGGGGGGGGGGGGGGGGGGTTGATGACAATGTGATTCTGTTCTTTGATGTCCCAGGTATAAAAGTGGTGGTTTGGTGGAGTTCGATCTTTTTTTCTGTTGAGAGAATGCTGGAGATGTGAGATCGTCAATAAATCTGAATTGAGAAATAAATTCAGCCTCTTCATTTCACGCTCTCCACAATGGTGACCTAAGACGTGCAATGTCCAGAGACAATTCCCCCGAACCAGACTCGTCAGGGACCGCTCGAGCAAGCGCGGTCTCGGTCAAGCTACCAGAGTTCTGGCAGGACAACCCGGACTCGTGGTTCCTCCTGGCCGAAGCCCAGTTCGCACTCGGGGGAATAACAGCAGATGACACGAAATTCTACCACGTCATCGCCAAGCTCGACAACCGCACAGCTTGATACGTGTGGAGCCTGGTGCAGCAACCGCCCGCTGGCGACAAATACAGCGGGCTGAAAGCTGCCCTCATCCAGTGTTTCACACCCTCAGCCGAGGAGAGAGCTAGGAGGCTCCTAGCTCTGCACGACTTGGGAGGACGCAGGCCAGTCGACCTGATGGAAGACATGCTGCAGCTGAGAAGCACAGACAACGATGATTTCCTCTTCACGCACATCTTCCTGAGAACCCTTCCATCGCAGACGAGGGCGACCCTGGCAGGCACTCGTTTCGTGACCCAGCGGGACTTCCGCGCGCTGGCCCGAGAAGCACAGCGGATCCTCGACTCCTGCAAGGAGCAGGCGGCCACCGCCGCAGCGGCAGACCTCGGCGCGGCGGCCGGGAGCAGCGGTGGGCCAGAGGCGGCGGCATCGATCCCACCAACAATGGCAGCAGCGAGGTCCCGACGCAGCGGAGGAGACGACCTCTGCTTTTACCATCGGCGTTTCGCAGAGAGGGCGCGCAAGTGTGTACCGCCGTGCCAGTTCAAGAGCTCGGGAAACGCCAGGACCAGGAGTCGTTAGCAGCATCGGCCCTCGGCGAGCGAAACAAGCTGCTCTACCTCACGGATGCGCGCTCTGGGCGGCACTTCCTCGTGGACACGGGCGCCCAAATGAGTTTCATCACCCCAACTTACGCTGACCGGCTGGCAGGTCCCCGTGGTGACGGGGCGACAGCGGCGAACGGCTCGAGCATTAAGACCTTCGGCGAAAGGACTCTGCTTCTGTCCTTGCACAGCTGCACTTATGAATGGACTTTTTTTATAGCGGCGGTGAGTTTCAACATGTTAGGTGCTGATTTTCTGTGCTCACATGGGTTGTTAGTTGATCTTGCCAATAGGTGCCTGGTTAATGCACTATCCTTTTACTCCATTCCCTGTGCAGCTCGAGTGTCCCCGCCACCAGCACAGACCAACGTCGCCACAGCAGGCGGTAAGTTTCACACGCTCCTCACTCAGTTTCCAGCACTCACAGTTCCCACTTTTTCGGCAACAGTTGTGAAACACGGGGTGGAGCACTTTATTACTACTACTGGCCCCCCGGTCTTTGCGAAAGCTCTGCGCTTGGATGCAGCTAAACTGTCCATAGCGCACGAGGAGTTCGCCAACCTGGAAAGGTTGGGCATCATCCAGCATTCAAAGAGCCCATGGGCCTCCCCACTGCATATGGTCCCTAAAACTGACGGCTCGTGGAGACCTTGCGGTGATTTCCGCAGGTTAAACAACGCCACAGCGCATGACCGCTACCCAGTCCCACATAGTCAGGATTTTTCAATGCATCTGGCGGGGGCGCGCATTTTTTCTAAAATAGACTTGGTCCGCGGTTATCATCAAGTCTCAGTGCGCGCTGAGGACATCCCCAAAACAGCGGTGATAACTCCCTTTGGACTTTTTGAGTTTTTACGCATGCCGTTTGGCCTTAAAGGCGCCGCGCAAACCTTCCAACGCATGATGGATGCCGTGTTACGCGATCTCCCTTTTGTGTTCGTCTACCTGGACGACATTTTGGTCGCCAGCACATCTGAAGAGGAACACGAAAAACACCTCACAACAGTTTTTCGGAGGTTGGGAGAGCACGGGTTAATAATCAATCCAGCTAAGTGCCAGTTTGGGGTGGCGCAGATCGATTTTTTGGGGCACCACATCTCCCCAGAAGGGGCGGTTCCGCTACCGGACAAAGTGCGCGCAGTGGCAGATTTTCCCTGGCCTCAAGCGGTCAAAGCATTACAGGAGTTTTTGGGAATGGTGAATTTTTATAACCGTTTCCTCCCCCACGCAGCGCAGCTCATGCAACCACTATATGCCGCGCTTAAAAAGCAAAAACCCTCCAATGCAATCGAATGGTCCCCGGAGCGGGAGCGCGCATTCGCGGAGGTAAAAAAAGCCCTTGCAGACGCTGCGTTGTTAGCTCATCCAGACCCAACGGCCCGCATAGCGCTCACCACTGATGCGTCAGATTTGGCCATAGGGGCGGTTGTGGAGCAGCACATTGCCGGGGTTTGGCAGCTGCTGGCCTTTTTCAGCAGATCCTTGTGCGAGGCCGAGTGTAAATACAACGCGTTTGACAGGGAGCTGTTAGCACTCCACTTAGCCATTCGCCACTTCCAATTCTGGCTAGAAGGTCGGCGTTTCACCGCGTTTGTCGACCACAAACCGCTCACTTTTGCGATGGCCAAAATTTCGGAACCTTGGTTGGGCCGGCAGCAGAGGCAGCTGGCTGCAATTTCGGAATTTACTACTGATATTCAACACGCAGCGGGTAAACTCAATGTAGTGGCAGACTGCCTCTCTCGGGCGGTAACAGCACCAGTCCGCGCAGAGGTAGATTATACTACCACAGCTGCAGAGCAAAATAGCAGCGCGGAAGCGCACGCGGCCCCAGTTCACGTGGGGATAGATTATGCGGGCATGGCAGCGGATCAGGGCAGAGATGCGGACGTGTGCGCGCTCCAGTCTGGACCAACAGGGTTAAGGCTGGAGAGCAGGAGCTTGCAAAATGGTATGCCCCCCCTAATCTGCGATGTCTCTACCTGGCGACCGCGTCCGGTAGTGCCAGCCGCTTGGTGCCGCCGCGTTTTTGACTCGGTTCACTCCCTGGCACACCCAGGGGTGCGCGCGTCTGTGAAAATGGTGGCAGAAAAGTTTGTTTGGCCGAGCCTGCGCAAGCACGTGAAAGAGTGGGCAAGAGCCTGTATGGCTTGCCAGCGGGCCAAAATTCACAAGCACACAAAAGCCCCCTTAGAGCTGTTTCACATCCCGGCCAAGAGGTTCGATCATGTGCATGTCGACCTCGTGGGCCCCCTACCGTCGTCGCAGGGGTTCACACATCTTTTGACAATGGTGGACCGAACCACGCGTTGGCCAGAAGTGGTCCCACTGGCATCGACCACGGCTGCAGAGGTGGCACGCGCATTTTTGATGGCTTGGATAGCGCGTTTCGGAGTCCCGTCGGATATTACGTCCGACAGGGGACCCCAGTTTGTGTCTGAGCTTTGGTCAGCGATGGCCCACAGCTTAGGTGCAACAATTCACCGCACTACTGCTTACCATCCCCAGGCTAATGGTTTATGCCAGCGTTTTCATAGATCATTGAAGGCAGCCCTCAGAGCGTCGCTTACGGATGCAAATTGGGTAAACAGACTACCATGAGTTTTATTGGGGTTGCGTTCTGCACCTAAAGAGGACTTAAAAGCCTCCCCAGCGGAGTTGGTTTTTGCGCAGCCTCTCCGGCTGCCAGGCGAGTTTCTGCCAGATCATCCGGAGCCAGGGTGTCCCCCTGCTCAGTGGTCATTGATTGGCACGGGAGCGGACGTGCTTCCGGGCCCCGTTCATCACACTTTTCAGCGTGTTTTTGTTCCCAAATCTTTAAAAAATGCCGAATTTGTTTTTGTCAGGCACGAGGCTCTGCGCCCAGCCCTGCGCCCACCTTATGATGGCCCATATAGGGTGCTGGAAACAGGTGATAAGCATTTTGTGCTAGATTTGGGGGACAGGAGGGAAACAATTAGTATAGACAGTCTAAAGCCTGCTTTTGTGATGAACGACGAGTCTGTACGGGCGGCGAGGGCTCCTCGACGTGGCAGACCCCCCAGGGAGCATGCCCCGGAGCCCCCGCAGGGGTCAACTAACGATTCTCATCCTCAGTTAGCAAATTCACTGCAAGATGGCGCCGCAGGGGCTGCGAAGCCCGCTTACAGCAAGTTTGGAAGACGTTTGAAGCCCAGATGGTGCATGGACTAATGTGTGGTTTTATCATGTTGTGTGGACTATGCTGTATTGTTTCATTCTTCGACGTTTGGGGGGGTTATGTGGCGCACATATTTTGGACTGCATATGTATAGCACAGGATTGGCATGCTTAAGACTGCATATGTATTCTGTAACCTCACGTCTTTGAAGGAACAATGTGTCTGGACCTCCTGGGGATAACAGCAGGAGGTGGAGGTGCCTTTGGTGAGGACTCTGAAAGGACTTCCTGACCTCCTGGGGTCAGACGGAGGAAGAAGGGACTTGAAGGAGAGTTATTGTCGATGGGGGGGTTTGATGACAATGTGATTCTGTCTTTTGATGTCCCAGGTATAAAAGTGGTGGTTTGGTGGAGTTCGATCTTTTTTTCTGTCGAGAGAATGCTGGAGATGTGAGATCGTCAATAAATCTGAATTGAGAAATAAATTCAGCCTCTTCATTTCACGCTCTCCACACCCACCACATTACCCCTGTCCAAGGACTGTTTGACATTTTCAATAAGGCAGCAATTTGCTGTTTCTGTTGAGTATCCTGGTCTAAAACCAAATTGGTGTGGATGAAGAAGTTGACTGTCTTGTAGATAGTCTATCAGCTGTGTAGCTACAACTTTTTCAAGAACCTTAGACAGGACTGGTAAAATAGAGATTGGGCGGTAATTACATATATCGTCTTTACTACCTGATTTATAAACTGGTATGACGACAGATTTTTTCCAACCAGATGGAAATGTACTAGACCTAATGGAGAGATTAATGAGATGAGTCAGTGGTTTGATTAATATTTTGCTGTGCAAAATATTAATGACACTCTTCTCCACCTCTCGTGCACTCTCCAGTGTTTAGGATTGTAACACTGGGGCTGTGATAAGGGGTGGGGGCATGCTTTGCGCTGTGGGGTATTCAAAGACTGTTATAATTGTTACACTCGTCAGGTGAAGAAGAGGCAATTTGACGACTTTTCAGCGGTTTATTGTCTTTTTACAACACCAGGCATGGCACTTCGACACGGGACATCACTCAGCAACAGCCACATTTCCTTCTTCTCGCGCGTTCTAACAACTTAACAGTGTCTCATCACAACCAAGCGCCACTTGTGGTGCAAAAGTGCTACTGCTTTTACTGACAAACAGTTTAAATTAAAACAATCCAAACTACAGTCTTTTAGATACATTTCCTATAATTGCTTATATTAGCCATCAGCATCTAAATTACAATCTTTTAGACACATTTATTATAAATGCTTATATTAGCCATCAGCATCTAATCACATCTAATTAAAAATGTTTTCTGGGGATTTTCTAGGGGGGTGTCCAACATTTAATTTTTCCTACACTCACCCCTCGAAAATTTAATGTCGACCCGACATTACAAAACAACATTCCAAAGCTACTCTTTTTTTTTTTTCAGTCCACATTTGGTAACCATGTATCTCATGTAAGTAGGATATTACTAAGTAGGAGTCAGAGTTCATTAGAGTCCATAAAGATGCAAACTGGTAATAGTCCATAGTACAGCATGTATCTCCTGTTCCATGCAATGCATCCGCAGAAGAGGTCTTTGTGCACGATAACCATCAACCGCTCCATCCACCGTGGATCCACCAGTATCTGCATCTTTCCTGAGAGTAAGGGTACTCAATCTAGTCATAGCCTACCAAATAAACCATTATGTGATGCCTGTACCTTAATAACACACTGAAAATCTTTTTTTTTAAATCAACAATAAAAGTAACTTGGTGATGAGTTTAGTAACTACTCATTTACTTTCCAACACATCTATATCTGAACAATAGCTATTTCTAGCTTCTACACATCTTATATGTGTTTTAAACAGATGAAGCTGCCAGGCTGGCCTAACTTATCATAAATAAATATCAGCTTCTGCTTTCTCACTCTTGAATGATATGTTTTAGCAGGGATGTAGACAGGTCCCTCCTGGTCACTGGAACTGGACTCCGACAACACATCACCCTGGTCCTGGTCTGCCTCAGCTGGATCTGGGACCACCGGATTGTTGACCTCTGGTGCCAGCTGCACCTGTGTGGCGTCATCTGTGTCCTGGTCTGCCTCAGCTGGATCTGGGACCACCGGATTGTTGACCTCTGGTGCCAGCTGCACATGTGTGGCGTCATCTGTGTCCTGGTCCTCACCCTCCGGAGTAGTGTCACTGTGCGGGTAGAACTCCGGTGCATCAGCTCTCAGTGGATGGTGACTTTGATCCTTTCCAGCTCGTAGTCCGATTATGGCGCTCCAGCCCTCTTCATCTTCATCGACTGTGCTGTTTTGACTGTCCACATATCTTTGCCTTTTAGACTTTCTTTCTCTTGTTTTATTGGAGGGAGGCTCCACTGTTTCCTTGGAAAGAAAGTCACAGGGTAACAAAAGGTTTCTGTGCATGATCCGAGTGTGCCCCTTGCCATTTTCAGATTTGATTTCATACACTGGACTGTCTGGGTACTTCTTTTGGGTCACTATATACACTTTGTCTTCCCAGAATGATCTTAATTTTCCTGGCCTACCTTTCTCGGTCAAGTTTCGGACCAGTACTCTGGATCCAGGGAGCAACTCAGCACCGTGAACCTTTCTATCATAAAGGGCTTTACTTCTCATCCCTTCTTTGTTTGCTGTTTTAGAGGCGAGTTTGTAAGCTTCAGTCATTTTGGCCCTCCACTTTTCAGCATAGTCCTGGTGAGAAGCGCTCTGCTCTTTTGTTGTGAGGCCAAACATGAGCTCAATGGGCAGCTTGGGACTACGGCCAAATAGCAGAAAATATGGCGCGTACCCTGTAGCCTCGCTGCACATGCAGTTGTAGGCATGAACCACTTTTGCCAGAGAGGACTTCCAGTCTTCCTTGGCTGCTTTGGGCAAGTTTCTGAGCATTGCCAACAGTGTACGATTGAATCGTTCCACCTGCCCATTCCCTTGGGGGTGGTAGGGTGTTGTCCGGGACCCCTGCACCCCACTGTACTCCTGTAGTTTTGCAAAGAGTTTATTTTGGAACTCTTTGCCCTGATCATGGTGGAGACGTGTGGGGAAGCCAAATTTGAGGGCAAAATCCCCAAATATCTTCTCAGCAGCGGTGTAGGCAGCTTTGTTGCGACAAGGATAAGCCTGGGCAAAGCGAGTGAAGTGGTCCATTAGAACCAGGATATACTCATATCCTCCTTTGCACCTCTCCAAGTGCAGGAAATCAACGGACACGAGTTCGAATTTATACGTGGTGACAATGCTAGTCAGTGGTGCCCTGGTTGGCTTATTGGGACGTTTATTCTTTAAACAACTGCAAACTTTAGTGATGTAGTGCTCAACATCCCTTTGCATATGAGCCCAGTAAAAGCACTCCCTTATCAGATTCATCACCCGCTCCACCCCTAAATGGCCCATGTTTTCGTGGAGCTCTTTAAACACGAGCTTATGGAACTTCTGGGGTAGAAGTAGCTGGTCATGCAATGCTGTTCTCCTGTAGAACAGTCCATCATCTTCTAGGTACAGTTTGTGTTTTTGCCTGACTAGAGCTGCAGTTTTACTGTTCAGCTGTTTTCCACTTCTTGGCCATTGTTTTGACACCACATAATGCAACACCTCTCCAATCACAGAATCTACTTCCTGAGCTCTTTTTAGGGCAGTCTTTGGTATTTCAGCTACAGAGCTGGCTTCTAGATCTGCTTCACTAATGAGAGTGGAAATAGTGACTGGGCAGAACCATGGTTCATTTTCTTGTGACTTTACCTTGACTGCCTGCGCCACACAGTGCATTACATCAGGATCAACATTTTGTGTGCATTTGTTCATGTACTGCTCCATATCTAAGGACATACGTGAGAGGCCGTCTGCATCTCTATTGGCTTTCCCAGGGCAGTACTTAATCACAAACTGGAAATCAGCTAGTTCTGCTACCCACCTCTGTGTGGTTGCATTTAGCTTTGCGGTGGTGAGTACATAAGTGAGGGGATTATTGTCCGTATAGACAGTGAATGGTGGGGAATAGTAAAGGTAATCCCGAAACCTCTCACATATGACCCACTTCAGGGCAAGAAACTCCAGCTTCCCTGAATGAAGGTGGTAATTTTTCTCTGGATTTGACAGTGTCCTAGAGCCATACACTATCACCACCAGTTTGCCTTGTTGTCGCTGGTATAACACTGCCCCAAGCCCTTCCTGTGAAGCGTCACAGTGCAAAATGAAGGGTTCCTCAAAGTTCGGGTAACCTAGCACTGGGGGCTGGGAGAGAAAGTCAATAAGCTGACAGAGCACTGCATGATGCTCAGGGCGCCACCTGATTGCACGGGATGAGGGCAACTGGCCACTTTCTTTCTTTTTGACATGTTTTTTCGAGTTTTGTTTTGCTTTGTCTGTGTGGTTGTTAGCAAGAAGGTCGTAAAAAGGCTTTGCTATACGGGAGAAGTTTGGAATATAGCTGCGGTAGTATGAAATAAAACCTAGCAATTTCATTAGCTCTCCAACAGTGGAAGGTTGCTGCTGTTTTAGGGCCTGCACCGGGGCAAGGTCCGCAGGGTCCATAGTGTAGCCCTGTTTTGTTACCATTTTGCCAAGGAAACGTACCTGCTGCTTGAATAACTCATATTTCCGGGGAGTCAGCTTCACCCCATGGCTTTTGTAGCGGTGCAGGACGTTTCTCAGGTCTCACAAGTGGTCTTCAAAAGTCTGTGAATGAACAAGGTTATCATTGAGGTAAGGCAGACAAATATCATCCCTCAACCCCCACAAACACTCCTCCATAGATCTTTGGAATGCTGCTGGTGCTGAGGACAAGCCAAATGGAATTCTTACCCATTTGAACAAACCCTACGGGGTGATAAAGGCAGTGAGGGGCCTACTTGACTCTTCCAGGAAACCCTGGTGATATGCCTTCCCTTGGCCGAGGACTGAAAACCAGGCACTCCCATTCAGACTGTTCAGCATATCTTGTATGCGGGGGATTGGATGTCTGTCAGGTATAGACTTCTTGTTCAGCTCTCTAAAATCGCAGCACAAACACAGACCTCCAGCTTTCTTTCGCACACAGACGATTGGACTAGAATACGATGACTTAGATTTGGTGATCCAGCCCCTGTTAAGCAGGTCTTCTAAATATTCTTTGACTTCTTTATGAAGTGGCCTGGAGACAGAGATATAAGTCTTTTTGACAGGAGTGGGATCCTTGAGTCTTATTTTCAACTATAAAGTGTCACGCCGCGCCATTCATCAGCGGCGCCACCTGCCCACGCACCTGCTACTCGTCAGCGGCGAAGGATAAAAGCCGCCTCGCCCTGAGCGTCGGCCTGAAGCCGTAGACTTCATTTCCCTTGCATGGACTTCTACCACATTCTCTTCAGCATCCTCTTTACCGGTAAGAAGATCACTTACCTCATCTCTCCAGTTTGCTCCCCTGTGCACAGGTGGATTCCTCGGCGGCGGACAATCCCGTCCCTCGTCTCTCCTCGCTGCTGCACCGAGCCCTGCAGGTGGCTGTCTCCCGGGCTTCCATCCTTGAAGCGCCAGTCATCTGCCCAAACAAGTAAGCTTCTCTCCCTCGCCTATTCTCCTCCTGTGTTGGTGTGTGCTCATCACCCTGTGTCCAATTTCTCCCATAGGGTTGCCGGCTGAACGGTCTCCTGCCTCTGGGTCCGAAGCAGACGCCACCACCAACACATTAACATTCCGCAGACACACACCCAAACATCCCTGTTGTTAATAAACAGTTTGAACTACTCTGAGCCTGTGTGTGTGCGTCTCCTGAGCCGAACGTTATGTCAGTACGGCTTCAGCAGAGCGGCTCGGCGGACGGCGGGCTCGCACACCGGTTTACCATCCTCGAGGCTCGGGTGGGTCAGATTGTTTATCAGCAACAGGTGGTTCTTAATCAATTATTAGAACTGACTAACCGATTGAACCGCTTGGACCCCCAACAGCCGTTCCTCCCGACTCGCCAGGGTGGCGCGGCTCCTGCTGTTCCAGCGGCTGTCCAGCCGGCTCCAGTGGCACCGGTTCGGCTCACGCCGATTCCGACCCCCGCCCGCTTTAGCGGTAAGCTCGGCGGAGCGCGGGGGTTTATTATGCAGTGTGAGTCCGTGTTCCACCGTGTGCCCGGAGATTTTCCCTCGGATCACAGCCGAATTGGTTACATAGGGAATCTTCTGGAGGGGCGTGCGTTAACCTGGACCTACGCCGTAATGGCGAGGCCCAGTTATGCCACCCTCACCTATGACCAATTCGTGAGGCGCTTTCTGGAGGTCTTTGACCACTCACAAACCGAAACGGTCCAGGTCGATCGGCTTCTCGCTCTCCAGCAGGGAAGCCGGTCGGCAGCGGACCACTCGGTCGACTTCCGGGTAGCGGCGGAGGAATTGGGCTGGGAGGAACGCTCCCTCTGTGGCCTGTTCCTCCGCAGCCTCAATAGTGATCTGAGGGATGAACTGGCTGGTCGGGATATCCCTGGGACGCTAGCGGAGCTGACATCCTTAGCGATAAGTTTGGATAACAGGCTGCGCGAGCGCTCCTCGGGGCGGAGGTCTTCTTCTTCTCGCCCTCGTGGAGCCTCGCCGCACCTGTTCCAAGCTCGCCCCCTGGCGGCGCCGCCAGCATCGCGCCCCGAGGAGTCGGAGCCGATGGTGACGGGCTGGACTAAACTTTCCCCTGTGGAGAAACAACGCCGCCGTGAGTTGGGCCTCTGCATGTATTGCGGAGGCGACCAACACACCGTGGAGCGTTGTCCACGGAAAGCCAGTCGGTGGGGTCCGCGAGTCACTGTTGGAAGCCTCGCGGATGTCAATTGGTTAGGATCACTTACTCAATTGAAGCTGCCCATCCGTTTCTGCCATAACCCTACTGGGCACCTCACCCACGCACTGGTGGATTCGGGCGCAGAAGGCAGCTTCATTTCACAAAGCCTGGCAACCCGATTGGGCATCCGCTGCCAGGCACTCAACACTCCCATCTCCCTGATCCACCTCTCCCGTGCCACCCTCGGGAGAGTGACACATCAAACTGTTCCCCTACCGGTCATCATCTCGGGAAACCACCGGGAGGAGATGACCTTTTACGTCCTTCCCAACTCTGTGTCGCCCGTCATCCTGGGGTATCCCTGGCTCCGCCTTCACAATCCGGTCCTGGATTGGAAATCAGCTGGGATCTCGGCATGGAGTACGTTCTGTATGGGCACCTGCCTTCAGTCCGCTGCCTGCTCTCCGTCCGCTCCTCCCCCTGCGACGGACGCTGCACCCCCGGACCTGTCTCTGGTGCCCCCAGAATTTCACGACTTGGGTATGGTGTTCAGCAAAGCGAAAGCTATGTCTCTTCCCCCTCATCGGCCCTATGACTGCGCCATCAACCTCCGCCAGGGGGCTCCCTTACCTTCTGGTCGCCTTTACAGCCTGTCTGCGCCGGAGAAGGAGACGATGAACGCCTACCTGAAGGAATCATTAAGTGCTGGGATTATCCGCCCATCATCGTCACCCGTGGGGGCAGGGTTCTTCTTCGTGGGGAAAAAGGATGGGTCCCTCCGCCCTTGTATCGACTACCGGGCCCTCAATAATATCACGGAGAGGGACCGTTACACCCTGCCTCTCATGGACACTGCTTTCCACTCCCTCCAGGGGGCGACCTGGTTCACCAAGCTGGACCTACGCAGCGCTTACCACCTCGTCCGGATCCGGGAGGGAGATGAGTGGAAAACGGCCTTCCGTACCCCGAACGGCCACTTTGAATATCTGGTGATGCCGTTCGGGTTGACCAACGCTCCTGCAGTCTTCCAGCGCCTCATTAATGACGTCCTCCGGGACTTCATTGGCCTTTTCGTGTTCGTCTACCTGGACGATATCCTCATCTTTTCCAAGTCCAGGGATGAGCACCAGGTCCACGTGAGGCGGGTCCTCCAAAGGCTGCTGGAGAACCGTCTGTACGTTAAGGCAGAAAAGTGTGAATTTTACGCCAGGAGTACGTCCTTCCTGGGGTTCATCATCGCCCACGATAAGGTGCTCCCCGACCCAGAGAAGGTAAAGGCGGTGGTGGAATGGCCTACACCTGCATCCCAGAAGCAGGTGCAGCAATTTGTTGGCTTCGCCAATTTCTACCGCCGCTTTGTTCCCAACTTCAGCTCCATCGTTGGACCACTGACCCGCCTCACGTCCCCGAAGGTCCCGTTCCGGTGGACCGAAGAGGTCGCTGCCGCCTTTGAGGCGCTGAAGGCGGAATTCTCCTCCTCCCGGGTCCTTCGCCAGGTCGACCCCGCGTTGCAGTGCATTGTAGAGGTAGACGCCTCGGACACGGGAGTGGGAGCAGTGCTGTCCCAGCGGTCACCGGACGATGGCGCCAAGCGACCGTGCGCCTTCTTCTCCCGGCGCTTGTCCCCGGCGGAGAGAAACTACGATGTGGGGGACAGAGAGCTCTTGGCCATCAAGCTCGCCCTGCAGGAGTGGCGCCACTGGTTGGAGGGGGCAAGCCTGCCGTTTGTGGTCCTCACGGACCACAAGAACCTGGAATACTTACGGTCTGCCAAGCGCCTGAACGCCCGCCAGGCGCGCTGGTCCCTGTTCTTCGCCAGGTTCCAATTTTCCATCACCTTCAGGCCTGGCTCTAAGAACGTCCTGCCTGACGCCCTCTCCAGGCAGTTCGCCCCCGTGGAGTCGGAGGAGGCGCCCCACTCCATCCTGCCCAGGTCGTGCGTCGTGGGAGCCATCTCGTGGGACATTGAGAGCAAGATCCGGAAGGCACAGGAGGTGGAACCTGACCCTGGCGGCGGACCGGAGGGGAGGCTGTTCGTGCCATCCGCGGTCCGAGGAGAGGTCATCCACTGGCTCCACACCTCCAAGCTCACCTGTCACCCTGGCACCTCCCGGATGATAGATCTCCTCCAACGGTCCTTTTGGTGGCCAGGCCTGCGGAGGGATGCAGCCCGCTACGCCCGGGCTTGCCCAATCTGTGCCACCTGCAAGTCGGGAAATGCCCCTCCAGCGGGTCTGCTCCAGCCCCTGCCCGTCCCTGGCAGGCCCTGGTCGCACATCGCTCTGGATTTCGTCACCGGACTCCCCATCTCCAACTCCTATGACACCATCCTGACCATCGTGGACCGCTTCTCCAAGGCCGTGCACTTCGTCCCCCTGCGAGGCCTCCCTACTGCCCTGGAGACGGCGGACCTCCTCGTCCAACACGTGGTCAGGCTGCATGGGATTCCGGTGGACGTGGTCTCGGACCGGGGCCCCCAGTTTTCATCTGAGGTTTGGAGGTCTTTCTGCAACGCCATCGGAGCCAAGGTGAGCCTCTCCTCTGGCCATCACCCCCAATCCAACGGGCAGTGTGAGAGGACCAACCAGGAGCTGGAGGCTGCGCTCCGCTGTGTGTCCAGATCCAAACCCGCGTCCTGGAGCAACCATCTTGCCTGGGTTGAATATGCCCACAACACCGCTCGCTCTTCTGCTACAGGGATGTCCCCCTTCAAAGCGTCCCTGGGTTACGACCCCCCGCTGTTTCCGGAGCAGGAGAGTGAAGTAACTGTCCCGTCAGTCAGGGCCCATCTCAGGCAGTTCCGCTCCACCTGGGCTGCCGCGCGCCATGCGCTGTTGCGCACAGCGGAGCGCAACAGGACTGTGGCGGACCGGCGTAGGAGACCTGCCCCGGCGTACAGAGTTGGGCAGCTTGTTTACATTTCCACCCAGGACGTCACTCTAAAAGGCGAGAGGAGAAAGCTGGCACAGCGCTTCATGGGTCCCTACCCCATCACCCGGATCATCAACCCGGTGGCTGTGCGCGTGGCTATTCCCCCCTCCCTCCGCATTCATCCTACTTTCCACGTGTCGAAGGTGAAACTGGCGGTTACTGACCCCCTTTGCCCTCCTCCTGCAGCGCAACCCGCGCCCCGGATGATTGGTGGCCATCCGGCCTGGTCCGCCTCCTCCATCCTGGACTCCCGGCGCCGGGGTCGTGGGTTGCAATACTTGGTGGACTGGGAGGGCTATGGGCCCGAGCATCGACAGTGGGTGCCCCCGTCGTTTGTGTTGGACCCATCGCTCATCGCGGACTTCCACCGAGCGCACCCGGATAAGCCATCGCCAGGAGGCGCTGCTAGAGGGGGGAGTACTGTCATGCCGCGCCATTCATCAGCGGCGCCACCTGCCCACGCACCTGCTACTCGTCAGCGGCGAAGGATAAAAGCCGCCTCGCCCTGAGCGTCGGCCTGAAGCCGTAGACTTCATTTCCCTTGCATGGACTTCTACCACATTCTCTTCAGCATCCTCTTTACCGGTAAGAAGATCACTTACCTCATCTCTCCAGTTTGCTCCCCTGTGCACAGGTGGATTCCTCGGCGGCGGACAATCCCGTCCCTCGTCTCTCCTCGCTGCTGCACCGAGCCCTGCAGGTGGCTGTCTCCCGGGCTTCCATCCTTGAAGCGCCAGTCATCTGCCCAAACAAGTAAGCTTCTCTCCCTCGCCTATTCTCCTCCTGTGTTGGTGTGTGCTCATCACCCTGTGTCCAATTTCTCCCATAGGGTTGCCGGCTGAATGGTCTCCTGCCTCTGGGTCCGAAGCAGACGCCACCACCAACACATTAACATTCCGCAGACACACACCCAAACATCCCTGTTGTTAATAAACAGTTTGAACTACTCTGAGCCTGTGTGTGTGCGTCTCCTGAGCCGAACGTTATGTCATAAAGAGGGAATTGTCCCTACATCATACTCATCACAGGAAAACGCTTGCCGTTCCTCCCGTAGTAGCTGTCTCACTTGCTCTTGTTGTGTGGGAGAGAGATGATCAAGAGGGACTGGGGGGTCCCACATGCCCATAGTCTCTTTGACGGCACAGTCCATCTCTGTCTCTTCATTTCTTCCTGTTTCACTCGTCATCGAGTCTGCTGCCGTTTGGCTTACAGTCGTTGTTCTAATGTCTGCCGGGTAAGTAGTTTTAACTCTCTGTGTCTGTCCCAAAATGGTCTTAGCTGGCAGCTGGATATCACGAGAAGTACTGTTTGTTATAGGTATTTTGAACACAGACCAACTTCCTTTCCGTAACTGCACCACCCCACTTTGCATCTGCAAACCCTCCGGAAGTTGCGTGTACTGACTCGGCTCAAACAGGACGTCTTGGGTGTCTGTAAGTGGACCTGCTCTGACAAAACCTTTAACTGCTTTGGTTTGGCCAGCTGGGATGGTGACTAACTCGCTGCCAACTTTTACCATTCCTTCCCCCAGCCTATCCTCCTCACTTTGCATCACCTTCAAAAATACCTGTTTTCTTACAGTCAAATGAGAAGGCTGCACTAACAGCTTCACTGATGGCACAAGGGGGTCCAATGCCCATCTTCAAGACATGCTCAATCACGCTGAACCCAATGATAGGCTGCTCTGCCACTCCACCCTCCTTCACCACTAACACAGGAACTAAGAGTTCCACCGGTTGGCCACTATCTGTCGGCAGCTTGAAAGTGACCTCGACCCACCCTGAGAATGGAATCGGTGTCTGGTTCACTGCCCTTCCCTCCAGAATACTTGGACCCACCAACCCGGCTAAGTCCCTGACTGTGGTGTGTGGCATGTGCTCCTGTCTCCAGGTGTCATTCATCAAGCAGACCTGTGACCCTGTGTCCCACAACGCTTCTGTCTCCTTATCGTTGAGAAAGCATGTTATGACATAATTTTTTCCAACCAAGTTGAGCAACTGTGATCTGCGATTAGGGGACAGTAGATTAACATGGACTGTTTCTTCAGGAGGTGCCTCTGTTTTAGCTACCAGCCTTGCTTCCAACTTCCGAATACTGTCAGTGACTAGCTTGTACAGATCTTGTGTGTTAGCTTGTGTTGATGTGGTTGGGACAGTACTGGCAGCCATGTCTACTTGCCCTGTCTTTTTACTAGGTCTCTTCCCTGTCTGACATTCCCTTGGCATGTGGCCGCTGATTCCACATCTGAAGCAGTGGTCGCACTGATCGCCATTGCTGGTGGACTGACAGCTTTTGCAACCAAGTGTCCTGCTCACTCTTTGAGCATGGGGTGCTCTGGGAGACTCACGTATGGCCTTCTTTATCTCCTCTATTTCACCCTTCAGTTGCGTGACTATGTCCAGGAGCTCAGATTCCGTGCGGGTTACTGTTCTTTGGGGTTTAGGGGTTTTACCTTTTGTCGATGGTGGAGGGTGTTCTTGGCCATCCACTCTTCCCACGGTTGCATCCTGACCTGACAGGCTGTCCACTCTGCATTCTCGGACTTTGGGTTCTTTTGTGTGCCTCTTGAACTTTTGGTGTCGTTGCCACTCAAGACTGGCTGCTGCATTTGTCTTAGAAATCAGAAGCTCATCTGTGATGGCAGGATCCTCCAGATAGCGCTTCAGTTGGTACTTCACATCAGCACTAATCAGTCCCGTTTCCACCGCCCTCAGAAACTTCCTCTGGATAAGGTCAGAGCTATACTGCTCTTCCGTGCCCGGCTCTCTGGATGCTACCAAAAGTCTTTCTTTTAACTCAATGGCACGGAACAGGAAGTTCTTTCTTTCAAAGGTCTTTTTATTATTAATTGAAGTATCAATACAATACAAAGTATTAGAAATTTTCATTTTTGTTTTAACCAAACAGTGCAAAACTAGAATTTAAAACTAACAAATGTGGATGCTTCAAAACACAAAAACCTTTAAATAAACAATAATAAAAAATACAAAAAAAAAAAAGAAAAAAGAAAAATTGTGTGTGTGAGGTGGGGGTGGGGTAAAGGGGATATGAGCTACTCAGAAACTATAATCGTGGGTCTTTCAAAGAAATCAAGAAACGGGCGCCATAAATTTATAGAATTTGTTTTCAGAGCCACGATCTGTATATCTGATTTTTTCTAAATCCAAACAGGACATTATATCTTTTATCCACTGTAAATGTGAAGGGGGCGAAGAGTCTTTCCATTTCAGTAATACAGCACGTCTAGCCAATAATAATGAAAATTTGAATACTTTTAAGTTGGAATTTGGCAAGACAAGTTCTGGAGCCACACCAAAAATGGCGCATAATGGATCAGGTTTAATTTGATATTGCAGGACTTCAGACATAGTGATAAAAACAGAATGCCAAAAATTCATCAATGAAGGGCAGGACCAATACATGTGAAGCAAAGTGCCAGGAGTGCTACCACACTTTTCACAAGTTGGGTCTATATCCGAGTAAATACGTGCTAACTTAACCTTGGACAGGTGCACCTGGTGTACAATCTTAAATTGAATAAGAGCGTGACGAGCACACATTGATGCAGTGTGAACCTGGCCAAGAATAGAGTCCCACAGTTCATCAGTAAAAGTAAAATTAAGATCTTGTTCCCAATTCAATTTAATAGCGGCCAGAGAAGAAGATTGTAAATTTGAAATTAAATTATATAAAACTGATATTACCCCCTTAGAAGTTGGTTTAACGAATAAAAAATCATTTAGAGGATTATCAGAAGGTTTTTGAGGGAATTGTTTTGTCATGGTTTGCACATAATGTCTGACCTGGAGGAAGCGGAAAAAATGTGTAGAAGTGATGTCGAATTTAGTGGAAAGTTGAGAAAAACTTGAAAATTGACCATCAAAATATAAATCCGCAAACGATTTTAAACCTTTTCTGTGCCATATATGAAATGCACTATGAATAGTTGATGGGGTAAATAAATGATTTGAGGCAGTTGGACTTCTAATGGAGAAAAACTGAAGACCGAAATTTTTCCTGAATTGAGATCAAATTCTAAGAGACTGACGAACTACTTTATTATTACCCAGTGTTGACAAAGCAAGGGAAAGTGATGAACCTAAAATTGCCGGTAGGGAGGTTTGATTGTCCACATGTGACTCCATAAGGATCCAAATGGGTGATTTGGGTTCCAGATAGAAATGTTTCCAATATAACATGCACCTGATATTTGCTGCCCAGTAGTAATATTGAAAGTTAGGCAGAGCCATGCCACCCACTGATTTGGGTCTTTGAAGAAAAACTTTCCTCAATCTCGGATGTTTACCATTCCAAATAAATGAGGTAATCAGAGAGTCCAAAGACTTAAAAAAGGATTTAGGAATAAAAATGGGGAGACATTGAAACAAATATAAAAACTTTGGAAGTAACATCATTTTTACAGAATTGCTTATGCTTATGCACCCTTATGCTTGAACACCATGTTCAAGCATAAGGGTGTCCATATGTGCACCTGGCACCAGGACACCCTAGGTCGCAGGTCGATGATCGATTTTGTTATCGTATCATCAGACCTGCGACCGTATGTCTTGGACACCCGGGTAAAGAGAGGTGCAGAGCTGTCAACTGATCACCACCTGGTGGTGAGTTGGGTCCGATGGCAGGGGAGGAAGCCATTCAGACCTGGTAGACCCAAACGTATAGTGAGGGTGTGCTGGGAGCGTCTGGCTGAGGCCCCTGTCCGGGAGGTCTTCAACTCCCACCTCCGGAAGAACTTCAACCACATTCCGAGGGAGTCTGGAGACATGGAGTCTGAATGGGCCATGTTCTCCACCTCTGTTGTTGAAGCGGCGGCCCAGAGCTGCGGCCACAATGTGGTCGGTGCATCTCGTGGTGGCAACCCCCGAACCAAGTGGTGGACACCAGTGGTGAGGGGGGCCATTAAGTTGAAGAAGGAGTCCTATCAAGCTTGGTTGGCTTGTGGGATTCCCGAAGCAGCTGAGGTGTACCGGCAGGCCAAGCGGAGTGCAGCTCGGGTGGTTGCTGAAGCAAAAACCCGGGTATGGGAGGAGTTTGGTGAGGCCATGGAACAAGACTTTCGGTCGGCCTCAAAGAGATTCTGGCAAACTGTCCGGCGGCTCAGGAGGGGAAAGCAGCTCCCCGTCCACACTGTGTATGGTGCGGATGGGACACTGTTGACTTCGACTGGGGATATCATCGGGCGGTGGAAGGAATACTTCGAGGATCTCCTCAATCCCACTGATACGCCTTCCACAGAGGAAGCAGGGTTTGGGGACGAGGGGGTTGGCTCGCCTATCACAGGGGCTGAGGTCGCCAAGGTGGTTAAAAATCTCCTTGGTGGCCGGGCCCCGGGGGTGGACGAGATTCGCCCTGAGTATCTCAAGGCCCTGGATGTTGTTGGGCTGTCATGGTTGACACGCCTCTGCAACATTGCGTGGAGGTCGGGGGCAGTGCCTTTGGCATGGCAAATCGGGGTGGTGGTTCCTCTCTTCAAAAATGGGGACCGGAGGGTGTGCTCCAACTTTAGAGGGATCACACTCCTCAGCCTCCCTGGGAAGGTCTATGCCAAGGTACTGGAGAGGAGAGTCCGGCCGTTGGTCGAACCTCGGATTCAGGAGGAGCAATGTGGTTTTCGTCCTGGCCATGGCACATCGGACCAGCTCTTTACCCTCTCGAGAATTCTTGAGGGTTCGTGGGAGTTTGCCCAACCAGTTTACATGTGTTTTGTGGACTTGGAGAAGGCATTTGACCGCGTCCCTCGTGGATTTTTGTGGGGGGTGCTTCGGGAGTATGGGGTATCGGGCTTGTTGTTACGAGCTATTCGGTCTCTGTACGACCGTTGTGAGAGTTTGGTTCGTATTGCCAACACTCGGTCGGAGTCATTCCCAGTGAGAGTTGGACTCCGCCAGGGCTGCCCTTTGTCACCGATCCTGTTCATAATTTTTATGGACAGGATTTCTAGGCACAGCCAGGGAATGGAGGGTGTCATGCTTGGTGACCACAGGATCTCATCTCTGTTGTTTGCAGATGATGTTGTCCTGTTGGCTTCATCCAGCAATGACCTACAGCTCTTGCTGGGACGGTTTGCCGCTGAGTGTGAAGCGGCTGGGATGAGAATCAGCACCTCCAAGTCCAAGTCCATGGTCCTCAGCCGGAAAAAGGTGGATTGTCCTCTCCGGTTTGGGGACAGGCTCCTGCCCCAAGTGGAGGAGTTTAAGTATCTTGGGGTCTTGTTCACGAATGAGGGGAAAATGGAGCGAGAGATCAACAGACGGATTGGAGCAGCATCTGCAGTGATGCGGACGTTGTACTGGCCTGTTGTGGTGAAGAGGGAGCTGAGTTCTAAGGCAAAGCTGTCGATTTACCAGTCAATCTACGTTCCTACTCTCACCTATGGTCACGAGCTTTGGGTAATGACCGAAAGAATGAGATTGCGGTTACAAGCGGCTGAAATGAGCTTTCTCCGTAGGATTGCTGGACTCACCCTCAGAGATAGGGTGAGGAGCTCAGTCATCCGGGAGAGGCTCAGAGTAGAACCGCTGCTCCTCCACATTGAAAGGAGTCAGTTGAGGTGGTATGGGCATCTGATTAGGATGCCTCCTGGACGCCTCCCACTTGAGGTGTTTCAGGCACGTCTCACTGGGAGGAGACCCCGGGGCAGACCCAGGACTCGGTGGAGAGACTATGTCTCCCAGCTGGTCTGGGAACGCCTTGGTGTCCCCTCTGAAGAGCTGGAGCAGGTGGCTGGGGAGAGGGGCTTCTCTGCTTGAACTGCTGCCTCCGCGACCCGGACCTCCGGAAAAGCGGTAGAAGATGGATGGATGGATGGATGATTCTGCCAATTAAGGACAAGGATAATGGGGACCATTTGGAAAGTATTAGCTTGCACTGGTCAAATAAGGGGAGAAAATTATTTTTAAACAAGTAATTAAGTTGTTTAGTGACACATATCCCAAGATAATTAAAATGATCAATAACAACCTTGAAAGGAAAATTTTCAAGATCCTGAACTTGAATCTTTTCATTAATCGGAAACAATTCACTCTCATTAAGATTAATTTTATAACCAGAAAACCTACTAAAACTATCCAAAATGTTAGTGGGTAATGAAGTAAGTGGGTTGGAGAGAAATAGTGAAAGATCGTCGGCATAGAGTGAAGCCCTATGCTCGATGCCACCCCTACGAATGCCTAGAAAGTCCCGGCTCCCACGAATTGCAATAGCTAACGGCTCAATTGCCAAGGCAAAGAGCAACGGGCTCAAAGGACAGCCTTGCCTCGTACCACGGTAAAGTCTAAAATAGTCAGAATAGCGACAATTAGTTAACACTGAAGCTAAAGGACTAGCATAGAGAAGTTTAATCCAGGAACAGAAGGAAGGACCAAAACCGAACCTCTCCAAAGTAAAAAACAAATACTCCCACTCAACCCTATCGAACGCCTTTTCAGCGTCCAAACTAATAAGATATTCAGGTATGTTGTGGTGAGGAGTATAAATAATATTAAACAACTGCCGCAAGTTAAAAAAAGAATGGCGATTTTTAATGAAACCGGTTTGGTCCTGTGAAATTATAAAAGGAAGAATCTTTTCCAACCTTGAAGCTAACAACTTTGACAAAATTTTAACATCGGTATTTAACAAGGAAATAGGCCTGTAAGAAGCACAATCAACAGGATCCTTATCTTTTTTAAGCAACACAGTGATACAGGCCTGATAACATGAAGGAGGAAGTGTACCGGAGTCAAGCGACTCTGTAAAAACTTGACAAAAGAAAGGGGCAAGGTCGTCAGAGAATTTTTTGAAAAAATCAGCGGAAAACCCATCAGGTCCTGGAGATTTTCCTGATTGCATGGATGATATTGCCAGCTGAATTTCTTCTTTTGTGATGGGAGCTTCTAGAATTTGCCGAGATTCTGAGGAAATCGAAGGGATATCAATAGAATCAAAAAAAATTTTCAAATCCTTTAAGTTTGTTGTATATTCTGAGGTATATAATTTGGAATAAAATGACCTGAAAATATCATTAATCACTTGTTGGTCAGATGTCACCTCTCCTTTATCTGTCCTAACTCCAGTAAAAATTTTCTTAGCTCTAATACCACGCAGTTGATTAGCTAGAAGTTTACTGTTTTTTTTGCCATGTTCATAAAATTCACTCTTGTTCCTTATTAAACAACCTTCAATTCGTCGAGTAGAAAGTAAATTAAGTTTAGTTTGTAATGTCATACGTTCCTTGTACAGAGCGGGTGATGGAGATTGAGCATATTGTCTGTCAATGTCCAAGATTTGATCTAAAATAGCCTTCTGTTCCTGTATTATGGATCATCTTTTAAATGCTGCCAATGAGATAAATTCCCCCCTAAGAAATGCCTTCATGGCCTCCCATATCGTTTTGTTTGGCATACCAGGAGTTTTATTTTCTTTCAAAAAAAAATTAATTTTAGAAGAAATATTCGCAACCAATTTTTCATCTGTAAGTAATAATGGATCCAATCGCCAATGCTTTCTTATGGAGTCACATCCATGGAGGATCATTTTAAGTACAAGAGGGGCATGATCAGAAACCGAGATGCTATCATAACTGCAAGAGCAAAGGTTATTAATTAATAAATTGTCAACAAAAAAATAATCTATTCTGGTATAAGTATGGTGTACGTGAGAGAAAAAAGAATAGTCCCTGCCGTTAGGATGTAAAAAACGCCAAGGGTCTGTAAGGCTATATTCCTCAAGAAAAGACTTAACATAAGTTGCAGATTTATTAAGACTAGCAGGTTTTGAGGATGAGCGGTCTAAGATCGGATCCATATACAAATTAAAGTCACCCCCAAGAATTAGAGAATGAGTATTTAAATCTAGAAGTTGCGAAAAAAGGTTGTGAAAAAAGTGTACATCATCAAAATTCGGCGCATACAGATTAGCCAAGGTGACATGTTTATTGCCAAGTTTACCTGATACTATTACAAATCGTCCATTTTTATCTAATACAACATTAGAGGGAATAAATGGGATATTTCGATCAATAAGAATAGCAGCGCCCCTGGCCTTAGCTTTAAAATTTTTTTTTTTTTTTTTATTTAAGTTTTTGTAAAGGGTATACAGGTCGTTACAGCAATGCAGTGTTTACATTTTCATCACATGTTCCCTTATTTTCTGATATCTGACAACATTGGAAGATTAATTCTTACAACACCCCTTTTTTTTTTTTTTAAAGTGAAAGAAAAAGTGAAATTAAAGAGAAAAAAAAACAAGAAACAAATAACAAAAAAAAAAAAAACCAACCAGTAAAAAACAAACAAAAAGAAAAAGTAAGTAAATAAAGATAAAAGAGCATCTGAGTAGCGTTGGAACAAAGAGCGGAACCATTATTGAAATGGTATTTATCAAAGATTAGATCTAATGGAAGACACATATGCGGTCCAGGGTTGCCAAAAGTTCATGAACACATCCATGTCCTGTCTCAGTGCGAATGTCAACTTTTCCATCGAGTAAATGTCTTGGATCACGTTAGTCCAATCTTCAGGTGTAGGACAGTCCTTCAACATCCATTTTTTAGTTAGAGCTTTTTTGCTTGCCAATATTAAAACATTGAATAAGTATTTTTCTCCTCGTCTTTCCAGTGAGTCCGGTAGTAAACCCAAATACAAAGTTACAAAAGAAAAGGGAACTGTAATTTTGAATATTTTCCCCAATATTGTCTGTACCTTGGTCCAATATTGGTGGATAACTGGGCATGACCAAAACACATGAAAATGATTTGCAGTCTTTTCACCACACAAGCGCCAACAGTTCAATCCCTTATGGGTAAATTTGTTTTGTGCAGGTGTTCTGAAAAATCTTGCCAAGTTTTTCCATCCAAATTCTCTCCACTGCAGGGATGAGGTACTTTTCCATTGCTGTTTATTTAGCTTTTCCCATATTTCCAGTTGTAAAGTGAAATTCCCCTCTTTTTCCCATCTCTCTTTTATATAAGATGTGTTGTCTCCTTTTAAGTCTTGAAGACCTTGGTATATTTTAGAAATGTATCTGATCCCTGGGATCCCTTTATATGCCATTAAGAAGACCTTCAGAACACCTGACTGGGCCCTTTCCAAAACCTCCTTTTTAAGTATATTGTTTATGTGGTGTCTAAGCTGGAAGAACCTGTAAAGGTCTTGATTTATTAGGCCTTGTTTTTTCAAATCTTCAAAACTTCTTAAGATTTGCCCTTTAAAAAAATCGTAATATTTTATCAGCCCTTTCTCCTTCCACTTTTTAAATCTGGTGTCTGTTTTATTAGGAGTAAAGTCCTGATCATAGGCGATCCATTGCAGAAGTCGATAGGGCTCTTTAGTTTGATTCTCTCTGACTATCTTAAACCAAATTTTTAGCGGGGTCTCTATCCACGGGTTAGTGTTATTCAAAAGCTTAGGTAAGACATTGTTCCCTATTATCGCCTGTAGGGGATGTCACTTGTTATTTGGCATTCGATCTCCTTCCATTGTGCAGTGTAGACTGGGTTACATATCTCTACTAAAGTTTTAATTTGTGCGGCTTTAAAGTAGTCCCTGATATTTGGCAGCGCGAGCCCACCTTTGTCTTTGTTTAGCTGTAGGGTTCTATATCTGATTCTAGGTCTCTTGCCCTGCCATATGAATCTTGAGATCCTTCTGTCCAGCTCCTGCCATGTTTTTTTGGGAGGTTCTACCGGTATTGTTTGGAAAAGGTATAGAAGACGTGGAAGTATATTCATTTTGACTGCTTCAATTCTTTGTGCAGTACCCAAGAATGGTATCATATTCCATCTTGCTAGGTCAGATTTTATTTTTGTCACCAGTAGATCATAGTTTAGTGATATAATTTTGTTGAGTTGTTTCGGGATATTGACCCCCAGATATTTCATAGATTCCGACTCCCAGTTAGTTTTGAGTTTGCTTAGTGAATAATGATTTGGGTCATAGTTGAATGTTAAAACTTGGGTTTTATGCATATTTAATTTGTACCCCGATAAATCTCCATACTCTGAAAAAACTGAGGTTAATTCTGGTAAAGAAGTGTCCGGCTGCCCTAGGTATATTAAAATGTCATCAGCAAAGAGTGCTATTTTATGTTCCTTCTGACCAAGTGTAATACCTTGAATTTTTTGGTTTTGTCTTATCCATTGGCTCAGAGGTTCTATGAAGATTGCAAAGAGCAGTGGAGACAGGGGGCAGCCCTGACGACATCCTCTTTCCAGTTCAAAAGATGATGATAAATTACCGTTAATCCTTATTTTAGCTGTTGGTTTTTTATATAATGCCTGTATAGTTCTAATGAAGTTGTTATGAAAATTAAAACTGGATAAGATTCTATATAGAAAAGACCAGTCAACCGAATCGAATGCTTTTTCAGCATCTAATCCCAATATGACTGCATTTAAGTTATATTTTTTTATATGATGAATTATGTGTAAAGTGCGTCGAATGTTGTCTTGTGTCTGTCTTTGTCTTATAAAACCTGTTTGGTCTAAATGAATTAGGTCTGTCAGTATATTTTCTAACCTTTTGGCAAGGATAATGGTAAAAAGCTTATAGTCCTGATTTAGTACACTGATTGGTCTGTAGTTGGAGCACTCTAGTTTATCCTTTTCAGGTTTAGGTATAACTGCAATGACCCCTTCTCTCCAGGAGGGGGGGATTTCCCCTGTGTGGAGGACATAATTAAATGTTTTCAGGAGGAGAGGAGATAGTTGCTGTTTAAAGGTTTTGTACCACTCTGCTGTATAGCCATCAGCTCCTGGGGATTTGTTAGCTTTAAGTTTCATAATTGCTTTTTCCAATTCTTTAGGATGTATTTCTGACAGTAGTGTTTTATTTTGTGACTCCGTAAGTTGGGGAAGGTTTAATGTGTTTAGGAATGCCTCGGATGCGTTTTTATGTTTTTTGTGGGAGTATAAGTTCTTATAGTTCTGTCAGTGTTAATCTGTGGATCCACGCTAGTGCTGATATTCTGGTACCGGCAGGGTGACCTGGAGCCTAAATTTAGGAACCTTATCTACTACATGCTGGCGTCCATTGTCCTGCTGTGTATATGTGCCAACCTCTACTTCCATGACATCCATTAAAGATGTGGAGGAGAAGGAAGAAGGGACATCATGGCCTTGAGACTACACGAAGAAGCACATCACCAAAAAAAACTGTCCTGTGCAGACCAGCTGTGTGGGATTGTGACGTATATCTTCAACATGAGCCTGAAACTGGGGAGGGTACCACAGCTGTGGAAAACATCTTGTGTGGTACCTGTACCAAAAACTTCCCACCCCAAAGACCTGAACAGCTTCAGACCGGTGGCCTTGACGTCCCACTTGATGAAGACCCTGGAGAGACTGCTCCTTGCTCATCTCCGCCCCCTGGTGGAACCAGCGATGGATCCACTTCAGTTCGCCTACCAGCATGGCATTGGGGTGGAGGATGCGGTGATCTTCCTCCTTCACCGTTCTCTGTCCCACCTGGAGAAGCCCGGGAATATGGTGAGGATCATGTTCTTTGACTTCTCCAGTGCTTTCAACACCATCCAACCGATGATCCTGAAGGACAAGCTGCTGCGCGCAGGGGTGGACCAGCACCTGTCATCATGGATCCTGGACTACCTCACGAACCGGCCTCAGTTTGTGAGAACCCGGGACTGTGTTTCCGACACGATCATCAGTAGCACGGGGGCCCCCCAGGGAACGGTGCTGGCTCCCTTCCTGTTCACTCTTTATACTGCGGACTTCTCACACAACACAACACATTGCCATCTACAGAAGTTCTCTGATGACTCTGCGATCGTTGGTCTCATCTCCAGCGGAGATGAAGCTGAGTACAGAGGGCTTATCCAGGACTTTGTGGACTGGTGCCATCGGAACTGCCTCCAGATCAACGCGAAGAAAACTAAGGAGCTGGTGGTGGACTGCCGCAGGCATGGGCAGCCCCTCACAGCACCAGTAAATATACAGGGAACAGACATCGAGATGGTGACATCCTACAAGTACCTGGGTATTCATCTGAACAATAAACTAGACTGGTCACACAATACTGACGCACTCTACAAGAAGGGACAGCGCAGGCTGTTCCTGCTGAGGAGACTCAGGTCTTTTGGTGTACAAGGGGCGCTGCTGAAGTCATTCTATGACACGGTGGTGGCATCAGCCATCACTTTTGGAGTGGTCTGCTGGGGCAGTGGCATTACTGCAGCCGATAGGAAGAGACTGAACAAACTGATTAAGAAAGCTAGCTCTGTCCTGGGGCAACGCCTTGATCCGATGGAGAAGATAGGAGAGAGAAGGACGGTGGCTAAACTGTCATCTCTGCTGGAGTCCGAGTTCCACCCTATGCAGGACATACTGGATGCACTGAGGAGCTCATTTAGCAGCAGACTACATCATCCCAGGTGCACAACCGAGAGGTTTCGTAGGTCCTTCCTACCAACGACTGTCAGACTGTACAACCTAAGCAGGGCTGCTCGCAGAGATAGCAAAAAGACGTAACAAACTAATAGTTTTTTTTGAATGCAAAAGATGCAATAGACTTACACAATGGTCCTCTCCGGCATACAACTAGGAACATACCGGTCGCTATGGAGGGTGAGAATATGTATGGGCACATAATCATACCATGTAGGATAACTAAATAGACGGTTATGCTGTTTCATCCCACCTAGCAACAATGCTCTGCACTGTGTGTGTTTATATATTTACATATTTATTCCATCTAGCTACAATGCTCTGCACTGGGTGTGTTTATATTTATATATCTATATATTTATTCCATCTAGCTACAATGCTTAGCACTGGGTGTGTTTATATTTATATATCTATATATTTATTCCATCTAGCTACAATGCTCCGCACTGTGTTTTTATATATCTACATATTATTCCATCTAGCTACATTGCTCCGCACTGTGTGTGTTTATATACTTGCATATTTATTCCACCTAGCTGCAATGCTCCGTACTGTGGGTGTTTATACCGTATATTTACATATTTATTCCATCTAGCTACAATGCTCTGCACTGTGTGTTCATATATTCATATATTTATTCCATCCAGCTACAATGCTCTGCACTGTGTGTCTGTGTGTGTGTATATATATATTTTATAGTAATATGTACATATGTATATTAGCTGCTCTTGCTGATTGTTTTTTTTTTTTTTTTTTTTTTTCTTGCCTTCTGATTGTTGCTCTGAGTGTTGCTATCCCTGTGCTGTTGCAATCCTGGAATTTCCCCGTTGTGGGACTAATAAAGGCTTATCTTATCTTATCTTATCTTATAGTAATTCTCGAAGTTTTTAAGAATATCCTGAATTCTGAATTTTATTTCCTTTGATACTGGGTCTCTGATTTTGTAGATTGCTCTTTCTGTTTGATGTTTCCTCAATTTATAGGCTAGCAATTTTGCCGATTTACTGCCTGCTTCATAGTATTTTTGTTTCAGAAATGTAAGTTTCTTCTGGATTTCTATTGTGTAGATCTCATTTATTTGGTTTTTAATTTCCTTAATCTTGAGCGAGTCAGTAGAATGAGTGTTGCCTTTGTGTTCTTTTTCTAGGTTCCTAAGTTCTGACTCTAATGTGGATAGTTTTTCTTGTCTTAGTTTCTTTTGGGTTGCCAGTTTTGCAATAATCTTTCCTCTTATTACAGCTTTACATGCATCCCACAGTATTAAAGGGGATACTTCTCCATTATCGTTATCTTCCAAATATCTGAGAATATCTGATTCCAATTCATCTTTCAATGGTCCTTTCAGGACATTTGAATTTAACCTCCAAGAAAATGTATTATTTGTGTATTTTTGGATATTTAAGTCCATGTAGATCGGACTGTGGTCGGAGAGATCCATCAGTCCTATTTTACATGTTTTTACTCTTCCAATGTCTCTATTAAACATAAAAAAATAGTCAATCCTTGAGTAAGATGAATGTGGAGTTGAGTAAAATGTATAGTCTTTTACACTGGGGTTGAGTTCCCTCCACACGTCACAGATTCCCAATTCTTTTAGTAGCATCCGAGTCTTCCTGTTTTGGGTGTTATTTTGATGTGGGGAATTACCAGAAGCATCCCAGTATGGATTCAGTCTAAGATTGAAGTCCCCACCACATATCACTAAACCTTGAGCTTTAGTTATCATTAGGTCGAATACATTTTTATAAAATTTCCAGTTAGCCCCTGGGGGAGCATACACATTCAGCAGGGTGATATCTTCTCCCTCTAGCCGCCCAGTTACCAAACTGTATCTCCCTTCTTTATCTTTGTGTTCTGATTTTTTTTCAAATGTAATTTTGGTTGATATCAATGTCGCTACTCCCCTCCTCCTCCCTGATTTATATGAAGATGAAGAGATCATTTTAAACCCTTGTCTACTGAGTTTATTGTGTTCCACGTCTGTTAGGTGGGTTTCTTGTAAAAGTATTATTCCTGCTTTGTCTTTTTTCATTTTGCCTAGAATCTTGGATCTTTTAACTGGATTCAGGATTCCTTTTACATTATATGAAATTATTTTGGTTACACCCTGTTTCTCCATTGTGTTGTTTTGTTTAGTATAACTGTGTGGTGGCCCTCTTTTGTGCTACTCAGAAACTGAAAGAACATTAAAAACAAGAAAAACATTAAGAACATAGTGTAAAAAACTTTAAAACAAAAAGCTGTTAGAAGAACTTCCTGAGCTGAGGTCTTTTTAAAGACCCTGTAAGAGCCTTGATGGAGTGAAGGCTCTGAGGGAAATTCCTCAAACTCTGTTACGTGTTGAGGGCCCTCTCTTACCACTGAAAGTAGTCCCATGCTTTTAACGTGAGTTTCAGAACCCAATCCAAACTTGTAATGATTTTTTTTTTTTTTCCTTTTATGCCTAAACCCTGTGAAATTGTGTGCACCCTCCCACCCCCATCACATCAAACATTCACGCAAAAACAGTATTTGTTAGTATGAGGAGAACATGTGGATTATTGTCACATTTCTATTTTAACAAGTTTTTTTTTTTTTATTACAAAGACTTATTTGTTTCAAATAATATGATTGTTCCATGAAATGTTTTACCACATGCTGAATATGCATCTCCTTTAATGTTTGTTACCTTGTATGAGGGGGGTTGGATGTGCGGATTGATTCAAGAGAAAAAAAAAAAAAAAAAAAGGTCGCTATTCCAACCTGAAAACGGATAGTTTATCTGCGACGCTCTGGTGCTGGGTTTCCCGCTGCTGATCCGTGGATTTTGAAGGTCTTTGTGTTGTCCATGTTTGCGTTTTGATCTTCTCACTCGGGTCTGCTGCGGGTTTAAATACCGTTACCGGGAGGCCTCTTTTCGCCATGTCAGCTGTTGCTTCTTCCGCCGAATTATAGAGACACGTTTCATCGCCGTAGAAGACCCTTAACTTCGCAGGAAATGGTGTCTGAAAGCGCAATTTCTTCTCTCTTAACACCTTTTTCGCGTCATTGTATTCCCTGCGCTTTTTTTTTTTTTGTAACTTAGATTTTTATTCATTTTTCATCATATATAATGCATTCAGATCACATTCTACATTTAAAAAACAAAGGGGTTAGGGTAGGGAAAAATAAAAAAAAATAAACAAAATAAAAATAAAAAATAAAAAATAAAAGGGGGGGGGACAAATGTTGGAGCATCAAGTTTTTAGTTTCCATCTCTTAATTCTTCTGGTTTTTTCAGTGTCTTTGGTTATTCTTTCAATTTCTGCCTCGTTGTTGCACTTTGTAGTGTGTCCATTTCCGCCATTTTTTCTCCCATATTCCTTCTTGCATTCTTCGTCGATATGTTAGTTTTTCCATCATACGTATGTCCTCAACAATGTCAGTCCATTGTTCTTGGTCAGGAAGAACTTCTGATCGCCATTTTTTTGTGATAGTTTTTTTACATGCAATCAACAAGATTTTAACTAGATATCTGTCCTCAGCCTGTATAACACTGTCTTTTTTAAGATCACATAAGTACATCAGGTTACAGTTCATTGGTATATTATATCCTAATATCCTCTGTATTGTCACATGCATAGATTTCCAAAATGATGATATTTTGTAGCATTTCCAAAACATATGTGAGTGGTCTGCATTTTGAGCCCCACATCCCCTCCAGCATAAAGATTGGGTATTTGAATATTTTCCTTGAATCTGTGGTGTAATGAAAAAGCGAATCAGGTTTTTCCATCCAAATTCCCTCCATGCCCTTGAATTTGTTGATGTGTGTTGTGTTTTCCATATTTCCTGCCAGCTTTCTTCTGTTATGTTTAAATTGAGCTCTTTCTCCTATTTCTCCTTTATATAGTTACTTGTATGATTGTTTGTCATAAGTTTCTGATATAGTTTTGAAATAATTCTTATTTTATTTCCTGCATATGAGCTTAAAATAAGTTGTATAATCTCGTTCACATCTGTTTGGAGGTTATGCCTAATCTTCTTCATATAGTAATCTCTCATCTGCAGATATCTGAAAAATTCCGATCTTTCTAATTTAAATTTTCTCCTGATATTTACAAAGCTCCCGAGATCTTTTTTTCCGATATTGCCCCATGCTGTGATTCCCTTGTTCACCAGATTTTTGTATCCCCTATCTTGTTTTGCCGGTTCAAACTGACTGTCAAATGCTACCCATTTCAATAGTTTTATGTCTTCCCTTATATTATATTTTTGTACTATTTTATACCACAGTTCTAAAGTAAATTTAGTGATTGGGTCTATTTGTTTGATTTGCTTATATGCGTCTTTATCCCCTATTATGCTTTGTACTGGGAATCCCTCAATTTCCTTTTCCATTTCTTTCCATTTTGCCTCATATCCCTCGTCGCACCAACATATGATATATCTTATTTGTGCTGAGTAGTAATATTCCTTTAGACTCGGTAGGCCCATGCCTCCTTTCTCTTTTGGTAATTGGAGGGTTTTATATTTCACTCTTGGTTTTTTACCTCCCCAAACAAATCTCGATATCATCCTGTCCCACTTTGAGAATTGGGCATCTGGAATCTCTGTTGGTATAGCCCGGAAGAGGTAAAGTAATCTAGGTTGTATGCTGATTTTGACTGTCTCAATTTTTGAATTCAGATCCATATTTAAGATTGACCATCTATCAATATCTTTTTTTATTTCTTGTTCCAACCTATCATAGTTTGCTTTATATATTTTGCTTAGGTCTTTAGGTATGTTCACTCCAAGGTATTTTAATTCTTTTTGCTTCCAGTTTAGTTTGATCTTATCAGTTATCTGGTTTAGAGGGTTATAGTGGAATGTCAGTATTTGTGTTTTTGTTATGTTTATCTTGTATCCTGATAATTTTCCAAAATTTTCTATCAAGTTCATCATTTCCATTATTGATTTATCTGGTTGTTCAAGGTAAACTATAATATCGTCTGCAAATAGCCCAATCTTGTGTTCCGCCCCCTTTATTGTTACACCTTTTAATTTCTTATTTTGTCGTATCACTTGAGCCAATGGTTCTATGAACAGAGCAAACAAGGTGGGCGATAAGCAGCATCCCTGCCTAGTTGATCTTTGTATATTTACTTTGTCTGTTAAGCTACCGTTTATCTTGATTCTTGCCACAGGTTCTTGATAT